>CM053033.1:13560933-13764451 GCA_028564925.1 Lithobates sylvaticus | reverse complement strand
ATCAGGGTCCCCATCAGAGTCACCCCTTACATCAGGGTCCCCATCAGAGTCACCCCTTACATCAGGGTCCCCATCAGAGTCACCCCTTACATCAGGGTCCCCATCAGAGTCACCCCTTACCTCAGGGTCCCCATCAGAGTCACCCCTTACATCAGGGTCCCCATCAGAGTCACCCCTTACATCAGGGTCCCCATCAGAGTCACCCCTTACATCAGGGTCCCCATCAGAGTCACCCCTTACATCAGGGTCCCCATCAGAGTCCCCCCCCCTTACATCAGGGTCCCCATCAGAGTCACCCCTTACATCAGGGTCCCCATCAGAGTCACCCCTTACATCAGGGTCCCCATCAGAGTCACCCCTTACATCAGGGTCCCCATCAGAGTCACCCCTTACATCAGGGTCCCCATCAGAGTCACCCCTTACATCAGGGTCCCCATCAGAGTCCCCCCCTTACATCAGGGTCCCCATCAGAGTCCCCCCCTTACATCAGGGTCCCCATCAGAGTCCCCCCTTACATCAGGGTCCCCATCAGAGTCCCCCTTACATCAGGGTCCCCATCAGAGTCCCCCCCCTTACATCAGGGTCCCCATCAGAGTCACCCCTTACATCAGGGTCCCCATCAGAGTCACCCCTTACCTCAGGGTCCCCATCAGAGTCACCCCTTACAGTCCACTCTTACATTAGTGTCCACCCTTACATCAGGGTCCCCATCAGAGTCCCCCCCTTACATCAGAGTCCCCATCAGAGTCCCCCCTTACATCAGGGTCCCCATCAGAGTTCCCCCCTTACATAAGGGTCCCCATCAGAGTACTTCCTTACATCAGTGTCACCATCAGAGGACCCCCTTACATCAGAGTCCCCCCTTACATCAGAGTCCCCCCTTACATCAGGTCCCCCATCAGAGTCCCCCTTACATCAGGGTCCCCATCAGAGTCCCCCCTTACATCAGGGTCCCCCATCAGAGTCCCCCTTACATCAGGGTCCCCATCAGAGTCCCCCCTTACATCAGGGTCCCCATCAGAGTCCCCCCTTACATCAGGTCCCCATCAGAGTCCCCCCTTACATCTGGTCCCCATCAGAGTCCCCCTTACATCAGAGTCCCCCCCCCCCTTACATCAGGGTCCCCATCAGAGTCCCCCTTACATCAGGGTCCCCATCAGAGTCCCCCCCTTACATCAGTGTCCCATCAGGATCCTCCCTTACATCAGGGTCCCCATCAGTCCCCCTTACATCAGGGTCCCCATCAGTCACCCCTTACATCAGGGTCCCCATCAGAGTCACCCCTTACCTCAGGGTCCCCATCAGAGTCCCCCCTTACATCAGGGTCCCCATCAGAGTCCCCCCTTACATCAGGGTCCCCATCAGAGTCCCCCCCTTTACATCAGGGTCCCCATCAGAGTCCCCCCCCCTTACATCAGGGTCCCCATCAGAGTCCCCCCCTTACATCAGGGTCCCCATCAGAGTCACACCTTACATTAGGGTACCCATCAGAGTTCCCCCTTACATCAGGGTCCCCATCAGATTTCTCCCTTACATCAGGGTCCCCATCAGAGTCCCCCTTACATCAGGGTCCCCATCAGAGAGTCCCCCCTTACATCAGGGTCCCCATCAGAGTCACCCCTTACATCAGGGTCCCCATCAGAGTCACCCCTTACATCAGGGTCCCCATCAGAGTCACCCCTTACATCAGGGTCCCCATCAGAGTCACCCCTTACATCAGGGTCCCCATCAGAGTCACCCCTTACATCAGGGTCCCCATCAGAGTCACCCCTTACATCAGGGTCCCCATCAGAGTCACCCCTTACATCAGGGTCCCCATCAGAGTCACCCCTTACCTCAGGGTCCCCATCAGAGTCACCCCTTACATCAGGGTCCCCCCATCAGAGTCCCCCCCCTTACATCAGGGTCCCCATCAGAGTCACCCCTTACATCAGGGTCCCCATCAGAGTCACCCCTTACATCAGGGTCCCCATCAGAGTCACCCCTTACATCAGGGTCCCCATCAGAGTCCCCCCCCTTACATCAGGGTCCCCATCAGAGTCCCCCTTACATCAGGGTCCCCATCAGAGTCACCCCTTACATCAGGATCCCATCAGAGTCCCCCCTTACATCAGTGTCCCCCATCAGAGTCCCCCCTTACATCAGGGTCCCCATCGAGGCACACCTTACATTAGGGTACCCATCAGAGTTCCCCCTTACATCAGGGTCCCCATCAGAGGTCCCCCATCAGAGTCCCCCCTTACATCAGGGTCCCCATCAGAGTCCCCTCTTACATTAGTGTCCACCCTTACATCATGGTCCCCCCCTTACATCAGGGTCCCCATCCCCCCCTTACATCAGGGTCCCCATCAGAGCCCCCCCTTACATCAGGGTCCCCATCAGTCCCCCCCTTACATCAGGGTCCCCATCAGAGTCCCCCCTACATCAGTGTCACCATCAGCGGACCCCCTTACATCAGTGCCCTCCTTACAAAAGGGTCCCCATCAGAGTACCCCCCTTACATCAAAGTCCCCCCTTACATCAGATTTTCCATCAGAGTCCCCCTTACATCAGGGTCCCCATCAGAGTCCCCCCCTTACATCAGGTCCCCCCATCAGAGTCCCCCCCCTTACATCAGGGTCCCCATCAGTTCCCCCCCTTACATCATGGTCCCCATCAGAAGTCCCCCCTTACATCAGGGTCCCCATCAGAGCCCCCCTTACATCAGGAGTCCCCATCAGAGTCCCCCCTTACATCCCCCCTTACATCAGGGTCCCCATCAGAGTCCCCTTACATCAGAGTCCCCCCACATCAGAGTCCCCCCTTACATCAGGTCCCCATCAGTCCCCCTTACATCAGGGTCCCCATCAGAGTCCCCCCTTCCCCATCAGTCCCCTCTTCATATCAGGGTCCCCATTATATTCCTCCCTTACATCAGGTTCCCCATCAGAGTCTCCCTTACATCAAAGTCCCCTCTTCACATCAGGGTCCCTATCAGTTTTCCCCCCTTACATCAGGTTCAGAGCCCCCCCCCCCCCTCAGGGGGTCACCCAGTCAGACATGAATTAATGATTGCAGAATACGGAAGCGACGTTCTCTGCATGCCGCCGGTCCCATGGGAAAACTAGATTTGCTTATGGTTATAGGCAACATCAGCCTTCAAAACGCCTCTCCTACGGGAGCGATGATGTAAAAATACTCCTTCATTATGTATGCGAGGGATAATGGGACTGCAACAAAATATATAAAAATATTTGAAAAAATAATAAATCTTTTAGCTAATCCTTAAATAAACTAACAATAAATTCTTAAATTCTAAGGTCCAAGCAAAACTGATACACATAGTTTTAGCAAAAAAAAAGAAAACAACAACAACAACACACACATACACAGAAATAATAATTAAACTGGAATAGTTTTCAAGGTAAGGAAAGAAGGTTTCTCTCCATAGGCGTAAAAGTTCTGACCACCAGAGCACCTTCTTCCACGTGTTTGCTGTGTCCCCCACATACATAGCTCCCAACTGTCCCAGATTTCGAGGGACCACCCCAGATTTTGCGGGACCGTCCCGGATTTCGCGGGAACCGTCCCGGGTTTCGCGAGAACCGTCCCGGATTTTGCGAGACCGTCCCGGATTTCGCGAGACCGTCCCGGATTTGGAACAATTAGAGAGTAGACTATATTATACTATATTATATTAGACTACACTTTTATCTTTGCTCTTCTACCCTTAATCATCACTAAGAGCCGGTTCACACCAGGGCGACTCAGGATCCAACTTCAGGTCGCCCCGGGACGACCCCAAGTCGCGCTGTAATGTTAGTCTATGGAGCCGTCTCAATGCACACTACTGAAGTCGCTCCGACTTCAAAAAAGGTTCCTGTACTACTTCAATCCGACTTCTAGGCGACTTGTACCCATTGATTTCAATGGAAGTCGCCTCCAAGTCGGATCTCCATCCATATTGACGCGACAGTGTCGTCTTGAGGGGGAACTCCACGCCAAATTTTAAATAAAAAAAAAAAACGGCATGGGTTCCCCCTCCTGGAGCATACCAGGCCCTTAGGTCTGGTATGGGTTTTAAGGGGAAACCCCCTACGCCGAAAAAAAAACGGCGTGGGGGTCCCCCCAAAATCCATACCAGACCCTTATCCGAGCACGCAGCCTGGTAGGTCAGGAACCTTACCAGGCCGCATGCCCTCAACATGGGGGGGGTGGGTGCTTTGGGGAAGGGGGGCGCCCTGCGGCCCCCCACCCCAAAGCACCTTGTCCCAATGTTGATGAGGACAAGGGCCTCTTCCCGACAACCCTGGCCGTTGGTTGTCGGGGTCTGCGGGCAGGTGAATGCGTATGGGGTACATCTTACCCCTACCCATTCACCTGGGGAAAGAAAGCGTCAAAAAAAAAAAACACAACACAAGTAATTTATTAATCAGTTCCGGAGGTCTTCTTCCGACTTCTCCGCTCTGTTCGGCCTCTTCTCCCGGTGTCCGGCCTCTTTTCCCGCTCTCCGGCGTCGTCTCCCGCTCTTCTGCCGGCTCCTCCGCTATCTTCTTGCAGCTCTTTTACCAGCGGGGGAGCCGATCCTTCTTCCCTCTTCTCTCTTCTTTCTTCTTCCGATGTTGACACGACGCTCTCTCCCGCTGTAATGCCGTGTGAGCGCTGCGCGATGATTTATATAGGAATGGGGCGGGGTCACCGGGTGATGTCACACGGTGGCCCCGCCCCTTATGACGTCGGGTCCCGAGGCATGCTGGGACTGTGACGGGGAGGGGAGGGGAGGAAGCGGAGGCAGAAGAGGGGCACAATCCAAAGAAAAATAAGAAAAAAAAATGATTAATATACTACCGTATCAAAAATGTGCATGGAACCTACCAACAATGGGAAAAAAGAAAAACAAAAAAAAACATTTAAGACCCCTGTAAAAGAGAACGTAATCCCTTCCTAACTTATGTGCAATTGTGTATCTGTTATAAGTGCATTACATACCAAAAATGTGCATGAAGCCTACCATCAATGACGGAGGAAGAAAAAAACAAAACAAAAAAACTGTACTGTAACATAAAAAAAAATGTTAACAATTCAAAAATTTCTGCCTTAAGTGATATAACCCCCCCCGGTATAATTTTTTACCGTTGGTGTTTCAGATAAAAGTCCTGCAGTTGGATCTGCACTTTTGGAGGCAGCGGGAGAGGTGAACCCCCCCCCACCCCCCCAAATCACCCCCCTGCCCCTACCGCTTCCCCGGTTGTTTCCGAGCTTACCGGAGCCGCCGGTAAGCCTGGAATCAATCCAATGTGGCTGTTCACTGGGAAGGAACTAGAGTGAGGGGAAGATGGCCCCCACTCGTCTCTATGCCCTTGGAGGACCGGAGTGACCTCTAACGTCACTTCTGGTTTTCAGGCATAAACCCAAGGGTTTTTTTTAAGTCAAAATGTAAACATTTTTTTTCCATGGGATCACTTTTGGAGGCAGCGGGAGACATGAACCCCCCCACCCCCCCCCCCCACACCCAAATCACCCCCTGCCCCCCCCCCCGCCAGTTTTTGTTTTTTTTGTTTACTGTTTTTTTCCGAGCTTACTGGAGCTTTTGTGATCAAAAGAGCGTTCTTTTGGTGGTATTTAACCACTTGCTGAGCAGGCCTTTTTTTTTAATCAAGTTTAAATCAGTATTTTTTGCTATAAAATTACTTAGAACCCTCAAATATTATATATTTTTTTTTTTTTTTTTTTTAGCAGAGACCCTTGAGAATAAAATGGCGACAAGGACTCTCGTGATACTATATGAACTTACAACAGGTAATTTACAAAAATATATACATTTATTAAGCACAAATGTATACATCATAAAAAGCCTTTTTATGATGTATATATTTGTATTTAATACATTTATATAGTTTTGTAAAATTGACTGTTGTAAGTTCCTATCGTACCACGAGAGTCCTTGTCGCCATTTTATTCTCTAGGGTCTCTGCTAAAAAAAAAAAAAAACATATAATATTTGGGGGTTCTAAGTAATTTTATAGCAAAAAATACTGATTTAAACTTGATTAAAAAAAAAAAAAGGCCTGCTCAGCAAGTGGTTAAATACCACCAAAAGAACGCTCCATGTCTGCTCCTTGAGGGCAGGAACTGATGTGAATATATAATAAATAAGTAAAGTGCAGTGCAAATCGACATTGCTATATAGAAGTATCTGTGATAAATAAGTTCCTGTCTCAAAAAAATGATATAAAATTAATTTAGGTGCAGTATTGCATGAGTAGTAGTCAGTCAAACTATCAGAGCCCTGAAAACAATGGCCTGGTTATAAAGGGAGATATTACAGGAAAGTACTGAAGCGGTTAAGTGACAGAAGACAGGAAAAAAAAAAACAATAATATGATTATTGGCAGTAATAATGAGAAGGTGGTATATGACCCGGCATGGACTCATTATCTCCAAATCTGTTACCTACAATTCTGACTCGACCCTGGAAGGTCCCCCTAATGACAATAAATCAATAAATTCAATTTGATCTTCAGCAGCCTTTTCCATTTATTAGTATAAATATATGCAATTTAAATAAATAATGAATAAGAAATTATATAATCAATAGCATGAAACATCTATTATCAGCCATATATTAATGAAAACCCTTATTGCTCCCGTCATATGGATAATGTTAATGTATTTGGGATCTCTGTGTATAAATTTATATGAGAAAACCCTTATAGACCTTATTGTCATAAATAAGCAGTTTACTTTACTATTTTATTTTGTTTTATTTTATTTTTTTCAATTTAATTATTGTATTTTTTAACATTTATTTTATTTTTATTTTTTTTACTTTATTATTTTTATTTTTTTTACTTTACTTTATTTATTTATTTTATGTATTCATTTATATGAGAAAACCCGAGATCCCGGCTTTTAAGCCACAGGTGTGTAAGGCTTAGTCTGAAGAAAACCTAATAAACAATATACAGTAAAAGGCCAAAAAAAACAGCGCTAATCTAATTTGAAGCAACGGGTTGTAAAACAGTACACTGCCATGGTGTTTAGACTGACCACATATCCCAGAAGCCTCTTTTATAGACCTCGTTGTCATAAATAAGCAGTTCACTTTATTATTTTATTTTATTTTGTTTTATACTATTTTTTAAATTAAATTTATGTATTTTTTAACATTTATTTCTTTTTTATTTTATTTATATTTATTTTTAATACATTGTTCTACTTTATTAACTCACATTAACTTACATTTATTTAATTTAGTTTTATTTTATTTTTTCTATTTAATTGTTGTATTTTTTTAACATTTATTTTATTTATTTTTTTTTTTTTTTACTTTATTATTTTATTTTACTTGACTTTATTTTATTTTATTTTTTTAATGTATTAATTTATATGAGAAAACCCGAGATCCCGGCTTTTAAGCCACAGGTGTGTAAGGCTTAGTCTGAAGAAAACCTAATAAACAATATACAGTTAAAGGTAAAACAAAAAAACAGCGCTAATCTAATTTGAAACAATGGTTTGTAAAACAGTACACTGCCATGGTGTTTAGACTGACCACATGTCCCAGAAGCCTCTCTTATAGACTTTATTGTCGCAAATAAGCAGTTCACTTTATTATTTTATTTTATTTTGTTTTATACTATTTTTTAAATTAAATTTATGTATTTTTTAACATTTATTTCTTTTTTATTTTATTTATATTTATTTTTAATACATTTTTCTACTTTATTAACTCACATTAACTTACATTTATTTAATTTAGTTTTATTTTATTTTTTCTATTTAATTGTTGTATTTTTTTAACATTTATTTTATTTTTATTTTTTTATTTTTTACTTTATTATTTTATTTTACTTGACTTTATTTTATTTTATTTTTTTAATGTATTAATTTATATGAGAAAACCCGAGATCCCGGCTTTTAAGCCGCAGGTGTGTAAGGCTTAGTCTGAAGAAAACCTAATAAACAATATACAGTAAAAGGCCAAAAAAAACAGCGCTAATCTAATTTGAAGCAACGGGTTGTAAAACAGTACACTGCCATGGTGTTTAGACTGACCACTTATCCCAGAAGCCTCTTTTATAGACCTCGTTGTCATAAATAAGCAGTTCACTTTATTATTTTATTTTATTTTGTTTTATACTATTTTTTAAATTAAATTTATGTATTTTTTAACATTTATTTCTTTTTTATTTTATTTATATTTATTTTTAATACATTGTTCTACTTTATTAACTCACATTAACTTACATTTATTTAATTTAGTTTTATTTTATTTTTTTCTATTTAATTGTTGTATTTTTTTAACATTTATTTTATTTTTATTTTATTTTTTTTTACTTTATTATTTTATTTTACTTGACTTTATTTTATTTTATTTTTTTAATGTATTAATTTATATGAGAAAACCCGAGATCCCGGCTTTTAAGCCGCAGGTGTGTAAGGCTTAGTCTGAAGAAAACCTAATAAACAATATACAGTTAAAGGTAAAACAAAACAAAAAAACAGCGCTAATCTAATTTGAAACAGTGGTTTGTAAAACAGTACACTGCCATGGTGTTTAGACTGACCACATGTCCCAGAAGCCTCTCTTATAGACTTTATTGTCGCAAATAAGCAGTTCACTTTATTATTTTATTTTATTTTGTTTTATACTATTTTTTTAATAAAATTTATGTATTTTTTAACATTTATTTCTTTTTTATTAAAATTTTTTTTACTTTATTAACTCTTTTATTGTTTTATGTTGTTTTTTTTTTTTTTTTTTACATTTATTTTATTTTTATTTTATTTTATGCATTTTTTTTTTACATTTATCTTATTTTTTTTTTTTGTTCCTTTATTTCATTTGAGGTCTGGAGGTCCCAGGATTCACTGTGACACAATAAAAAAAATAAAAATAAAATGTTTCCTGCTAAATTTAGACATCTCTAGCTTACATTTTACCTTGGCCAACCTGAGGACAAAGACACAGATGTCGATCAGCAGGATATCTCTACTACAAGATCCTGCGCCTACTAATTTGCAGAATTGAGCGTGGTAGATTCCATGTTTATCTCTGAAAGGGTTTCCATTAAACCATTTGTAATATATATAATGTTTGGGGGGGGGGGGGGGGGGGGGGGTTCTAAGTACGTAAATTTTCGAGCAAAAAAAAAAAAAAAAATTATTTTAATTTGTAAACAACAAGTTTGAATTATAGGCCCAGTCCTTAAAGCGGAGGGCCACCCTAAAATAAAAAATTGCATTAATATTCTTAAAAATTAAAAAAAAAAAAACATTTGAAAAAAAAACATTTTTTTTGAACTTACCAGAAACTCCTGCTGCTAGGCAGTCTTCTTAATTTGCCTCTTCCTATTCTGCGAGCTGCCCCATTGCCTTCTGGGACGACGGATCGGCCTCGGGGGGGGGGGGGCGACATTGCGGGCTCGCTGGACAGGTAAGTGTCCTTATTAAAAAGTCAGCAGCTACAGTGTTTGTAGCTGTTGACTTTAAAAAATAAAAATAAAAAATAAAAATTGTGTGAAAAAAGTGATTAGAATTTTTGTTAAAGGGACAACGTAAAAAAAATAAATAAAAAAATAAAATAAATAAGAAAAAAATATATAATTTAAAGAGCCCCATCGCACGCCAAAGCAAACGCATACGAAATTCACACCCGCAAATGTAAACGGTGTTCAAACCACACATGTGAGGTATCGCCGCGATCGTTAGAGCGAGAGCAATAATTCTAGCCCTAGACCTCCTCTGTAACTCTAACCGGGTAACTGTTAAAATTTTTTAAAGCGTCGCCTATTGAGATTTTTAAGTACCGTCGTTTGTCGCCATTCCACGAGCGTGCGCAATTATAACGTGTGACATGTTAGGTATCTATTTACTCGGTGTAACATTATCTTTCACAATATAAAATAAAAATGGGCTAACTTTACTGTTGTCTTATGTTTACAATTCCAAAAAGTGTATTTTTCCCCCCCAAAAATTGCGCTTGTAACACCGCTGCGCAAATATGGTGTGACAGCAATAAAAGTGATCAGAATTTTTTTTTAAAGGGACAATGTAAAAAAAAAATTTTTTTTTTAAATTCAAATAAATAAATAAAATAAATAAGAAAAAAAAAAATTTAAAGCGCCCCCTCGCACGCCAAAGCAAACGCATACGAAATTCACACCCGCAAATGTAAACGGCGATCAAACAACACATGTGAGGTATCGCCGCGATCGTTAGAGCGAGAGCAATAATTCTAGCCCTAGACCTCCTCTGTAACTCTAAACAGGTAACCGTTAAAAATGTTGTCGCCTATTGAGATTTTTAAGTACCGTAGTTTGTCGCCATTCCAGGAGCGTGCGCAATTTTAACACGTGACATGTTAGGTATCTATTTACTCGTGTAACATCATCTTTCACATTATATAAAATGATTTGGGCTAACTTTACTGTTTTTTTTTTTATAAAATATAAAATTTTTTTTGGGGGGGGGGGGGAAATGGGCTAACCTTACTGTTTTCTTATGTTTACAATTCCAAAAAAAAGGGTATTTTTTCCCCAGAAAAATTGCGCTTGTAACACCGCTGCGCAAATATGGTGTGACAGCAATAAAAGTGATCAGAATTTTTTTGGGCTAACTTTACAGTTTTTTTATAAAATATTTGGGCTAACTTTACTATTTTTTTTTTATATATATATATATATATTTTTTTTTTTTTTTTTTTTGGGGGGTTTGAAAGACTGTTGTGCAAATTCAGTTTGACATAAAATATTGCAACGACCACCATTTTATTCTCTCTCTCTCTCTCTCTATATATATATATATATATATATATATATATTCTATCTATCTATATATATATATATATATATATATATATATTAAAATGTTTGGGGGTTCTAAATAATTTTCGAGCAAAAAATACAGATTTTTAACTGGCAATAAAACATATCAGAAACAGGCCTGGTCTTGAAGTGGTTAATATCAGAGTTATAAAGCACTGTATTGGTAGCGGGATGGAAGGTATAACGGGATTACAGATGTTCTGAGATGTCATCAGCTGATATAAATGTACAATTGGGAGACAGAAACGGGAACTGACTGATCGTTGTGTTATATAATCAGATTGCCGAGCAAAGCCTTTAGAAATGTATATGAAATCACTGGGGTTTGACATTTTGTGGGTGACACATTATAATTAATATAAACCGAGGCTAAGTAAACCTTGTCATAATGCCGTTATTGTTATTGAATGAGCTGATGGAGCGCCGCGCGGCAGGCATTGTCTGCGTGTCACCGCCAAAATACGGCGTGTAACAGATGTAATTCTACGGAAAATAGGAGGATACGGCAAGGGCAACCAAAGGACAGATCAGGATATCATAGGATAAAATATGAGACATTTGCCTAACCGCTTGTCTACTAAGGTACGTTTATAAACGGCATAGTAGGCAAGTGATAGAAGCGTCAAGCATTGGTATCAAGAGTGTGTGCGCTCCTGCTCCATCATAGCTTCTGGTTCCAGCATCCTGGTTTTGGTCCACCTGCAAGGTGATTGAGTGTGGCCAGACCCTGGGTGGAGACCAAACCCGATAAAAGCTAGCCAAGTGTAAGAGTCCAGGGCTTACTACGCATGCACCAATGGCGCGTTGCCGCAAGAGGAAATCCGTGCCAACTGAGCCTGCGCCAAAGACGTCTCAGTGCGCCAGCCCTCACCTGCGCAGAAGACCTGATGGAAAAGGCAGGAAAATGCACAGGAAGTGACCTCAACCTGATGGAAAGGAGGCGCACAGGAAGTAACCTCAACCTGATGGAAAAAGGCAGGAAAATGCCCAGAAGGCACCCAGGAAGTGACCTCAACCTGATGGAAAAAGGCGGGGAAATCCCCAGGAGGTGCACAGGAAGTGACCTCAACCTGATGGAAAAAGGCAGGAAAATCCCCAGGAGGTGCACAGGAAGTGACCTCAACCTGATGGAAAAAGGCAGGGAAATTCCCAGTAGGCGCACAGGAAGTGACCTCAACCTGATGGAAAAAGGCGGGGAAATGCCCAGGAGGCGTACAGGAAGTGACCTCAACCTGATGGAAAAAAGCGGGAAAATGCCCAGAAGGCACCCAGGAAGTGACCTCAACCTGGTGGAAAAAGGCAGGGAAATCCCCAGGAGGCGCACAGAAAGTGACCTCAACCTGATGGAAAAAGGCAGGAAAATCCCCAGGAGGCGCACAGGAAGTGACCTCAACCTGATGGAAAAAGGCGGGGAAATTCCCAGTAGGCGCACAGGAAGTGACCTCAACCTGATGGAAAAAGGCGGGGAAATGCCCAGGAGGCGCACAGGAAGTGACCTAAACCTGATGGAAAAAGGCGGGAAAATCCCCAGGAGACGCACAGGAAGTGACCTCAACCTGATGGCAAAAGGCGGGAAAATGCCCAGGAGGCGCACAGGAAGTGACCTCAACCTGATGGAAAAAGGCAGGAAAATCCCCAGGAGGTGCACAGGAAGTGACCTCAAACTTCCCTATATAAGCCCAGCCCAGACACTGACAAATTGCTGGATTATCTTCAGTCCCCCCTGAGTTCCTGTGCCAGTGTGTGATCTGTCTGAACTTGTTGTGACCTGGAAACCTATTTGACTACTCTTGATGCTGCTTGCCATTGACCTCGGATTTGTACCTTGACCATTCTACTTCTTTGCCCCTTTTGTACTCAGCTGCCAGATTGGAATCTCGACCATTCTTCTTCTGATTATCCCTTTTATACTTTGTTGCCAATCTGGACTTGACCTCGGCTTGGATCTTGGACTAAGGCTTGCACGGTGCTCCGCACCCCTGGCACCCCTGCCAAGTCTCTGTTTCCATCTTCAGAGGCTTCAAAGACCCAAGGTGCAAGGGAGGCATCCCCACTACTTCGGTCCCAAATCAGGTACATGGCACTTGTGACACCAAGCCTGCAGTCTCATGCTCCTGATTGAGTGTGTACTACCTGATCAAGCTCCCTGTTTGTCTGCCCTGTTCTGCTAGATTGGATTTCCATGTGTATGACCTCAGGTCAGATAACGACTATTCTGTGAACTCTGCCTGCCTTTTACCTGGACTGTTGTTGAACCACTCTGCCTGTCTGCCAACCGCAAGTACCTGTTTGCTTTGCGCAGTTTGTGCCTGCCTTGGCATGGTGGCCAGGCACTATAGCATTGTGTATAAGTCCTGGGGGTAACCGAGTACTGGTAGGCCTGCTTGCCTTATGGGAAAGCGGGCTGCTATAGGGGGTGAGCACAGTAGCCAGCTATAGTGTCTAACCACCTGCGTTAGGGGTAAACCTGATAATCGGAACACAGCGTTGTATAGACTACAACTTTAACTCGGCTCCCCCTGGCCATGTCCCGCTGACGCTTTTCGCAGAGCTTAATTATAAAAAGTGATCTCCAGAGCCGGCAATTCATTTTTATGGGGTTCTCAATGTTGAGAACCTGAGAGGCAGGAATTGCTCAAGGAACCCAATGTAAGGGGTCACTTCCATTCTGACCACCAATGTGGTCAGAATGGCCTTCCATAAGGCCTTCCATAAAGGGCAGATTTGTGGAGAACACGACTAATAGTTGTCCTGTGGACAGATTCTCCCCCCTAAGCTGTGGATCTCTGCAGCTCCTACAGAGTTACCATGGACCTCTTGGCTCTTCTCTGATGAATGCTCTCCTTGCCCGGCCGGTCAGTTTAGGTGGACGGCCATGTCTTGGTAGGTTTGCAGTTGTCCCATACTCTTTCCATTTTCTGATGATGGATTGAACAGAGCTCCGTGAGATGCTCAAAGCTTGGGATATTATTTTATAACCTAACCCTGCTTTATACTTCTCCACAACTTTATCCCTGACCTGTCTGGTGTGTTCCTTGGCCTTCATGATGCTGTTTGTTCACTAAGGTTCTTTAACAAACCTCTGAGGGCTTCACAGAACAGCTGTATTTATACTGAGATTACATTACACACAGGTGGACTCTATTTACTAATTAGGTGACTTCTGAAGGCAATTGGTTCCGCTAGATTTTAGTTAGGGGTATCCGAGTAAAGGGGGCGCCATACAAACTTTTTTTTCCACACTTTTCACATATTTATTTGTAAAAAAAAATTGAAAACCATTTATCATTTTCCTTCCACTTCACATTTATGTGTCACTTTGTGTTGGTCTATCACATAAAATCCCATTAAAATACATTTACGTTTTTGGTTGAAACATGAAAATTTCAAGGGGTATGAATACTTTTTCAAGGCACTGTACATCTTGCATAAGGAGTTCAATACAAGCTCATTATTCTTTAAAAATGACAAAGATTTCCCCCCCCCCCCCCCCCCCCCCCCCCCCCCCCGATCTTCCAAGCTGTGTAGTCAGGATACTAATCAATATCTGCTCGGTAACACTGCAAAGAAAATCCCAAGGGCAAAAACTCTGCTGCTGAAACATCTGCACCGCGGCATCTGCACCGCGGCATCTGCACCGCGGCATCTGCACCGCGGCATCGAACGGCTTTGTTGTTTAGTTAAACTTAAAGCTTTCCTTAATTAGACTCATTACAATCCCTACAATCCCTATATATCTCAAGATAACCCCAAAGCTACGCATAAGCCTGCAGTAAAATAGGATATAAGCAATGATATTCCTGCTAGATTTTATACATTTTTTTTTATTTTTTTTTGCTTACTCAATCAGTTTAGGTGGACAGCCATGTCTTGGTAGGTTTGCAGTTGTGCCCATACTCTCCATTTTCCAATGATCGATTGAACAGAGCTCCGTGAGATGCTCAAAGCTTGGAGATTATTTTTATAACCTAATCCTGCTTTATACTTCTCCACAACTTTATACCTGTCTGGTGTGTTCCTTGGCCTTCATGATGCTGTTTGATAACAAACCTCTGAGGGCTTCACAGAACAGCTGTATTTATACTGAGATTACATTACACACAGGTGGACTCTATTTACTAATTAGGGTGACTTCTGAAGGCAATTGGTTCCATTAGATTTTAGTTAGGGGTATCCGAGTAAAGGGGGCTGATTTATAAAAAAAAATTGCAATGATCTGCACCGCGGCATCTGCACCGCGGCATCGAGCGGCTTTGTTGTTTAGTTAAACTTAAAGCTTTCCTTAATTAGACTCATTACAATCCCTACAATCCCTATATATCTTTTTTTTTATATCTTCATATTTCCAGTTCTCAAATTAAACCTATGCCCAGACTATGAACACCCATACATACATATACTATATTGTCAAAAGTATTGGGACACCTGCCTTTACACGCACATGAACTTTAATGGCCTCCCCAGTCTTAAGCCCCATACACACGCGCGGATTATCCGAGGACCAGGTCCGTCATACTTTGTCCGATGTTGGTTTTGCATACACACGGTCGGACAAAGTTGTCGGAAAATCCGATCATTCTGAACGTGGTGACGTTTGTTGCGTACGACGGGACTACGTAGAGGCTAGTAGCCAATAGCTTTGGTCTTGTAATGTGATCTGAGCATGCGTGGCACTTTGTCCGTCGGAATTCGCTACACACGATCGGAATTGGTGTGATCGGACTTTGTTGTCAAAAAATCTATCCAGCAGGAGATAGAACTTTGTCCGTCAGACAATCCGATGGAAACTGTCCGATGGTGCATACACACGGTCGGAATTTCCGACAACATTGTCTGATAGGACAGAATCCATCGGAAAATCCGACCGTGTGTATGGGGCATTAGTCCGTAGGGTTCAATATTGAGTTGGCCCTCCCTTTGCAGCTACAACAGCTTCAACTCTTCTGGGAAGGCCGTCCACAAGGTTTAGGAGGGTGTCTATGGGAATGTTAGACCATTCTTCCAGAAGCGCATCTGGGAGGTCAGGCACTGATGTTGGAGGAGAAGGCCTTGCTCGCAGTCTTTGCTCTAATTCATCCCAAAGGTGTTCTATCAGGTTGAGGTCAAGTACCTTCATCGCAAACTCGCTCATAATATAGTGTATATTAACAGTAACGAGGACTATATATACAGAATGAGGACTGGAGCCGAGCGCACACAGGAGCCGCCGCTTCCTGCCACTACAGAAGAAGAGGAGGAGAGCTCCGTCACTTCAGGAGAGGAGCAGAGCCCCGCCACATGAGCACTAAGTGACGCCAGACCGGCTGCAGGGGGGGATTTGGTTAAAATGACAGCCGGGGGACACGCCTGGCTGCACATGATGGGCACAGTGGCTGCATATGATGGGCACAGTGGCTGCATATGATGAGCACAGTGGCTACATTTGATGGCAAAGTGACAGAATTTTATGGGCACAGTGGCTGCATATGATGGGCACAGTGGCTGTACTTACTGGGCACAGTGGCTGCATATGATGGGTACAGTTGGCTGCATATGATCGGCACAGTGGCTGCATATGATGTGCACAGTTGGCTGCTTTTGATGGGCACAGTGGTGGCATTTAATGGCACAGTGGCTGCATTTAATGGCACAGTGGCTGCGTTTGATGGCACAGTGGCTGCGTTTGATGGACACATTGGCGGCAATTGATGGGCACAGTGGCTGCGTTTGATGGCACAGTGGCGGCATTTGATGGCACAGTGGCTGCATTTGATGGCACAGTGGCTGCGTTTGATGGCACAGTGGCTGCATTTGATGGACACAGTGGCGGCAATTGATGTGCACAGTGGCTGCGTTTGATGGCACAGTGGTGGCGTTTGATGGCACAGTGGCTGCATTTGATGGCACAGTGGCTGCATTTGATGGCACAGTGGCTGCGTTTGATGGACACAATGGTGGCATTTAATGGCACAGTGGCTGCATTTGATGGCACAGTGGCTGCGTTTGATGGCACAGTGGCTGTATTTGATGGACACAGTGGCGGCGTTTGATGGCACAGTGGATGCGTTTGATGGCACAGTGGCTGCGTTTGATGGCACAGTGGCTGCATTTGATGGAACAGTGGCGGCAATTGATGGGCACAGTGGCTGCGTTTGATGGGCACAGCGGCGGCCTTTAATGGCACAGTGGCTGCATTTGATGGGCACAGTGGCTGCGTTTGATGGACACAGTGGCAGCAATTGATGGGCACAGTGGCTGCGTTTGATGGCACAGTGGCTGTATTTGATGGGCACAGTGCTGGCATTTGATGACACAGTGGCTGCATTTGATGGCACAGTGGCTGCGTTTGATGGCACAGTGGCTGCATAGAATGGGCACAGTGGCTGCATATGATGGGCACAGTGGCTGCATTTGATGACACAGTGGCTGCGTTTGATGGCACAGTGGCTGCATTTGATGGCACAGTGGCTGCGTTTGATGGCACAGTGGCTGCATTTGATGGCACAGTGGCTGCATTTGATGGGCACCGTGGCTGCATATGATGGGCACAGTGGCTGCGTTTGATGGGCACAGTGGCAGAATTTGATGGCACAGTGGCTGTATTTGATGGGCACAGTGCTGGCATTTGATGACACAGTGGCTGCGTTTGATGGGCACAGTGGCTGCATAGGATGGGCACAGTGGCTGCATATGATGGGCACAGTGGCTGCATTTGATGACACAGTGGCTGCGTTTGATGGCACAGTGGCTGCATTTGATGGCACAGTGGCTGCGTTTGATGGCACAGTGGCTGCATTTGATGGCACAGTGGCTGCATTTGATGGGCACCGTGGCTGCATATGATGGGCACAGTGGCTGCGTTTGATGGGCACAGTGGCAGCATTTGACTGCACAGTGGAAACTTTTTGAAGAACCCATATATATATATATATATATATATATATATATATATAAATATATATATATATATATATATATATATATATATATATATATATTATATATATATATATATAAATATATATAAAATGTTTGGTGGTTTTAATGATTTTTTTTTTACAAAAAACGCAGATTTTTACATGTATGAAATGTCAGGATTGGCCCGGGGGGTCAAGTGGTTAAAAATAAAATTTAAAGCGCCCAGCGTAACCAATGCTGAGAACGCGTCGCCTGTTTTCCTTTAAGCTCTCTCCGTTTCTTATACTACAGAACAGATTTCTTTTACAAGATTTGCTCACAGTTGTCTTGTTAGCCTGGTAAATCTGGTCATTATTTTTTATTATTTTTTTTTTCGCTCGGTATTGTAACACGTGACGAGATAACCCAAACGGCTCCGGGGGAATTGAGTAAAGCGTACACAAATCTGTGCTAGCGTGAAATCTGTTATTTTGTTTGGCTGGTTTGACTAAAAATGAGTTTTTCCCGGCCTAATGCTGGCGGAATGAAGGAGATACTCTAGACGGAGCAAAGAAGCTTCTGCCGCTTTGTAGACAGATGGTAGATCACCGGAAAATGATTAACGATGATGTCAAAGAGATAAAAAAACAAACAAAAAAAAAAAAAACTTCAATCTCTAGAGACAGTTTATCCTCTCCTGTATTTGGTGTTCGTTTTAGGCGAGACAAAGGCCTGCAAGTTAAAAGTCCATCCTCGCCGCTCCAAGCTGTTCTTTTTCATTTTGTTGGTTTAGGTTGGACGGGTTGGCGGTAGACGGAGCCAAATTAGATCTTCAGAGGCTCAACGGCAATTATCCGTCACATAGTAACCATTTCACTACATTATACAATGTGATCAATATGTCAGTTTACCACTTCCCGACTGAAGGACGTCCTTGGACCTCCTTAGGTTGGAGTGGTTATTCCAGCGCTTATGCCGGGTTGCCACAGAGCCGGTCGTGGAGCAGATGGTCCCCGGCCATCTCTATGCTCCTGGGACATCACGAAGTCACTTCCAGTTTTGGCAGATGTAAACACTGCCTTTTTTTTTTTTTTGGAAAGCAGAAATCAATATATGTTAATTTTTTTCTCATGCTTTCCAAGTTAGAGGAGAGATTTGGGGGTCCCCAGGTGTCTCCATAAATAGGAACCTGTCAGACCTTATTTCTATCACAAGGGATGTTTACATTTTTTGTGATAGGAATAAAAGTGATAAAAAAAAAAAATTAAATGAACAGTGTAAAATAAATAAATAAATATTGTGGACCCCAGATGTAATAAACCACACTTTTGATCTCCATGTCCACCTCCCCTCCATCCCCACTAGCGCTGCCTGCGGGAGGAGTTTGGGACTTGGGGTATATTCAATATTTAATAAACATGCCCTAATGGCTCCATACTGGCTCCTTTAAACATGCCCTACTGGCTCTATACTGGCTCCTTTAAACATGCCTTACTGGCTCCATACTGGCTCCTTTAAACATGTGTTACTGGCTCCTTTAAACATGCCCTACTGGCTCTATACTGGCTCCTTTAAACATGCCTTACTGGCTACATACTGGCTCCTTTAAACATGCCCTACTGACTCTATAACGGCTACTTTAACCATGCCCTACTGGCTCCATACTGGCTCCTTTAAACATGCCCTACTGGCTCTATACTGGCTCCTTTAAATATGCACTACTGGCTCTATATTGGCTCCTTTAAACATGCCCTACTGGCTTTATACTGGCTCCTTTAAACATGCCTTACTGGCTCAATACTGGCTACTTTAAACATGCCCTACTGGCTTTATACTGGCTCCTTTAAACATACCCTACTGGCTCTATACTGGCTCCTTTAAACATGCCCTACTGGCTCTATACTGGCTCCTTTAAACATGCCCTACTGACTCTATACTGGCTCCTTTAAACATGCCCTACTGACTCTATACTGGCTCCTTTAAACATGCCCTACTTGCTTCATACCGGATCCTTTAAACATGCCCGACTGGCTCTATACTGGCTCCTTTAAACCTGCCCTACTGGCTCTATACTGGCTCCTTTAAACATGCCCTACTGGCTCTATACTGGCTCCTTTAAACATGCCTTACTGGCTCCATACTGGCCCCTTTAAACATGCCCTACTGGCTCTATATTGGCTCCTTTAAACATGCCCTACTGGCTCCATACTGGCTCTTTTAAACATGCCTTACTGGCTCCATACTGGCTCCTTTAAACATGCCTTACTGGCTCCATACTGGTTCCTTTAAACATGCCCTACTGGCTCAATACTGGCTCCTTTAAACCTGCCTTACTGGCTCCATACTGGCTCCTTTAAACATGCCATACTGGCTCTATACTGGCTCCTTTAAACATGTGTTACTGGCTCCTTTAAACATGCCCTACTGGCTCTATACTGGCTCCTTTAAACATGCCTTACTGACTCCATACTGGCTCCTTTAAACATGCCCTACTGGCTCTATACTGGCTTCTTTAACAATGCCTTACTGGCTCCATACTGGCTCCTTTAAACATGCCCTTCTGGTTCCTTTTATTCCTGAATGAACACAGCAGGGGGGGGGGGGGGTTTACTAAATCTGGAGCATTCAGAAGCTGCGCATGGTAGCCAATCAGCATCAAATTTCAACTTGTTCAGTTAAGCTTTGACAATTAAACCCAAAAGCTGATTGGTTACTATGCACAGTTGCACCAGATTCTGGATTCTGTGTGCACCAGTTTCAGTAAATCAACCCCCCAGTGAGGTATTGATTGCCCCCGTGTTCATTTATATGGAAAGCCTAGTTCATCGCCTTTATAAATGAACAGGGAGCCTCTGTACAGAGCGCTTCCTGTTCCTTCATTCTGCAGTGCAGCTGAGGCTGCAGGGGGAAGGATTGGGGATCTGTATCCTCATTCTATTTCTCTGACCTCTGATATTTCACCGAACCCCCCCCCCCCCCCCCCCCCCCCCCCCCCCCACATCCTCCCGCCCCGGGCTGGTAAAAAAATAAAAAATAAATAAAAATGAAGGGCTCATTCACACAGGTTCTCTGGCCATATGAATGAATGCTTCATTCCTGCAACTGGAGCCACTTGTTACACTATTGTATGAATACAGCTGCAATCTGACAGGTGTGCCATTGCGGGTAAGTGGCCCCAAATGGACACAGTCTGTGTTTGGGGCCATTCACCCACATGCCCTGAGGGGGGTAGGGGGGGTATGTCTGATAGGCTGTATGGAGACCCATGATTTCTAACAGCAGCCCTGACTAGGCTTTAACTATTCCCCTACCAGGCCAATTCTGGCATTCTCTCCTACGTGTAATATTTTATTTATTATTATTATATTATTATTTAATATTTTAATTTATTGATAGAAAATTACTCAGAACCCCCGCCCCAAACATTATATATATATATATATATATTTTTTTTTTATTTTATTTTTTTTAAGCAGAGGCCCTAGAGAATAAAATGGTGGTTGTTGAAATTTTTTATGTCACCCAGTATTTGCGCAGCAATTTTCAAACTCAATTTTTTGGGGGAAAAAAATACACTTAAATTAATTTTAATGCAAAAAAAAAAAAACACAAAAAAGAACCCATTTTTTTATTTATTTTTTTATATAAAAGATGATGTTACACAACAAACATGTTGCAAATCTTATTTCCTTGAATTGTTGGCCAATGGGTGCCGTGTAGCATCTCGAAGGTGACCGTGGACGGGTTACAAATAATAATGTATGCAGAAAACTGCAGCGTTCAGTAGAAGAAATGGAAAACATCGATAATTAGCATTTGGTGACAAACATCTGAGCAAGCAAAGTGCACCATACGGCGGTGAGGGAGGTGAGGGGACGAGACAGGTGGATCTCTTTCTGACTTTGGCTTCAAAAATGATAACGAAAAAAGTCCCTTGCTGAGAACAAGCCTGTTTTTTCAGACGACGAGCAGAAATGGTTTGATCTTTAGCACTTCAAAGAATCGCAAAGTAGAAATTTTTCAAAGACAGGATAAAAAGTTTATGAGGATGTGCGCCGCGCTCTTCAAGCTGTCCATCTATTATCAAAAAAAAAAAAAAAGTCTGAATTGCTGCGTTATATTTTGCTGTTATGGTAAATCACTTTACAACATTTAATTAGGGATTCCATTCAGGGAGTTTGAGGCATATTGTAAAAGTTTACAAAAAATTTGTTTTATTTTAATTTTTTTTTAATACCAAAACCTGTAAAGTAAAGTAAAGTAAAACATTATAATTGCTTTGTCTAATCAATATTAAAAAATCTAAATAAGGGGTCCTTAAATTATGGGCAAATCTGGCCCACTGCAATATTAGTCAAATGAAAAAAAGCAAAAACAAATTATTATTATTATTTATATAATAATAATAATAATACCAAATAATACATTAAATAAATTAAATAAATAAAATAATATTAATAATAAATTCAAAATAATAATAACAATACTTCAAAGAATCAGAAAGTAGAACATTTTTAAAGACAGCATACCAAAGCTGATCATTTCAGTGTATATTATTTAGAAAGTATATATCTGAAAATCCAATCAATCCAGATGTGCCGATGGCCAATCTCATTTTGTGTGGCCCTAAAAAAAAAAAAAAAAAAAAAAAAAACCTTTTTTGCAAAGTAGACAGTCCGAGGTATTTAGTAAGAGGCATGGTGAGTTTTATTTTTTGAAGTTTTAATTTTTTTGTCATAATTTTTTTGGAAAATGAAGACCTTAAAAAAAATATTAAAAATGTTTTCTTTACTTACTGTCTCCCACCAGTGCAATACAGTGTCACCATATAACTGGTGTGGCAGGGATACTGACTGGTGACAGTACAAAAAAAAAAGTAAGAATTTTTTTTCTCTTTTTTTTATTTTTTAGTACATTTTTTTTTATATTACTTTTTTTATTATTACATTTTTTTTTTATTACATTTTTTTTTATTACATTGTTTTTATTTTTAAAAACACTGTGACCAGAGCGATATAATGTTACCATAGAACCATAGAAACATTTTACTACTCAGGGAAGTGATCAGTATTTTACACATTATGATTTCTTAAAACAGTGAATTACATTGCATTTTACTGAATGAAACTGATTCCTCCAGTTTGGTTTTGTTCTGATTAGCTGAGATTGGTCAAAGCTAATCACATGGTTCAGATGGGCTGTGATTGGCCCTCTCTGTACCATGTGATCACCTTGACCAATCACAGCTAGCAAAACAACTGTACACAATGGATGGCATGAAAGGAGGCCATCCATTGTTTACAACTGTCATGTGACCTGCTGTGATTTGGTCACAGAGGTCACATGGTACACTGATCAGTCATTGGCTGTGGCCTGGTGGACACAGCTGGTGACAGATTGCGCTATTGAGTGGCTCCTTCTGGGAGGAGGTCCTATGACAACCACTCAGAACAGTAAGGCCACCACCCAGCCGTCATTCTGCTATAGGCTGGGCACGAAGGTGTTAAAATAGCTTCTAAGTTGCTTTGCAAACAGAACTAACATAATCATTTAATTGGGGGGGGGGGGTGTAATTAGCCTAAACACAGGCAAAAATAGCTTACTGCGGCTTCCAAAGTAACCAATGACAATTTCTTGAAGTTAGAAGATTTATCAAATTATGGAAATAAGAGGATCTGGATAATAAATCAAGATGCAATCAATTAAAGTTGATGTAAACCTAATTAATAAACTCAATTATAATATGTAAAGTGTTGATGTCATTTCAAAAGATATTTTGATAACTCTTTTTGTTTTGTTTTTAGTACATTACAAAATAAGGCACACAACAACCATAACATAATAATAATAATAATATGTGTAGGGATCAACCATCTTTACCGCCGTCGATGGCTCAGCTAGCCATTTTGACCCATACCGTGACGTATTTTTGGGGCAACCTCTACGGTGATATGTATCCTTATAGTATGGTAGGGCATTATTAACTTGCAATTTCCGGTAGGGAATGGAGGGAGGGGATTTTTGTTTTCCAGCAGAGCGTATTGGCTTACCTTGCATAAAATAGTAGGAGACCAGTCATGGTTCTCTCTGCTATTCTATGAATTATTTCTTCAATCAGGCCTATCTTTGGCGTAAGGGCAATGGGTGTGTCAGCCAGTGAATTAATCACTGACAGTACTTGTGTCCAAAAAGTGTCAGGACAGGACCAGAATATATGTGGAAAGTCCCCTTGAAGATGGGCACAGCGCCAACATGCTGGAGAATGATCAGGTCCCATTTTATACAGTCTATACGGGGTAAGGTGAGCCCTGTGAACAATTTTAAATTGGATGAGGCGATCCCGTAGGGAGACCAGCATTTTAAAAGGAAAGTCCTATAGGTCCTCCCAGTCTTCAGGGTCCACCTCAGGAACATCAGCAAACCAACCCTGACAAAGCGCAGATAGCTACTATACTCAGAGATATCTTCTAAACCTTGATACATCATGAAGGATATGTTCTCCTCCTTGATACATCATGGAGGATATCTTTTCTTCCTTGATACATCTTTGGAGGTTATCTTCTCATTCATGGTTTAACCTATCCCCTCATAGGGGTTATTGTCTCATTCTTGGTACAACCTATGCCACGGTGGAGTATATCTTCTCATCCTTGTTACATCATGGAGGATATTTTCTCATCCTTGTTACATCATGGAGGATATTTTCTCATCCTTGATGCATCATGGCGGTTATCTTTTCATTCTTGAGACATCATGGCGACTGTCTTCTCATCCTTGATACATCATGGATTATATTTTCTCATCCTTGATACATCATGGATTATATCTTCTCATCCTTGATACATCATGGAGAATGTCTTATCCTCCTTGATACATCATGGAGGATATCTTCTCCTCCTTGATACATCATGGAGAATGTCTTATCCTCCTTGATACATCATGGAGGATATCTTCTCCTCCTTGATACATCATGGAGAATGTCTTATCCTCCTTGATACATCATGGAGGATATCTTCTCCTCTTTGATACATCATGGAGAATGTCTTCTCCTCCTTGATACATCATAGAGAATGTCTTATCCTCCTTGATACATCATGGAGGATATCTTCTCCTCCTTGATACATCATGGAGAATGTCTTCTCCTCCTTGATACATCATGGAGGATGTCTTCTCCTCCTTGGTACATCATGGAGGATATCTTCTCATCCTTGATACATCATGGAGAATGTCTTCTCCTCCTTGATACATCATGGAGAATGTCTTACCCTTCTCGATACAACATGGAGGATATCTTCTCCTCCTTGATACATCATGGAGAAGGTCTTACCCTTCTTGATACATCATGGAGGATGTCTTCTCCTCCTTGATACATCATGGAGAATGTCTTACCCTTCTTGATACATCATGGAGGATGTCTTCTCCTCCTTGGTACATCATGGAGGATATCTTCTCATCCTTGATACATCATGGAGAATGTCTTCTCCTCCTTGATACATCATGGAGAATGTCTTCTCCTCCTTGGTACATCATGGAGGATATCTTCTCATCCTTGATACATCATGGAGAATGTCTTCTCCTCCTTGATACATCATGGAGGATATCTTCTCATCCTTGATACATCATGAAGGACATCTTCTCATCCTTGATACATCATGGAGAACGTCTTGTCCTTCTTGATACATCATGGAGAATGTCTTCTCCTTCTTGATACATCATGGAGAATGTCTTTTCCTTCTTGATACATCATGGAGAATGTCTTCTCCTTCTTGATACATCATGGAGAATGTCTTCTCCTCCTTGATACATCATGGACAATGTCTTCTCCTCCTTGATACATTGGGAGGATATCTTCTCCTCCTTGATACATCATGGAGGATATCTTCTCATCCTTGATACAACATGGAGGATATATTCTCCTCTTTGATACATCATGGACAATGTCTTCTCCTCCTTGATACTTCATGGAGGATATCTTCTCCTCCTTGATACAACCTATCCCATCATAGGGGTCATTTTCTCATGCTTGATGCAACTTATCTCATCATGGACCATCTCACGCCATTTCACCACTGAACATTGTTCGGCTCATTGATCATAACAGGCTTTTACTCCACAAAGTGCACTTTTATTTCTTTTTTCGTTCTGAAGAAAGCAAATAACAAAGCATCTTATAAATTATTCACTGGTAAAGCTCTTCCGTCTTGCGGACAAGTTATTTTTGCTTGCCGGTGTCGAATGACAAGTGCATACTCGTTGGGGGTAACTATAAAAATAACTTGCAGCTTACAAATAATTAAATTTAGCAACTCCAGCACAACGACTGTAGACACGTGCACTTAAGTCTGCTCTGGATTGTTGCAAGCGAGATATCGGCAAACAAGTAAATCAATTCCAGGACAAAATATGAAGGTGGATTTTGTTGTCCATCCCAACCCATGATTTAAAGCAGAACTCCAAGCAAAGGTAAAAACGAACAGCCCATTGAAAGCTAAAATTACTAAATCCATTTTTGCTGCAAAATCCACATTCCATCCAAAGGAACGGAAATTCCATTTCCTGCCACTGGATGCCCTCGGTCTGGTAGCCAGCATCGTTCAGCCCATTTCCTCTGAGTCCACGTTGTCTTAGACTGCACCCCCCTCCCCATCTGTGATTGGACAGTGAAAGGAAAAGCGTCACCCTGCTCTCTCCTCCTGTCGGCATGCTCCTTGTCAGCACTGCAAAAATAAAATAACAAAACCAGCTTTTGCTGCAGTATCTACCTTCAGTGCAGAAATTTCCCCCCTGCAGTATTTTTTTCCTGCCACTAGATGTCCAAGGTCTGATGGCCAGCACCATTCAGCCCATGTTCACAGAGCCCAAGCCACCCTGGACTTGCCCCAGCTAGTGAGTGAACAGTGAAAGGAGGGGATTCTGATGGGGACTCTGATGTAAGGTGGGACTCTGATGTAAGGGGTCTTTGATATAAGGGGGACTCTGATGTAAGAAGGGCTATGATGGGGACTCTCATGTAATGCAGAGTTTGGATGGGGACCCTGAGGTGAAGGGGGATTCTGATGGGAACCCTTATAGAGACTCTCATGTAAGTTGAGACTCTAATGTAAGGGGGGCTCTGAATGGAACTCTCATGCAATGGGGGCTCTGATGGGGACCCTGATGTAAAGGGGGATTCTGATGGGGACTCTCATGTAAGGTGAGGCTCTGATGTAAGCGGGGCTCTAATGGGGTCTCTAATATAAGTGGGCTCTGATAGGCACTCTGATGTAAGGGGCGACTCTGATAGGGACTCTCATGCAATGGGGGCTCTGATGGGAACCCTGATGTAAAGGAGGATTCTGATTGGGGGCTCTTATATAAGGTTGGACTCTGATGTAGGTCGGGCTCTGATGGGGACTCTCATATAAGGGCGCTCTGATAGGCACTCTGATGTAAGCGAAACACTGATAGGGACTCTCATGCAACAGGGGCTCTGATGGGGACCCTCATGTAAAGGGTTATTTTGATTGGGACTCCTATGGGGACTTTCATGTAAGGTGGGACTCTGATGTAAGGGGGCCTTTGATACAAGGGGGACTTTAATGGGGACTCTAATGTAAAGGGGGCTCTGAAGGGGTCTCTCATGTAAGGGAGTTCTGATGGGGATTCCAATGTAAAGGGGGACCTTCATAGGAACCATCGTGTAAGGTGAGACTTTAATGTAAGGGGACTCTGATGTAGGGGGGGGGGGGGCTCTGATGAGGATTCTCATGTAAGGTTTCACTGTCGGTTTCCACAGGTCTCAGAAGACAACGGGGGTGCTCACGAAGAAGAGGACATGACGTCCTGGGTCGCGGACTGGCTGAATCGGAAGTACAAAAAAGCTACTAAAGGAAAAATAATAATTTTTCAATATACAAAAATGAGGGGTGGAGGGGTGGTCTTTCGTTTAGGACCACCTCTCAAAAGTGTGTGGAACTCCGCTTTAACGAAAACCTGTTTAACGAATTTTTAACGAATATCCATAAATTCGAATATTTGAAAATCCAGAAATTCGAAAAATTCAGAAATTCGGAAATTCGATTCAAAATACGAAAATTTGTAAATTTGAAATTCGAAAATCCAGGAATTTGGAAATGTTAAAATTCGGAAAATCTGAAATTCAAAATCAGAAAATTCGGAAATTCGAAAATTTCGAAAATCCAAAAATTCGAAAATCTGAAAATAAGAACGAAAATCCAAAATTAAGAAAAAAAAACGAAAATTAAAAAATCTGAAATAATAACTAACTAATAATAACTTAACTATTACTAACTATTAAATTATAGGTATTGAAATTTCCTTTCAAATTTGGCTGTTAGTGAACGTAACGAATACAAATGTATCTGAAGTTCGGAATTATACGAAATAACAAATGCCGTATCTAAATGAATGGAACGTAATGAATTAATAATAAGAAGTAACAATAATAATAATAAAAAAGTAATTCCGTTCCATTTGTTTAGATGCGGCATTCGTTATTTCGGATAATTCCTAACTTCAGATACATTTGTATTTGTTATGTTCACTAACAGACAAATTTGAAAGGAAATTCCAATACCTATAATTTAATAATTATCGATATCGGTTTTTTGGATTTTTCGAATTCCCAGATTTTCTTTCTTATTTTCGAATTCTCGAATTTCCGGATTTTCGAATTTCCAAATTTTCGAATTTCCGAATTGTCAAATTTCCACATTTTCGAATTTACGAATTTTCGAATTTACTCATTTTTCGAATTTCGCGAATTTTCACATTTCCAAATTTTCAAATTTCCGGATTTTTGGATTTTCTAATTTACGAATTTTCGAAATTCCAAATTTTTGGAATTTCCGGACTTTTGGATTTTCGGATTTTCGAATTTATGAATTTCAATCATAACGAATGACCCAAAAGACGAAAAAAACAAAACAATGAAACGAAAACGAACACATTTTTCGTCAGTGCACATGTCCAGTGGTTTGTTTGCCCCCCTCCCCCCAAAAATTAGAGCACCAGCCGCCACTGGTGCTGGCACTGGCTGGGAAGGGGTTAACATCTCGGGGTAATCAGGGGGTTAAATGAGCGCCTTACTATGTGTTAATGTGTGTAATGTGCGCTGCTTTCATTAAAAATCTCTTTGAAACAAGTTCGATTGTTCCCTCTGTGCAGAGCTCTGTGATGTTTGCCAACACAGAGCTCTGGGCTGTGATTGGGCACAGCCGATCATCAGGTCCCAGCCATGAATCATTGACAAACTCCTGCTGTGTACAATCACAATGGCGGGCGGAGGCGCGCTCGTCCTCCGGAAGAGGCCAGTGATGAACAGGTACGTTGATGCGCCTGTACGGCCGCCCCTCCGCAGTGCATTACTGGTGGGCGGTACGCAAGCGGTTAAACTTTTGAGAGAAGAACGTTGCCGATGATTCTGTTTTTGCTTTTCTTCTATTGTTGGTGATTTTGAACAGCAGACGTCACAACATTGAAAACTTCGACATGGATGAATGTGACATTTATTTGACATTTATTTTTATTATGATGTTATTATTCTGAAATATTAATTATTCCAAACAAATCTGCTAAAAAAAAAAAAAAAAAATGAATTAACCTAGCAAAAATATATTTTGTTAAAGGGGTATTAAAATAAAACCAAAAATGTCACGTATTGCTAAGAACGGCAAACGATTCGGTCCAAACATCGCCTGTTCGGGTCAATAGGTTGTTAAGGAGTGGGGCTAGGAATCTGGCCGCCACGTCCTTAAGAACAAATGAGTCAGCGGAAAGCCCGCTGACAGCTGAATGTAAAAAAAAAATTGCTAGCAAAAGAAAAATCGGGGAAAAAACGGTGTGGAGACCCCCCCCCCCCCCCTAGTCCATACCAGGCCATTTGGGTCTGGTATGGATTTTAAGGGGAACCCGTCGCCAGAATTTTTCTTAAAAATGGAGTACGGTCCCCCTCAAAATCCAGAGCAGACCCTTATCTGGGCACGCAGTCTGGCAGGCTGGGAAAGGGGGGGGACGAGCAAGCGCCCCCCCCCCCTGAACCGTACAAAGCCACATGCCCTCAACATGGGGGGTGCTTTGGGGCGGGGGGGCAGAGACCCTTGTCCCCATGTTGATGGCTACAAGGGCCTCTTCCTGACAACCCTGGGCAGGGGTTATGGGGATCTGGAAGAGGGTTTATCGCAATCTAGAAGTCGCCATTAAAAAGGGGGCCCCAGATCCCACCCCCTTCTGATCTACTTCAGGAGACATTTTTTTTTTTAATAAAGGAATTGTCAAAAACCAACTCTTGTCTTTATTTTTGATACTTTTTTGGATGAATGAGTAGGGGTACATCGTACCCCTGTGAAATCTGTACCATGGATAGAACCTGCTGCAGCAAAACTCTTGCAAGAGTCTTGCTGCAGCAGGTTCTATACAGGGGGTCCCCGGGTTACAAACAAGATAGGGACTGTAGGTTTGTTCTTAAGTTGAATCTGTTTGTAAGTTGGAACAGGCACATTTTTTAAGTGTAGCTCCAGCCAAAGAATCTATCTTTACGTTTTTTTAGATAACATAGAGAAGGGTTATCACCCCTGTAACATTTGTTTTGCTGTCTGTGCCCCTGTTCAGAAGATTTCACCTCACCTTCTGTCCCAATGAAAATTGGATTTTGAAAATTTTGGGTTGTTAGGGAAACATGGACTGGTGGTAAAGCATCAGTGGAGACACCTTTTTCCCATATTATCTCTTACAGGAGTGAATTTCCCTTCCTAGGGGTGGATTTTCTCTCACTTCCTGTTGTCTCCCTCCGTTTGTAAGTAGGAGTCGTTTGTAAGTCGGATGTTTGTAAGTAGGGGACCCCCTGTACATGGTAAAGATGTGCCATTTTACAGGGGTATATTGTACCCCTACTCATTCACCAAAAAAAGTATCAAAAATAAAGACAAGAGCTGGTTTTTGACAATTCCTTTATTAAAGAAAAAAATGTCTCCTGAAGTAGATCCATTCTCAATCACGACGCCCGCCACACTGCCGGACCCGGTGACATCACAAGGGGGTGGGGCCACCAGGTGACATCACCAGGTGGCTTCACCCTTTACCTATTTAAGAACTGTCACCCGGCGAAGCAGGCATTCGATCGGTCAGCCTTCCTCGTGGGCTGAGCGTTTTTTTTTTTTTTTGTAAGTACAGCAGGCGTCATGATTGATGGTGGATCCTCATCGGGTGACATTGTTTATTTATTTTTTTAGTAAAGGAATTGTCAAAAAAAAAAATCGGTTATTAAATAGGGGTAGTACCCCAAACTCATTCACAAAGGGAGGCCGGGATCTGGGGCCACCTTGTTAAAGGGGGCTTCCAGACTCCGATTAGCCCCCTGCACGCAGACCTCCATAAACACAGCCCAGGGTTGTCGGGAAGAGGCGACTTAGGGTGGGGGGCAGAGCCTTCCTGCTCCAAAGCACCCCCCATGTTGAGGGCATGTGGCCTGGTATTGTTCAGGAGAGTAAGCGTTTGTTTGCCCCCGCCCCCCTGGCCTGCCAGGCTGCATGCTTGGATAAGGGTCTGGTATGGATTTTTTCAATTTTTTTTGTATTGTTTTTCTTCAGAAATGTCAGTTTTGCTGCAGCAGGCTCTATGCATGGTGCAGATGCACCATTTTACAGGCAGACTAAGGGGACCCTCCAGGCACTATAGTCATTTTTAATTTTTATTGTTTCACTTTAAACATCATTAAAAGCACTGCCTCTGTAAAAATTATAGTAAAAAAAACTAAATTTGCATTGATACATGTCCCCCAGGGTAGTACCCAGACCCCCGTACCCCTTTTTATGGCCAATAGCCTGCATATAAGACTTTAAAATGTGGACTTTTGATTTTTTTATGTTCAGGTCTCATAAACTTTAATAGAGTTTGCGGTTCGGGGCCAAACGTTCTCCCTGTTCTGGAGTTCTGGTGCAAACCGAACCGGGGAGTGTTCGGCCCATCACTACATATTGCAGCTTACCAATCATTAGATGTGGTGGCTGCATTTGTGTTTTTTTTTTATGTTTTTTACCCCTCTGTTTTCACCTGGTGATCTGGTCAGTAACACACCTCCTGAGCCCCCTAACTCTGGATGCATGCAGACAGGAGGGTGCGTTTAACAGAGAAATATCCTCCTCCCATGAAGACTCCTGGAATGAATGACATAACTTTGGCCTAGGCCAGAAACCAGGAAGTAACTAGCTCAGGCATGCAGGCAGTAGGGTGTGCTTAGCTGAGAAACCCCCTCCTCCCATGAAGACTCCTGGAATGTATGACATCATTTTGGCCTAGGCCAGAAACCAGGAAGTAACTAGCTCAGGCATGCAGGCAGGAGGGTGTGCTTAGCTGAGAAAGCCCCTCCTCCTATGAAGACTCCTGGGATGTATGACATCATTTTGGCCTAAACCAGAAATTAGGAAGTAACTAGCTCAGGCATGCAGGCAGGAGGGTGTGCTCAGCTGAGAAAGCCCCTCTTCCCATGAAGACTTCTGGGATGTATGACATAATTTTGGCCTAGTCTAGAAACCAGGAAGTAACTAGCGCAGGCAAGCAGGCAGTAGGGTGTGCTTAGCTGAGAAAGATCCTCCTCTCATAAAGACTCCTGGGATGTATGACATCATTTTGGCCTAGGCCAGAAGCCAAGAATTAACTAACTCAGGCATGCCGGCGGGAGGGTGTGTTTAGCTGAGAAAGCCTCTCCTCCCATGAAGACTCCTGGGATGTATGATATCATTTTGGCTTGTAATGAGGCAGCCATCTTGGTTGAGGAGCAAGGTTTTGCTTCCTCAGGTCAAAGCTGCCTTTTGGGTAGTTAGATGACTGCCGGAGAACTATTTAAGAAGGAAGGTGGAGGAAGCACAGATCAACCAAATACATGAAACAGAAACAGGGAGGTCCTTGCACTGGAGATCCTCAGGTGCAGCTTCCTCTCCAGCAAAGAAAACACTGAGCAGCACAGTAGTGACATCACCGAATCTCAATGAAACCTCCTGGGACTAGTAGTCAGAGGCCGCAGTGCTTTAGATGATCTGGCAATGTAGACATTTAGCTATGTTGCTAAAGAACAGGGGTACCTAGGCACAGGTCCATAGGGTGAATGAAGCAGAAGCAGGGAGGTCCTTGCACTCCAGTCCCTCAGATTTACAGCTTTCTCTCCAGCCAAGCAGAAAAGTGAGCAGCACAGTAGTGACATCACTAAATCTCACTCTAAACTTCCTGGGACTGATTGTCAGAGGCCTTAGATGATTTCATTCTGCAGCAGTGGTGGCTGGTGCTCCAGCCAGGGGATAGGGTGGCAAACAAAACCACCCAACCCCCCCCCCGGACCCCTACCCCATGGGTGGTACTCGCGCAGTCGAGCTCTCAATCTGCACGATGCAGAGCACTGAAAGATCGCTCTGGGCGGCCAACTCCTGAGACCGGGATTTTCCTGTACATCCTCCCCCCCATGCCCGGTCAATACGATCGCTTCTCCTCTCGGCCAATCGCGCTCCTCCCGTTTCCTGAATTGGCCAGGAGAAGAAGCAGAAAGACAATAGCGAATATTAATTCGCTATTGTCACACAACTGAGTGGGCTCGGGGCACAGTACTCTGCGCCTCGAGCCCACCCTTTTTTAAGCCAATCAGAGCCTCAGGCTCTAATCATGTGCTTTGAAAAAAAAAAAACCTTATTGGAATTATTTATAATTTCTTATAAATATTATTAGCTATTTATATTTTGTGCACATAAAAGCACATCTAATCTCTAACCTGACTGACGCTTATTGAAAAAACTAAAATTACAAAATATATATTAAAAAAAAAAGGGAAACATTTGGAAACCTAATTAAGAATCAGACAAGACAGATTTATTTAGCGTTTCTTCTAACTGGTATATGAATATTTTAAATTTTTTGACATCTTTGCTACCTACAAATATTCGCAATCTGGCGCCCCAAATGATTTTTCTAATGAAAGATATTTTTCACAAATCTGCATCTTCTCATCAGACTCAGAACTTGGGAAATGGGATTTCCATTTTAAGGAGCAAATTAAACCGTACAAGGTGAATCCTAGTGGACCCGGGATGGAAATGATGGTATTTGGAAGGGCATGTTAGTATGGAGACAGCGTGTTTAATTCAAGCCGATCTTCACCTCAGTGGGAGATTCACATTGAATTAACCAGATCTCATGTAGCATATTAAAAAAAAGGGGGGGGGGGGGCTGAATTATGATGCCCGTTTTGCTAGAGCTGTTGGTGTGTTTTGAAATATATTCATGTATCTATATCTATTTATAAAAAAAAAAAATTTTTTTAAATAAAAACGAATATAATAATAATAATATAAAAAAAAAAAATATATATATATAATATTAATTTTTTTAAAAAAAAATGTAATTCTGTAAATTATATAAAAACTACTCAGTGCCCCCAAACATTATATATACAGTATCTCACAAAAGTGAGTACGCCCCTCACATTTTTGTAAATATTTCCTTCTATCTTTTCATGTGACAACACTGAAGAAATGACACTTGTCTACAATGTAAAGTAGTGAGTGTACAGCTTGTATAACTGTGTAAATTTGCTGTCCCCTCAAAATAACTCAACACACAGCCATTAATGTCTAAACCGCTGGCAACAAAAGTCAGTACACCCCTAAGTGAAAATGTCCAAATTGAGCCAAAAGTGTCAATATTTTGTGTGGCCACCATTATTTTCCAGCACTGCCTTAACCCTCTTGGGCATGGAGTTCACCAGAGCTTCACAGGTTGCCACTGGAGTCCTCTTCCACTCCTCCATGGCGACATCACGGAGCTGGTGGATGTTAGAGATCTTGCGCTCCTCCACCTTCCATTTGAGGATGTCCCACAGATGATCAATAGGGTTTAGGTCTGGAGACATGCTTGGCCAGTCCATCACCTTTACCCTCAGCTTCTTTAGCAAGGCAGTGATCATCTTGGAGGTGTGTTTGGGGTCGTTATCATGTTGGAATACTGCCCTGCGGCCCAGTCTCTGAAGGGAGGGGATCATGCTGTGCTTCAGTATGTCACAGTACATGTTGGCATTCATGGTTCTCTCAATGATCTGTAGCTCCCCAGTGCCGGCAGCACTCATGCAGCCCTAGACCATGACACTCCCACCACCATGCTTGACCGTAGACAAGACACACTTGTCTTTGTCCTCCTCACCTGGTTGCGATTGCGATTGCGATTCGTGCGATGCGAGCGGCCCGCAATGCACTGCGCCAGTCGCAGTGCATTGCTGGCTGATGATTGGCCAAGCATGCACTGTGACCCCGCATGCTTGGCCAATCATAGAGCCAGCGGCGAGGAGAGCCATAATTGGCCATAGGCAGGATGCCTGTGGCCAATTATAGCTCAGGGGGTTTAGTACACGCCCCACATTATATAAGGCCGCCGCGCCGGCGGCCTCGTATATTGTGTTCCAGCGTGTCAGTGATATTATGTGCCGTGATCCATTCTGCAGTGCTGCTGACTGCTGACATTATCTGTGCTGTGATTCTGGGGATTAGTGTGTGCGTGCTGTTAGTACAGCATTGCAGTATCACATTAAAACACCTTCCTTCCTTTCTTCATCCTGTTGTGTCATCTAAGGCAGCCATCTGCGGCTAATGAATTGCCGGTTCCCGTAACACAGAGAACAGTCAGTCATTGATAAAAAAAAAGTCATTGATAAAAAAAAAAAAAAAAAAAAATAAAATTAACAAAAAAAAAAAACAAAAAAAAAAGCGTGGGGGTCCCCCCAAATTCAATTACCAGGCCCTTCAGGTCTGCTATGGATATTAAGGGGAACCCCGGCCAAAAAAAAATGGCATGGGGTCCCCCTCAAAATCCATACCAGACCCTTATCCGAGCACGCAACCTGGCAGGCCGCAGGAAAAGAGGGGGGGCAAAGAGCGGCCCCCCTCCCTCCTGAACCGTACCAGGCCACATGCCCTCAACATTGGGAGGGTGCTTTGGGGTCCCCCCCAAAGCACCTTGTCCCCATGTTGATGAGGACAAGGGCCTCTTCCCCACAACCCTGGCCATTGGTTGTGGGGGTCTGCGGGCGGGGGGCTTTTCGGAATCTGGAAGCCCCCTTTAACAAGGGGACCCCAGATCCCGCCCCCCCCCCCCCCCTGTGTGAAATGGTAAGGGGGTACAAAAGTACCCCTACCATTTCACCAAAAAAGTGTCAAAAATGTAAAAATGACAGGAGACGGTCTTTGACAATTCCTTTATTAAAATCTTCTTTCTTCTGGTCTTCTTCCTTCTTCCTTTCTTTATCCTTCGGTTTCTTCATCTTCTCCTTCCAGCATCTTCTTCCATCTTCTTCTTTCATCTACTTCTTCCTCCGATCTGCTTCTTCTTGCTCTGGTCTTCTTGTCCGGCATCTTCTTCCACGGCGTCGGTGTCTCTTCTGGGCCGCTGCGTGCAATGGGAGGCTCCCGCTGTGTGAGGCTTCGCTGCGTCTGACAGGTCTTTTATAACGGAGGGCGGGGCCATCTGGTGACCCCGCCCCCTCTGACGCACAGGGACGTCATGGGGAATTCCCTATGGCTTTCCCCATGACGTCAGAGGGGGGCGGGGTCACCAAGTGGCCCCGCCCTCCGTTATAAAAGACCTGTCAGAGGCATCGAAGCCTCACACAGCGGGAGCCTCCCATTGCGCGGAGCGGCCCAAGAAGAGACGCCGACGCCATGGAAGAAGATGCCGAACGAGAAGATCAGAGCAAGAAGAAGCAGATCTTAGGAAGAAGATGGAAGAAGAAGATGGAAGAAGATGCCAGAAGGAGAAGATGAAGAAACCGAAGGATGAAGAAAGGAAGAAGGAAGACCAGAAGAAAGAAGATTTTAATAAAGGAATTGTCAGACCGTCTCCTGTCATTTTTACCATTTTTGTCACTTTTTTGGTAAAATGGTAGGGGTACTTTTGTACCCCCTTACCATTTCACACAGGGGGGGGCCGGGATCTGATTGTTAAAGGGGGCTTCCAGATTCTGATAAGCCCCCCCCGCCCGCAGACCCCCACAACCAATGGCCAGGGTTGTGGGGATGAGGCCCTTGTCCTCATCAACATGGGGACAAGGTGCTTTGGGGGGGACCCCAAAGCACCCTCCCAATGTTGAGGGCATGTGGCCTGGTACGGTTCAAGAGGGGGGGGGGGGCGCTCTCGTCCCCCCCTTTTCCTGCGGCCTGCCAGGTTGCGTGCTCAGATAAGGGTCTGGTATGGATTTTGAGGGGGACCCCACGCCATTTTTTTTTTTTTTTTGGCCGGGGTTCCCCTTAATATCCATAGCAGACCTGAAGGGCCTGGTAATTGAATTTGGGGGGACCCCCACGCTTTTTTTTTGTATCAATTACTTTTTTTTTTATCAATGACTTTCAATGAATGACTGTTTTCTGTGTTACGGGAGCCGACAATTCATTAGCCGCGAGTGATTTTAAATAGCTTTTTTTCCTGCAAAAATGACACTTTGTGCAGGGACAGTTCTAAGCACGGGAAACATGCGCCCCTTCACAGGCATACTATAGACACCCCCCAGGTACGAAATTTAAAGGAATATTACACTTTTATTGTTTCACTTTAAGCATTATTAAAATCACTGCTCCTGAAAAAAACGGCCGTTTTTTTAAAAAAAAAAATTTGCATTGATACATGTCCCCTGTGGCAGGACCCAAGTCCCCAAACACTTTTTATGACAATAACATGCATATTAGCCTTTAAAATTAGCACTTTTGATTTCGAACGTTCGCGTCTATTATAATTAATAGGGTTCTTAAGTTTGCACGGACTTCAGGTCCGTTCGCGGGTTCTGGTGCGAGCCGAACCCGGGGGTGTTCGGCTCATCCCTAGTCGTCTTGTTGGCTGACCTTATTTTATAGTCAATAACCTATTGAAGAATCATTTTTTGGTGGAAGAAATGTGAAGCTTTTTCCTTCTATTGGCTAAAATGTTCATATTTCCTCATTTGATGATCGGACTCTTTTAACCGATATAACGGAGAGACGAAAAAAGAAAGACCTTCAGGGTCGTCTTCCTGGCTGACCTTATTTTATAGTCAATAACCTACTGAAGAGTCACTTTTTGGTGGAAGAAATGTAGAGCTTTTTTTCCTTCTATTGGCTTTTTTTTTTTTCTTTCTAAAGAACATTAAGTGCATGGAGGTTTTACTGTCATCGTTAAATAGGAATTGGGCTTTCCAGATCTTCGGTTTGTGTGTCTCCTGGTAAATAAATAATGAGAAGACATGGAGGCCAGCCAGTGACTTTCTGAGAGACTGAAGGGCGTGAGAAACGTCTGGAAGACCGTTCAACAGGTACCTGTGTGTATGAGAACCGGAGGATGGTGCCGCAATGACAAGTCCATGGTGAAACTAGCACGGCTATAAATCTTCCACAAGGGCATCTATAACACGCGTGTTGCAGAAGAGCATTTTTTATTTTTTTTCTATATGGTGAGGGTCATCCCAGCCAGTAATAGTTTACAAATTCTGTATGATAGCTTATTTTTAGGGCCCTCGGGAGGAATGCAAATATTGTTGGTGAACCAAAGCTTTTTTTAGAAAGGAACAAAAAAATCCAGATTTAAAGTGGACCTGTACTGTGGAAGATGTGAGCAAAAAGGCAAACTTGGGGGAAGAGGACTGGTCACCTGCTGCTGATCTTCCTCCCATTACTAACATACCATGTGGAGGCCGCCATCTTGGTGGTGGAATCTTGAAATACACAGCTTGAAATAAACATGCCCTCCCGCATGGTAGTGTCATGCCATGGGTGACGGGGTCTGTTTGTTGTTAGTGTGCCCCCCCCCCCCCTCATTTTACACTTCCAGATCAGGCATTTTATGTCACTTTTTGTTTTCCATGTAACAATCAGTATTTTTTGCTAGCAAATTTTTTAGAACCCCAAACATTATATATACTTTTAAAGCATGTGTCCTAGAGCAGTGATCTCCAAACTGCGGCCCTGGGGCTGGATCCAGCCCTTTGCTTGCGTTTAGGCATAATTCCTTCCACTGACAGTAACAATGGGGCATAATTCCTTCCACTGGCACCAACAATGGGGCATAATTCCTTCCACTGACACCAACAATGGGGCATAATTCCTTCCACTGACACCAACAATGGGGCATAATTCCTTCCACTGGCACCAACAATGGGGCATAATTCCTTCCACTGACACCAACAATGGGGCATAATTCCTTCCACTGACACCAACGATGGGCCATAATTCCTTCCACTGACACCAACAATGGTACATAATTCCTTCCACTGACACCAACAATAGGGGATAATTCCTTCCACTGACACCAACAATGGGGCATAATTTCTTCCACTGAGACCAACAATGGGGCATAATTCCTTCCACTGACACCAACTATTTCACCCCCTAATACCAAAGATAGGGCGTTGTTTACTCCGACTGGGCACAGCACGGCCCACCTAAATTCTGAAGGACGCTAAACTGGCCCTTTCCTTTCGAAAGTTTGAAGACCCCTGCCCTAGAGAATAAATTGGAGGGTGTTGCAACTTTTTATGTCACACGGTATTTGCGCAGGGGTTTTTCAAATGCAATTCTTTTTTTTTTTTACCGTATATACTCAAGAAAAAGGCTGTCCCGAATATAAGCCGAGGCCCCTAATTCACCACAAAAAACTGGGAAAAACTTATTGACCCGAGTATAAGCCGAGGGTGAAAAATGCAGCAGCTACTGTAAGTGGAAAAGAGGGTCAGCAATGCCCATCTGCAGCTGCATGTCCCCTGTACAGACCCCCCTGTGTCCCCATTGCAGCCTACCTGTGCCGATCTGCGCCGATCTGCGCCGATCTGCATGTCCTGGGTCCTGTGTCCGGGGTCCCTCCCTGTGCGATCTGTCTTCCACCATTGCAGCCGATGCAGTCTCGATCTGTCCCCCCACAGCGTGTAAGGCGCCATTCCAATATTACAAAAGCCACGCCTCCGCCTCGTCCGTGATAGGAGGAACACTGTTTTCCCAGCAGTCAGTGTGCAGTGTTCCGCCTATCACGGATGTCCTCTCATCCTCGTCCATGAGAAGAGAATGACAGGACGTCCGTGATAGGCGGAACACTGCACACTGACTTACTGCTGGGAAAATGAGTGTTCCTCCTATCACGGACGAGGAGGAGGAGGCGCGGCTTTTGAACACTGCCGTCTGTCTGCATGACACGCAGTTCATGTAGGCAGACGGCGGTGACTTGAGTATAAGCCGAGGGGGGGGACTTTCAGCCCTAAAAAAAGGGCTGAAAATCTCGGCTTATACTCAAGTATATATACGGTAAATATAAACTTTTTTGAGTTTTAATGCAAAAAAACACAACACATAACCCAATTTTTGAGTAAAATATAAAAGATGATGTTACGTTGAGTAAATAGATACCAAACATGTCACGCTTTAAAATTGTGCACGCCCATGCAACGGCGACAAACTACGTAAATTTTACTCTCCATAGGCGTCGCTTTAAAAGCCTTAACAGGTTACCACTTTAGATTTAGAGAGGAGGGCTAGTACTAGAATTACTGCCTATGATCTGATGTCCGTGGTGATATGGATATGGTGTGTGGGACGATCGCTGTTTGCGTGCGTGCGGAACCGATGCATCTTTTTTTATTTTTTTTTACACTGTTGCTTTATTTATTTTTTTATCACTTTTTTTTGCTGTGACAAGGAATGTAAATATCCCTTGTGACAGCAATAGGCATGTGACAGGTACTCTTTATGGCCTCCTCTGCCCTTAACCACATGCCGACCGGCGCACGACGATATACGTCGACAGAATGGCACGTACAGGCAGGAGGGCGTATATATACGTCCCTCCTTTCGCCTGTCCGTGCCATCGGGGAGCGCGCCGGGAGCGGCGCGCTCCCGCGCCGATCGGGACCCCCGTGAGTCCGGCCACGGTCCCCGCGGACTCGATCGCCGCGGGGACTCCCGCGATCGTCTCACGGAGCGGCTGAACGGGGAGATGCCGAGATAAACAGCATCTCCCTGTTCTGCCTAGCAACTAGTGACGCCGATCTCTGCTCCCTGTGATTGGAGCAGAGATCAGCATTCACTAGCTGACAGCCACGCCCCCCCACAGTAAAAAACACACCCCTAGGCCTACTTAACCCCTACACTGCCACCTTGTGGTTAACCCCTAAACTGCTAGTGTCATTTATACAGAAATCAATGCATTTAAATGCATTAATTGCTGTAAAAATGACAATGGTCCCAAAAATGTGTCAAAAATGTCCGATGTGTCCGCCATAATGTCGCAGTCACAAAAAAAATCGCAGATCTCCGCCATTAATAATAAAAAAAAAATTATTAATAAAAATGCTATAAAACTATCCCCTATCTTGTAAACGCTATAACTTCTGCGCAAACCGATCAATAATCGCTTATTGCGATTTTTTTTACCAAAAATATGTAGAAGAATACGTATCGGCCTAAACTGAGGAAAAAAAATGTTTTTTTTATATATTTTTTGGGGATATTTATTATAGCAAAAAATAAAAAATAATGCATTTTTTTCAAAATTGTCGCTCTATTTTTGTTTATAGCGCAAAAAATAAAAATCGCAGGGGCGATCAAATACCACCAAAAGAAAGCTCTATTTGTGGGAAAAAAAGGACGTCAATTTTGTTTGGGAGCCACGTCGCACGACCGCGCAATTGTCAGTTAAAGCGACGCAGTGCCGAATCGCAAAAAGGGGCCTGGTCCTTTGGCTGCAAATTGGTCCGGTCTGAAAGTGGTTAAAGAGAAAGCAAACTTCCTCTGCAAACTTTTACCTATAGGTAAACCAATAATAAGGCTTACCTATAGGTATTGAAAATATCTCCTAAACCTGTACAGTTTAGGAGGTATTTCCAGTGCATGCAGCCAATGACATCACTGGCGCATGCGCTCTGAAGGAACGGCCCACGGGTGCCATTCCTTCTGAGCCTGGCCGTGCACAGGCTTAGAAGGCTCTGTTCAGCTTTCCAACTATTCTGCGGGTGTACTGGCTGGTCGCTTGGGTCTCCCGGTGGGACAGGAGAGCCCAAGAAAGCAACGGAAGGAGGCGGGGAGGGCGGATAGCTTGCAAAACAATCCAGCAGCTAGTTAGTCACTAGGATTGCTTTTATAAGAGAGCCGATCGCCTGCTCTAAAAAATGGTATCGGAGTGATGCCTGCAGCTGCAGGCACCATCCCGGGAAAACCACCTGGAGTCCAGCGACGTACAGGCAATCCCTCGTCCGGAGGTTGTTAAATCTTTAGGTTCCTATAGTCTTCTTTGAAGTGAGATCCACAGGAAGTCTTCCTATAAAAAGGCTACAAAAAATAAGAAATAACCATTATTTCAGCAATTATCACAGAGCGCACATAACCCTACCTCCACGCACTTAAGGCAGGACATGAAGTATACCCCACCTTTACCACATTTTCACTGCAACTATACTGCACCTGTACTACACATCTACCATACCCCCCACCACACCCTTACCGCATCTATACTGCATGCTGGTTTATTAAACTACCAAAACAATTTAATAAGAGAGAGACGTCAGCTCTGACGAAACGTGTAGGATGGAGCCACGTACACACGCATGTTCGGCTGAACGTCGGCTATTTTGGTTACTGGAGAAGAACCTGTCTTCGTTTCTGGTGTTTTTATATGCTGTCTTGCAAGTTTTAATTATTAGACATGTGCGATTCGTTTAGTTTTTTTTTCCCGTTATTTTCGTTATTTCGTTATCGTACGAATGAACGAACGATTCGCTAAAAATTTTAACGAATCGAACGAATACGAAAACAACGAAAATCCGAAATAACCAAATTAGAAACAACGAAACTACGAAAGAAGAAAATCCGAAAAACAAAAACAGGAACAACGACAATCAAAATGAACAAAAAAATTCGTACATTCGTAACTTTTTTTTTTTTGTTGAATTGGTCATTTTCTGTGTCCCTTACAATGGCGCTGCTTAACGTGCTTCGAATGGATTGAACGTAAAAATTCGTACATTCGTAACTTTTTTTTTTTTTTTGATTCGTAATTTTCCGTGTCTCTTACAATGGCGCTGCTTAACGTGCTTCGAATGGATTTAACGTAAAAATTCGTACATTCGTAACTTTTTTTTTTTTTCGATTCGTAATTTTCCGTGTCTCTTACAATGGCGCTGCTTAACGTGCTTCGAATGGATTGAACGAAAAAATTCGTACATTCGTAACTTTTTTTTTTTCGATTCGTAATTTTCCGTGTCTCTTACAATGGCGCTGCTTAACGTGCTTCTAATGGATTGAACGAAAAAATTCGTACATTCGTAACTTTTTTTTTTTTTCGATTCGTAATTTTCCGTGTCTCTTAAAATGTAATAATAGCATACACATTACATAAAATTATGAATTACGCTCCGATTACGAATCTACGAAAACAATGTTACGAAAGTACGAATAAATCAATCTAACGAAAGTACGAATGTAACTAAATCTACGAAAATACGAATGCGTCCGAATTTCGAATAAACGAAAATTAAACTAACGGAAAAACGAATCATCGAAAAAATAACTCTTACGAAAATACGAATCGTTACGAATACGAACACCGACGACTTACGAATTTACGAATCGTTACGAATCAACGGAAACGAAAAAACGAAACGAAAATAAACGATTTTTTTTGTTGTGCACATGTCTATTAATTATGTAAGTGCAATACTTTACAATAAATAAAAAAACTCAAGACCTACCTCTTCTAAGAAGGAATCAACGCAGGTCGGATCAAGCGCCTCGAGGCGATTCAGTTCGCAGTTGCAGCGCTATACAAATCTTTCATTCATTCATTCATTCACAATATTACACTATTTTGAGCCCTTACTTTACATATGTCACGGTCTGCTGAGAGCGAGTTGGAACTTATCTGATTTCTGGGCATATCTCCATCGCTGCCAAGAGGTTCCTGTGTTGGTGTTTATTCTTTCCATGAAACCCATCTTCACTGTCTGATAGAGCAAATTTTGACCACCCTGATTAAGGGGGTCACTGGCATTTCGGGTAAGCCTCTGGTATGGATCTTTTTTTGGGTGTCACTGGATATTCCTGGATCCCTTTCCAAGAAGTTATTGTTTGTGAATGTTTATTTTTTTCTTATACTAACCTTGGAGGTGCACTGATTAATACATGTCACAGTGTATTTTTATTTTTTTTTCACATTGATACTTTATTGTTGAATATGTTGCACGGTGGTTATCACTTTTTTTTATAAAATATAGCATAACATATGCACTGCACTTTTGTTTTATTTTACTAAAACTGACATTAAGTGCACCAACGCTACTTAGTGGTCACTAATGAGAGGTACTTACTGAGGGAGTGGGGTGCTCCACCCAAAAGGATTTGGTTTTGGGTGGAGCACCCCACTCCCTCAGTAAGTACCTCTCATTAGTGACCACCTGTCTCATGGGTGGAGACCTCATGTTCTCCCATATAGAGGAGTTTAGCTCCCTTGGTTCAGAGAAGCAGGATCTCCCGATCTATGGATAGTGTAGGACCCACTAATCATGGGGTACTTTGTCGCAGTAAGTGGGCTTAAGCACCGTATAGCAATATGGTGTGACCAAATCCCCATATTTTTTGATAATGTTTTTGAAAATGTCTGTCTAGGTGTTTTAAATAGCCTTGCTGGAGGTAAATGTCAGTTTTGCATGTGTGCGCTGGAATATGTTTGTTCTGTTTTACCGTGCCCATAATCGCAGCCTTACAATTCCCATAATTGCAGCCTCACCGTGCCCATAATCGCAGCCTCACCCTGCCCATAATCACAGCCATACCGTGCCCATAGTCGCAGCCTCACCGTGCCCATAATTGCAGCCTTACGGTGCCCATAATCGCAGCCTCACCATGCCCATAATTGCAGCCTTACCATGCCCATAATCACAGCCTTACTGTGCCCATAAACTCAGCCTCACTGTGCCCATAAACTCAGCCTCACCGTGCCCATAAACTCAGCCTTACCGTGCCCATAATCGCAGCCTCACCGTGCCCATAATCACAGCCTTACCGTGCCCATAATCGCAGCCTCACTGTGCCCATAAACTCAGCCTCACCGTGCCCATAAACTCAGCCTCACCGTGCCCATAAACTCAGCCTCACCGTGCCCATAAACTCAGCCTTACCATGCCCATAATCGCAGCCTCACCGTGCCCATAATCACAGCCTTACCATGCCCATAAACTCAGCCTTACCATGCCCATAATCGCAGCCTCACCATGCCCATAATCGCAGCCTTACCGTGCCCATAAACTCAGCCTCACCATGCCCATAATCGCAGCCTCACCATGCCCATAATCGCAGCCTCACCGTGCCCATAAACTCAGCCTCACTGTGCCCATAATCACAGTCTCACCTTGCCCATAATGCAGTCTCACTGTAGACACACAGTCTGCAGGCATCTCCTGCTGTGTGTCTCCAAGCCGAATGTCAAAAACTTTGGCCGCACTGTGAGAAAAGTCCCACCCTCCTCCTAGATCAGCTTGTGTGATAGACAGAACACTGCGTCTATCACACGAGCTGATCTAGGAGGAGGGCGGGACTTTTCTCACAGCGCGGCCAAAGTTTTTTACACTCAGCTCGGAGACACACAGCAGGAGATGCCTGCAGACTGTGTATGACGTATAGTGGAGGAGGAGGAGGAGGAGGGAGCGGAGCGGAGCGCTGCGCTGCAGCCACAGCTTGACCCAAAGCGGCACCAGGGCAGGCAGCCTACCGGGAAATATATCCAGTATCCCGATAGGCCAGACCGGCCCTGGTGGTGGGAGTGTCATGGTCTGGGGCTACATGAGTGCTGCCGGCACTGGGGAGCTACAGATCATTGAGGGAACCATGAATGCCAACATGTACTGTGACATACTGAAGCAGAGCATGATCCCCTCCCTTCAGAGACTGGCAGAAGTGTATCTATAATTAACCCGGCTTCACAGCAAATTAGGTCCTTGTGGCCTTCAAAGTCCATTTAAAGGTAATACTACCTCTAAGACAATGGTGATTCCGACAGAATAATTAACATTGAGGCGTACAGATTGCTTTCAAAGTGTTCTGGCACAAGTCCCTGACCGTAATAAACATTTCTTCTATCTCTCATAATACCAAAATGCTGCTGTGTAAATGCTCATGTGGTCTGACAGAGGGGCCATTTAAGACAGATTACCAAATAGGCAGAATAGGCACTGGCCTATGGGCCCCACGCTGTTAAAGGCCCCCCCATGGCAATGGATCAAAATAATATTGCTTTGATCTTGAAAGAAAATGACAATGATTTTTTGCTAAACAAACAAAAACACAACCAAAAACTTTAAAAGAAAAAAACTTTTCTTAATTTGTGTTCTAAAATTTTGCAAATAAGTACTGGTAATTTTTCTTCTTCACTGATGGGCACTGATAGGCAGCACTGATGGGCTCTGATGAGGCTGAACTGATGGGCTCTGATAAGGCGGCACTGATAGGCTGCACTGATGGGCTCTGATGAGGCTTCACTGATGGGCACTTAAAGGCTGCACTGATGGGAACTGATAGGCTGCACTGATGGGCTCTGATAAGGTGGCACTGGTGGGCACTGATAGGCTGCACTCATGGGCACTGATAAGCTGCACTGATGGGCACTGATAAGGCAGCACTGATGGGCACTGATGAGGGTGCACTGTTGAGGCAGAGCTGGTGGGCACTGAAAAGGTGGCACTGATGGACACTGACAAGCTACACTCATGGGCACTGATGGGCACTGATAAGGCGGCACTGATGGACACTGATAGGTGGCACTGATGGGCACTGATATGCTGCACTGAAAGGCAGCACTGATGGGCACTAATGAGGCTGCACTGAAGAGGTGGCACTGATGGACACTGATAAGCTGCACTCATGGGCACTGATGAGGAGGCACGGATGGGCACTGATAAGGCAGGACTGATCTGCACTGATAGGTGGCACTCATGAGCACTGATATGCTGCACGGATGGACACTGATTGGCACTGATAGGGCTGCACTGATAATTAGGGCACTGAGCAGTGTCCTGACTATCAGTGTAAACGTGCCCTGTCACAGGATAGCTTTATCGGCTTTCCTTTCCTCACACAGTGACAGCGCTGAGGAAATGAACTGCCAATAACTGACATTTGATTACATGGGATCAGCTGTGATTGGACACCGCTGATTACATTGTAAAGGACTGCTGTGATTGGCCCTTTACTTGATCTGTGATTAGCTGTGTCTAAAAAAACACACGCTGAAGTTTTTTTCCCTGTTGTTCTAAATCAGAGGTCTCCAAACCTTCTAAACAAAGAGCCAGTTTACTGTTCTTCAGACTTTTGGGGGGCTGGACTGTGACCATTGGGAGTAGAAAAGGTCCCAGATGTCAGTGAGAGGAATTGTGTCCTATCATTGGTGTGATTGGGATGAATTGTGTCCTATCATTGGTGTGATTGGGATGAATTGTGGCCTATCATTGGTGTGATTGGGATGAATTGTGGCCTATCATTGGTGTGATTGGGATGAATTGTGTCCTATCATTGGTGTGATTGGGATGAATTGTGTCCTATCATTGGTGTGATTGGGATGAATTGTGTCCTATCATTGGTGTGATTGGGATGAATTGTGTCCTATCAGTGGTGTGATTGGGATGAATTGTGTCCTATCATTGGTGTGATTGTGAGGAATTGTGTCCTATCATTGGTGTGATTGGGATGAATTGTGGCCTATCGTTGGTGTGATTGGGATGAATTGTGTCCTATCATTGGTGTGATTGGGATGAATTGTGTCCTATCATTGGTGTGATTGGGATGAATTGTGTCCTATCGTTGGTGTGATTGGGATGAATTGTGTCCTATCATTGGTATGATTGGGATGAATTGTGGCCTATCAGTGGTGTGATTGTGAGGAATTGTGACCTATCGTTGGTGTGATTGAGAGGAATTGTGGCCTATCATTGATATCATTGGGAGGAATTGTGCCCCATCATTGTTTTAATTGGAAGTTATTGTGGCCTATCTATGGTGTGATTAGGAGGAATTGTGGCCTATCATTGGTGTGATTGGAAGGAGTTGTGGCCTATCGTTTATGTCCATGGGAGGAATTGTGGCCTACCGTTGGTGTGATTGAGAGGAATTGTGGCCTTTAATTGATGTCATTGGGAGGAATTGTGGCCTATCGTTGGTGTAATTGGGAGGAACTATGCCCCATCATTGATGTAATTAGGAGGAATTGTGGCCTATATATGGTGTGATTAGGAGGAATTGGGGCCTATCGTTGGTGTGATTGGGAGGAGTTGTGGCCCATCATTGGTGTTATTGGGAGGAGTTGTGGCCTATCATTGGTGTGATTGGGAGGAGTTGTGGCCTATCGTTGGTGTGATTGGGAGGAGTTGTGGCCTATCGTTGATGTCATTGCGAGGAATTGTGCCACATTGTTGATGTCATTAGGATGAATTGTGGCCCATCATTGATGTAATTGGGAGGAATTGTGGCCTATCATTGATGTCATCGGGCAGAATTGTGCCCCATCATTGGGGTCATGGGGGATTATTCCCCATTGTTGGTATCAGTGGATGAAACAATGCCCCAAGGGCCTTATAAAACCACCCGGACTGCAGTTTGGAGTCCACTGCTCTAAACCAGTTCATGCTGATTACAAAAAACTCCAAGCAAAATGTATTCATTCCTCTTAATTTGATGCATTCATTTAAAAAAAAGAATGTTTTTACACATGAACATTTTAAAATATACGACGTGGCCCTTGTACTGGAGGGCCCCGGTGCAAACAATATTTGTGTGCACCAGACTCAACACACACGTAGAAGGTTGGCGGATCTGCATTCAAATGGAAGGCAGCCTCAAGGCAGATTTCACATCCAATTTACACTTCCAGCCTCACATCTGTGTGTTCTATAAATGTTATAACTGTTCATATGTAATGTACAGATTGCAGTTTAGGCAGATTTGGAAAAATCAATCTGGAACAGTAATCTGGTTTAAAATGTTTATATTTGTATTATTATTTTATATATTAGTTTATCATATTATTAGTATATTATATATTATTTAAAATTATTATTTTTACTAGTATTATTATTATTTTTTATATAAATAATATTATTATTATTTTTCATATAAATAATAAAAAAATAAATATATATATATATATATAAAATATAAATATATATATATATATATATATATATATATATAAATATAAAAAAAAATATATATATATATATATATATATATATATATATATATAAAATGAAAAGTAATATTTAATAATAATATTAAATATATGAAAAAATAATAGTTTATACATATACCTATATATATATATATATATTTTTTATTATTATTATTTATATGAAAAATAATAATAATATTATTTATATAAAAAATAATAATAATACTAGTAAAAATAATATTTAAAACTAATATATAATATACTAATAATATGATAAACTAATATATAAAATAATAATACAAATATAAACATTTTAAACCAGATTACTGTTCCATATTGATTTTTCCAAATCTGCCTAAACTGCAATCTGTACATTACATATGAACAGTTATAACATTTATAGGTATATGTATAAACTATTATTTTTTCATATATTTAATATTATTATTAAATATTACTTTTCATTTTTTATGAGAAAGGGTGAGACTTCATAAATTTACCATTTTCAGTAACGCCTTCTCCATGAAGAGTCGTATTCTTCACATTTCTGGTTGGATATGTAAAAGCAGATTTAACAATGTAAGCTGTGTACAATGACTGAGTACCGATCGCTGCATAAATACAGTCATTACCGCAGAATAGTCGGTGTATGACCGTGTAATTGTTCGGTGCTGTACCAGGTGGTCAGCTTGAAGCTATTTTGAACTTAGTATTAATAAAAGGAGACCATGTGTGAAATAATTTTTTGGTTAGTTTCTCTTTGTTCGAGGTGATTTCCCGCCAATGCGTTGGGAAAACAAATGAGACTAGGTCCGCCATTGCTGAAAAAAAAGTGGGGGGAGGGGAGGGGTGGTCTTGGCCATCAGAGACATTTTTTTGGCTGCTGCCCAGATGGGCATTATTCTGCCAGCTCCCCCTCAAGCCAGTCTTTCCTCAACCCTTTCACCACAGAGGAACCCCTGAAATAGTTTTCAGGTCCCAGGGATCCCCTAATATAATTACCATACATACAGATCAAGGGTGAGCAGTGCCCGGACAAGGTCATCCAGTGCCCAAAGCGAAGATGCCAAGCTGTGTCCCCTCCATGGTTTATTGCACATGAGCCAATGTCTTTCCATAATAATGTCCTTTCACCCACAGCTGCGTCCAATACCCGTCCTCATCCCAACCATGCTGGGTGGTCAGTAGTAGGAAGAACACTCCACCAATGGTCTCCAAGTTGTGGCCCAGGGGCCAGATATCAGATATATTACTTCCAATGACACCAATGATGGGGCACTATTCCTCCAACTGATACCAATATTGAGGCACTATTCCTCCCACTGAAACCAATGATGGGGCACTATTATTTCCAGTAGCCCCAATGATGAAACACTATTCCTCGCAATGAAAGCAATGATGTGGCACTATTCCTTCCACTGACACCAATGATGAAGAATAGATGCTCCGACGTTGGTGTCGGTGGGAAAAAATATGTGGAGTGCTTTGAAGTGCGCTAGGGTCTGGGGGGGATAGATGGCTCTAGATGGATCTGGATGTCACTGTGGGAAAATAGGGCTCTGGGAGGATTTAGAGGACTCTACACCGAAATTGGTGGCCTGGGGCTTGGGGGTTTCAGGGTTCTGGAGAGAGCTAGTGACAACTGTGGGGGACAGGGTCTCTGTAGGGAGCTAGTGACAACTGTGGGGGACAGGGTCTCTGTAGGGAGCTAGGGATCTCTCCAGGGCAGGGGTTGGGTTAGATTGTGGGAGATTGGAATGTGAGCGTTTGGGGGAATGTGATGGGGGAATCTCTAGTGTGATGGAGGAACCTCCAACATGATGGGGAAACCCCTAATGTGATGGGGAACCTCGAATGTGATGGGGAAACCTCTTATGTGATGGAGGAACTTCTCCTGTGATAGGGGAACTTCTCCTGTGATAGGGGAACCTCTGATGTGATAGGGGAACCTGTGATGTGATAGGGGAACCTCTGACGTTATGGTGGACCTCTGGTGTCATGAGGGGACCTCTGAGGTAATGGGAGCTCTGAAGTGATGGAGGAACCTCTGACATGATGGGGGACCTCTAATGTGATGGGTGAACCTCTGATGTGATGGTATGGGGCCCTCTGATGTAATTGGAGCTTTGATGTGATGGGGGACTTCTGATGTGATGGAGGAACCTCTGACATAATGGGGGGGGGCTCTAATGTGATAGGGGAACCTCTGATGTGATGGGAGCTCTGATCTAATGTGGGGGGGGGGATCTGATATTGTGGGGTCCTCTAATTTGATGGGGAAACCTCTGACATGATGGGGAAACCCGTAATTTGATGGGGGAACCTCTAATGTAAGGGGGAAACCTCTGATGTGATGGAGAAACCTCTGATGTGATAGGGGAACCTCTGATGTGATAGGGGAACATCTGATGTGATGGAGGACCTCTGATGTAATGGGGGAACCTCTGATGTGATAAGGAACCTCTGATGTGATGGAGGACCTCTGATGTAATGGGGGGACCTCTGATGTGATGGGGCAACCTCTGATTTGATGGGGGGACCTCTGATGTAATGGGAGCCCTGATGTGATGGGGGAATTCTGATTTGATGGAGGAACCTCTGATGTGATGGGGGATCTCTGATGTGATGGGAGCTCTGATGTGATGGGGGCTCTGATCTGATGGGGGAACCTCTGATGTAATGGGAGCTCTGATGTAACTGTGGACCTCTGATGTGATGGGGGACCTCTGATGTAATGGGGGCCTTTGATGTGATAGGGGCCTCTGATGTGATGGGGCCTCTAATATAATGGGGGCCTTTGATGTGATAGGGGCCTCTGATGTGAAGTTACGTTCCTTAAGGTGGTTGTGTGCATCGTCCCAGGCTCAGGTTTCCCATTGATAAGTAAAATTTAAGTTTTTTTTACGTTTTAGACCTTGGTGCCTCCGGATTTTGCATACATTGCATACATTTAAAGGGTGTTGCAAATGAAAAAAAGTAGAGAAACAGAGTTTTAATAAGTGAGTTTATATATATATATATATATACTTTAAAAAAGGAACAGAGAGGACCCATTGTCATCCACAAGCTTTCCAGGGAAGAATCTTGAAACCCCGAGACTGTCTGAGCACCAGTGACAGTTGGCAGCTCGGCGTACACAGAATTGTGATGGCTCAGTACTGTGACACGGAAGCGGCACTTCAAATGCTGCTTAAATCGAAGTGCTTTGAAAGCATTTTCATGACAGCCATTAGAAGTCCCATATGTAGTAAGAAAGCATTGATTGGCAGCCTTTGTCTGGAAGCTTTATAGGCTATTTAGATCGGGCCTGAGGACCACGGCTGACCTCCATCCTGTGTACTGCAGCGTCTGGCTTTTTAGGATGCTTTTCACGTTCTAGAATAAAGGTATAAAACCGCTCCTATCGCTGACTTAAAATGACAGTCCTAATTGCTGGGGAATTCAAATTCAAAGTCACACCGAGATGCTGCTTTCCTTTCAACTAATATACAGAATGCAATTACAGTCTATAAATGATATCTACTAAAAACAAAGAGCGATCGCTTATCCGCCTTATGTTGTCAAACGGCTTAAAAAAAATATAAACAACACCAATTATTATAACACCATTGCTTATTCTTTGGGGTCTATTTATTGAAAAAAAAATTGCATAGCCATTCATCCAGTGAATCTAAAAGTACTTTCCTTTCGTGCGAATTCGGCAAAAACGAATGTTCTTAAGGCTATTTTCTGTACTGAACTAATGTTCTTTTATTATGGCCAGTAGTAAAATACCACATTATGGCCACTAGAGCGATACAATGTAACAATTCTAGAGAACACTAAAGGGAATTCTCAAATAAATGTAAATAAATGTGTACTAATTCCCTCTAGTGTTCTCTAGAATTGTTACATTGTATCTCTTGTTACAAAGATGTGTGTATTTCCTATGCTCCTCAGCTGTGCAGCCAGCGCTACACGTGGCTAATTAGTGCCCAAAAAGATCTACTTTTTGTCTTCAATAAAATCTTGGAGCAGGTGGACTGCAGTTTGGAGATCCAGGCACTTCTGCCTCTGACTGCTAGTCTCACCAGATTTGGAGTGAGATTTGGTAATGTCACTACTGTGCTGCTCACTGTTCTCCTTGCTGGAGAGGAAGCCATACCTGAGGCCCAACAGTGGAAGGATCTCCCTGCTTCCAAACCTGGTAGTCTCTGGAGATTTGGTGATGCCACGCCTGTGCTGATCACTGTTCTCTTTGCTGGAGTGGAAGCCGTACCTGAGGACCAGCAGTGCAAGGATCTCCCTGCTTTAAAACCTGGAAGTCTCTGGAGATTTGGTGATGTTACTACTGTCCTGGTCACTGTTCTCTTTGCTGGAGAGGAAGTCGTACCTGAGGACCAGCAGTGCAAGGATCTTCCTGCAACCAAACCTGGTAGTCGCTGGAGATTTGGTGATGTTATTACTGTGCTGCTCATGGTTCTCTTTGCTGGAGAGGAAGCCGTACCTGAGGACCAGCAGTGCAAGGATGTCTTTTCTTCCAAACCTGGTAGTCTCTGGAGATTTTTGTGATGTCACTACTGTGCCGTTCACTGTTCCCTTTGCTGGAGAGGAAGCCATACCTGAGGACCTGCAGTGCAAGAATTTCCCTGCTTTTGCTTCCTCCAATCTGTGGACTCCCCTCAACTCTCACTCTGCTGTCTCCGCCTATCAGTATGCTCCTTGTCAACAGGTGACTTGATTGGTTAACAGGTATCTTTATTGCCCCCTTCTTTTACTTCACTGAAGATAATCCAGCCATTTGTCAGTGTCTGGGCTGGGCTTATATAAGGAAGTTTGAGGTCACTTCCTGTGCGCCTCCTGGGCATTTTCCCGCCTTTTTCCATCATGTTTTCTGCGCAGGTGCGGGTTGGCGCACTGAGGCATCTTTGGCGCATGTTCAGTTGGCACGGATTTCCTCTTGCGGCAACGCGCCATTGATACATGCGTAGTAAGCCCTGGACTCTTACAGGTACACTGTTCTTGTCTTAGGTTCTGATGAGGAAGCTGCAACCGTTTACAGTGAACAGCTGTGGCTTCCTCGTCGGACCCTGAGACATGATTCCTCCAAGTGCCACATATGTGCAGAGGATAGGGCCAGCAAGACATAGGACGGGGTCAGCAGGGCAGAGGATGAGGTGACACTGGTGGGCACTGATGAGGAGACACTGTTGAAGCTGCACTGAAAGGCGAAATTGATGAGCATTGGTAGGAGGCACTGATGGGCACTGATAGGTGGCACTGGCATGACGAAATGCGTCAGTGTTTGTTTTTTTAATGCTCAAATGTAGCCAATACATTTTTGCATTAAGTACTTTGGAGTTACCGGCTCTTTTAGACCCCAGATCTCTCCATAAAGAGTACCTGTCATGCTGTATTGGGATGTTTACGATCCTTGTGATTGCAATAATAGTGATTAAAAAAAATAATATTATAAAAATTGAAAGCACCCTTGTGCTTGCATGCAGTGGTGAACGCATACATAGGTCACGCCCACATATGTAAACGGTGTTAACACCACACATGTGAGGTATCGCCGCAAACATCTGAGTGAGAGCAATAATTCTAGCACCAGACTTCCTATGTAACTCTAAACTGGTGACCTGTAGAAATTTTTAAAGCCCCGCCTATGGAGATGTTTAAGTACTGTAGTTTGGCGCCATTCCACGAGCGCGTGCAATTTTAAAGCGTAACATGTTAGGTATCTATTAACACGTAACTTCATATTTTATATTATACGAAAACATTGGGGGGAAAATTATGTTTTTTCACAAAAAAATATTGCATTTGAAAGAACGCTGCACAAAAACTGTGTGTGTATATATATATATATATATATATATATATATATATATATATGTGTGTGTGTATAGATATATATATATATATATACAGTATCTGGGAAAAGTGAGTACACCCCTCACTCACATTTTTGTAAATCTTTTCTTCTATCCTTTCATGTGACAACACTGAAGAAATGACACTTGTCTACAATGTAAAGTAGTGAGTGTACAGCTTGTATAACAGTGTAAATTTGCCGTCCCCTCAAAATAACTCAACACACAGCCATTAATGTCTAAACCACTGACAACAAAAGTGAGTACACCCCTAAGTGAAAATGTCCAAATTTGGCCCAATTAGACATTTTCCCTCCCCGGTGTCATGTGACTCGTTAGTGTTACAAGGTCTCAGGTGGGAATGGGAAGCAGGTGTGTTAAATTTGGTGTTATCGCTCTCACTCTCTCATACTGGTCACTGGAAGTTCAACATGGCTCCTCATGGCAAAGAACTCTCTGAGGATCTGAAAAAAATAATTGTTGCTCTACATAAAGATGACCGAGGCTATAAGAAGATTGCCAAGACCCTGAAACTGAGCTGCAGCACGGTGGCCAAGACCATACAGCAGTATAACAGGCAGTGATGTAAGTAACTGAGTTAAAATAAACGGAGTTACCTAACGCAGTTACTTTAGAGGGTAACGAGTAATCTAACTGATTACTTTTCCCCTCATGGTAACTTAGGTCCCATTACTTTGGCTTAGTTACCCCAATTACATCTACCGCCACTAGATGGCAGTAGTGTAATTCTGGTGTCCTGCCGAAAAAGTTCCCCCGCCAGATAAGGACCCCCTGTACTGCGCAGGCTCAGGGCTTGCGTAGTACGAAGGACTACGGAGCTTCCGAAAATTGCCGAACCTAAACAGCTCTGAGTGAACTCTACACCGCGCAGGCGCAGTTAACATGTAATTGTACGAGGCAATGCCGCACGCTCCTGATGCTCGTGCTACTCTGCAAGGGGCGTCTATCGTGAAATTAAGGGGCGGGTCTAGTATTACTGTAACCAAGGGGCGCATTTATTATTATTGTTATATATCGAGCTCTGCCCATTAATTTAACATTCGCCCTCTTCTGTAGCCATCCGCCCCTTACACGATATAATAATAATAGACCCGCCCCTTACACGATATAATAATAATAGACCCGCCCCTTACACGATATAATAATAATAGACCCGCCCCTTGCTTACACGCTATAACAGATCTGCCCCTTGGTTACACGATATATAACAATAATAATAAAAGCGCCCCTTGGTTACAGTAATACTAGACCCCCCCCTTAGTTACACGTATAGAATATTAAAAAAAAAAGTCAGTTACTTTGCTGCGTAACTAATTACTTTTCCAATGTAGTAACTGAGTTACTAACGCAATTACTTTTTGGGAGAAGTAATTTGTAACTTAACTAATTACTTTTTTAAAGTAAGATGACCAACACTGATAACAGGACAGGTTCCACTCAGAACAGGCCTCGCCATGGTCCACCAAAGAAGTTGAGATCACGTGCTCAGCATCATATCCAGAGGTTGTCTTTGGGAAATAGACGTAAGAGTGCTGCCAGCATTGCTGCAGAGGTTGTAGGGGTGGGGGGTCAGCCTGTCAGTGCTCAGACCATACGCCGCACACTGCATCAAATTGGTCTGCATGGCTGTCGTCCCAGAAGGAAGCCTCTTCTAAAGATGATGCACAAGAAAGACCGCAAACAGTTTGCTGAAGACAAGCAGACTAAGGACATGGATTACTGGAACCACGTCCTGTGGTCTGATGAGACCAAGATAAAGGTATTTGGTGCCAGATGGTGACAAGCGTGTGTGGGGGCAACCAGGTGAGGAGGCAAAGACAAGTGTGTCTTGTCTACAGTCAAGCATGGTGGTGGTAGTGTCATGGTCTGGGGCTGCATGAGTGCTGCCGGCACTGGGGGGGCTACAGATCATTGAGGGAACCATGAATGCCAACATGTACTGTGACATACTGAAGCAGAGCATGATCCCCTCCCTACATTGTAGACAAGTGTCATTTCTTCAGTGTTGTCACATGAAAAAAGATAGAAGAAAAGACTTACAAAAAACGTGAGGGGTGTACTTACTTTTGTGAGATACTGTATATACGTATATATAATGTTTGGGGTTCTAAATCATTTTCTAGCAAAAGAAATACTGATTTAAACTTGTAAATAACAAGTGTCAGACAAATTCCGGCTCTTCAAGTGATTTTAACTTAATATTCAACAAAATTACAGAAGACATGGCACACGGTGCTGGGTTCATTATGGTGCCGCCAGGTGAGGTGGGAATTATATACATGTCATGTTTTACAAGGTGACCCTGGTGACCTCGACATCATTTCCTCCAGGAAATATCCTAGGTGACAGTAATGCCGCAATTTTATGATCAATTTTAATCAACACTTTACATTCCATTAACATAAAAGTCAGCAAATGGCGTTGTGCACGTTGGCGTTTTGCATTATATATAAGTACCCTTTCTCCAGTTTTTTTTCCCTTGCATTCCTATCCTGTGTTATATGTATATAATGGTAATGCATTGCAATGTTTCTCCATTTTATCTAACTTTTATTTTAAAGTGTTATTCATCACATAAAGAGATCCTGTCACCGTCATGTCATGAAACGCATTAAGGTTAAAAAAAACCTTCAGCCAACCTTAGTACCTTTTTAATTGTATTCTGTTACCGGTATAGTATGAACCATTTCGCATAATAGGTGACCAAAGGTCAATTCACACATTCCGGGTTTCCCAAACCTATTGAGAGTGAGGGTACTGCAGGCGGGCTGAGGGCCACTGTGGGAGGTTGTTGGGACTGGCAGCTCTTAGGGGGGCCTGGGGGCGCTGAGAGAGTTTGAGGGGCACTATCGGCTACTAAGGGAGGTTGGGTGGCACTATGGAAGCTGTGAGCCACTGTAGAAGGATATGGTATCAGCATGGGGGGGTGAAGGTTCTGGGGGGTTTGGGGACTTTGCAACAGACCTGGTGGCCCTGTGGGGGATGAGGTTTCTGGAGGGAGCTAGGGGCAACTGCAGAGGATGGGGGTCTCCCCAGGAGGCTGGGAGTTTTGAAGGGGCATCGTGGGAGAATGGAGGATACTGCAGGGGCTTTGGGGCAATATGAAACACTGTTGGGGCACTGCGGACATCTACGAGAGCTTGGATTCACTGTGATGATTAGGGAATCAGAAGCTAGTTGGAGGCCTGGGAGGAGGGAGGCCACAGCCCAGCAGTGGGCCATGGCCCAGTGTAGCTGCATGTCACTGTGGGGGGATGAAGGTTCTTAAAGGGTTTGAGGACTCGGCAGTAGACTTGGTGGCCCTGTGGGGGATGAGGTTTCTGGAGAGAGTGGGGCAGTTTTGGAGAATGGAATTCTCTGGAGGGGGTTGGGTGGTCTCTCAAGGAGGCTGATGTTTTTTACAGGGGCCATATGGAATATTGGAGGGCACTGCGGGGGTTTGGGAGGGGGAATGTGGGAGACTGCGGAGTGCTGGAGGATCTGCAGCAAGCTATGGGGCACTTCAGGGTGCTAAGGGGCATTTTGGAAGGTTGGGAGGCACTGTGGGAACTGAGGGCTCTTAGGGGGTCTGGGAGCAGTGTGAGTGGTTGATGGGCACTGTGGACCACTATTAATGGCTCTGTGGGAGATTAGCGGATCGGCAGCTAGCCAAAGGTCAGAGAGGAGGGAGGCCAGAGCCCAGCAGTGGGCCATGGCCCAGTGGAGCTGCATGTCACTGTTGGGGGGATAAAGGTTCTGAATAGGGATGGGCCCGGTGTTCGATTCAAACCCATGTTCGCTCGACCCCCTCGTCGAGCCCAGAACTATTTGGGCCGCTCGCATCAAATTCGTGTGATGCGAGCAGCCCGCAATGCACTGCGCCAGTCGCAGTGCATTGCTGGCTGATGATTGGCCAAGCATGCACTGTGACCCCACATGCTTGGCCAACCATAGAGCCAGCGGCGAGGAGAGCCATAATTGGCCACAGGCAGAAGACCAGAGCAAGAAGAAGCGGATCGGAGGAAGAAGAAGATGGAAGAAGAAGATGGAAGAAGATGCCGGAAGGAGAAGATGAAGAAACCGAAGGATGAAAAAAAGGAAGTAGGAAGAAGACCAGAAGAAAGAAGATTTTAATAAAGGAATTGTCAAAGACCGTCTCCTGTAATTTTTACCATTTTTGTCACTTTTTTGGTGAAATGGTAGGGGTACAGTACCCCCTTACCATTTCACACAGGGGGGGGCAGGATCTGGGGGTCCCCTTGTTAAAGGGGGCTTCCAGATTCCGATAACCCCCCCGCCCGCAGACCCCCACAACCAATGGCCAGGGTTGTGGGGACGAGGCCCTTGTCCTCATCAACATGGGGACAAGGTGCTTTGGGGGGACCCCAAAGCACCCTACCAATGTTGAGGGCATGTGGCCTGGTACGGTTCAGGAGGGAAGGGGGCTCTCATCCCCCCTTTTTTCCTGCAGCCTGCCGGGTTGCGTGCTCGGATAAGGGTCTGGTATGGATTTTGAGGGGGACCCCACGCCATTTTTTTTTTGCCCGGGGGTTCCCCTTAAAATCCATCCCAGACCTCAAGGGTCTGGTATGGATTTTGAGGGGGACCCCACGCCATTTTTTGGCTGGGGTTTCCCTTAATATCCATAGCAGACCTGAAGGGCCTGATAATTGAATTTGGGGGGACCCCCACGCTTTTTTTTTAAAAAAAAAATTTTTTTTTATCAATGACTTTTTTTTTATCAATGACTTTCAATGAATGACTCTGTTACGGGAGCCGACAATTCATTAGCCGCGAGTGATTTTAAATAGCTTTTTTTCCAGCAAAAATGACATGACGTTTAAAAAAAAAAAAAAAATTGCATTGATACATGTCCCCTGGGGCAGGACCCGGGTCCCCAAACACTTTTTATGACAATAACATGCATATTAGCACTTTTGATTTCGAACATTCGCGTCCATTGTAATTAATAGGGTTCTTAAGTTCGCACGAACTTTAGGTCCGTTCACGGGTTCTGGTGCGAACTGCCATGTGGAAGATTGGAGGGTACTCTGGGACATTTCTGGGTGCCCTATGGGGTTCTGAAGGATCTGCAGCAAGCTATGGGGCACTGTGGGACACTTCTGGTTGCCCTATGGGGTTCTGAAGGATCTGCAGCAAGCTATGGAGCACTTGAGGGAGGCTGAGGGACATTTTGGAAGGTTGGGTGGCACTGTGAGAACTGAGGGCCTGGGAGCAGTGTGAGAGGTTGATGGGTACTATGGACCACTATGAGTGGCACTATGGGGGCTGGGAAGCTTTGTGGGAGGTTAGGGGAACGGCAGTTAGCTGGAAAGAGGGAGGCCACGGCCCATTGGTGGAGAACTTAAAATGTATAATTATTTTTCAATGTTTGAGACCTTTTCTACCACGACATAGCAACTGTTAATGTTGTTTAGCATTCTCTGTTCCATCGCAATGTCTCCTAATTGGAACTGAGAGTCCATATTGATTAAGGGCGTAATTGAAACAAAGTGTTCAAAAGACACCACTTATATTTTATTCAGGAAGCATCTAAAAAGCCACTGAGAACTGCCAGTCATAAATCTCAAGGTCCATTCCGAGCTTTTGCTTGTATTAATAATAAGTGGATAGATGACTGTGGTTGAAAAGTCCTGAGCCCTGTTAGGGCCCTAAAAATAAACAAACAATGCGGTCACAGACCTTTATTAAAAACACTGCAAGGTTATCACGCCGCTGATACAAAATCGCTGATCTCAAGAAGAATGAAAGTCAATCTGAACGCATGGAAGGAGACCGGTGCCAGAAGCTTAACCTTCTGATATAAAGACATTGGGGGAGAAATAAAAGCATAGAAACAAATGTATTAAAAGGGGGCCCATGGGTGGTTCTAATGGCACAAATTTGTTTACTCCTCGACTTACACCTCTTTGCTTAATTTTGAGACCACTAGTTAGGCGGGAAAGGATGCCAGACAGTGGGAGACCTGGTGCCGGGACAAAGGCCATCTAGAACCCAGGGCGAACATGCCATAATGCACCCCTCCCCAAGATGTATGAGCATTATGTGTCAGCATAAATTCCCCCTCTCCCAATACAAATCCACGTCCTTGTCAGAAACCATGAAATCAGTCCGAGACAGAAGTACAGTTAAATCACACTTGTTTAATAATAAAATAAAAAAAAAACGTAGTAAAACATAGCCAAAGTTTAGTAACCGGAACAGATAGTCAGCCAAGCCAGAAGTCAGGGATCAATGTAGTGGAACAGCAAGCAGGATCTGGAGCCAGAAGGGATGTCAGCAAAGCCAGTCTTTAAACAGGAACGCAGGAGGAGATAGGCTCTGTGATGTTGACCAAGGCGAAGGCAGAGTTCCTTTGGGATGGACAGCATAAGTAGGCAGGACTGACGAGCAGGATACCATCAACAGCTGAGTAACTGTGGAGAGATAGGAGCTGGCAATTAGCCGACAGCTGAGCGGCCAGCTCTGAGAAGGAAGGGCTGAGCCCAGCCCTGACAGTCCTACTGAAATCCCCTTCCCAGCAGGAATCTTTGCCCCCCCATCTCCCCCAAATTTCCCCTCCTAGCTCACATTCCCCTTCTAGCCCAAATCGCCTCCCACCTACCATATTACCTTTTCTTGCACAAGCCCCCCAAAAATCCCCCTCCTAGCACAAATCTTCTTTCCCCCATCCCAACAAAAATCTCCTAAAATCACCACTCCTAGCACACCTCCCCAAATTTTCCCTCCTGGAACAATTCACATCCCCTGCTGCCCCCCAAATTCCCCCTCCCAACACAAATCCCCTTCCCCCAACTGCCTTGTGGTGCCTTTCCCCCTCACCTCACATGATACCACAGTGCCCAGGCAGTCGCCCCTCCTGCCCACCCCTTGTCCCGGCCCTGCCTGGAGGATTAGGATCACGGAACCCCTTCCTTCTTCCTACCCCCAATTCCCCATTTCCAAACCTAAACCCCCCCCAACCAACCCTTTTTTTTTGTTTTTTACGCTCTGGTCCCCTCTTTTTTCTCTACTGAAAAAGCTGAGGTTACCAGGCGCTACTCGTTTTCCACGTTCCAGTCCACTACATTGCTCATGAACATTTGAGTTTCCGGCTCCGTGTCTACATTTCCCTCTAAGAACCAAAGAAACCTTGTGTGTGAGCCGCTCTGGCTTAGGAAGGGGTAGTAGTCCTCTGTCCACTGTTGTGAGTGCTGGCTGGGAAGGAGCATGTCCTGCCTCCAGTCGTCAATGTGTGTTGAAGTTGATCTCCCTGTAGCCGCACATAAAAGCAGACCGACTAGTGAATATAGGGCAACCTCTTACTGGGCTCCAGCCAGGCCACGTCCCCAATGGGTTTCACTCCGCCCCTCAGAGTTTAATCACGGGGATGAAAATTTTCCTCTGAACTACGTAAATGCCTTACCTGGGTCAATGTTAGGTCTATTCTTGTTGATCTGTTTACCTTCTAGAATCCCATTATAGAGGACAATCTCCTTGTAGACGCACAACAGAATGATCCCATCAACCTGTGGTGTGTAGCAACCTTAGCCTGGGCTCCAACCAGGCCATGCCTCAACGCGTTTCGCTCTGCCCCTCGGAGCTCAAATATGGGGATGGAAATTTTCCTCTGAACGACATGAATGCCTTTCCTGGGCCGGTGTTATGTCTATTCTTGTTGATTTGTGAACCTTCTAGAAGCTTATGCCTGTGATCTATATGGATTGTGATCTCTATATTGTTAAATAAAGAATTGGAAAAAAAAAAGGGGTCCTATGGGAACTGGCTTAACTTATGGATCAGCCCAAAACTTTGGTAGTTACCTTTTGGATGCTTGCTCCCTACTATGAAGATATAGATCTAAAAGAAATATCCTCCCTTGAAGGCCAACTTGTTGAAAGCCAATCTATATGTGTCGACTGTCGAGGCTCTGGCTCCCTGAAGTTACTGTCATGATTGTTTTTTAGGTAAGCTGGATTGCTTATTACCAGTTAGTAACTGAAGTGAGAACTTGAGAGTAGGGATGAGCTCAGGCATCCTAGTTAGAACCCACGTGAGCAAAGCCCACCAGGAAGCTTTTACTGTACCGGTCCAATGATCTCCTGTCAGATCATCTCAGCTCAATTCAGCCGCACATACACAATGGGTGCATATAAGCGCTACCATACACATGGGGTCAGTGCCATCTTAAGAGCATTATAGGCCCCCCGGCAATACAGTGCAGTACAGGGCTACATAATCACGCACGATTGCCCATCAAATGCAGCTTTACTGTGCCCGTGAATGCAGCCTCACTGTGCCCGTGAATGCAGCCTCACTGTGAACATCAAATGCAGCCTCACTCTGTCCATGAATACAGCCTCACTGTGCCCGTGAATGCAGCCTCACTGTACCCACCATTGCAGCCTCACTGTTCCCAACTATTGCAGCCTCACTGTGCCCATTAATGCAGCCTCACTGTGCCCAAAATTGCAGCATCACTGTACCCACCATTGCAGACTCACTGTGCCCGTGAATGCAGCCTCACTGTGCCCGTGAATGCAGCCTCACTGTGCCCGTGATTGCAGCCTCACTGTGCCCACCATTGCAGCCTCACTCTGCCCACCATTGCAGCCTCACTGTGCCCATGAATGCAGCCTCACTGTGCCCACCATTGCAGCTTCACTGTGCACACCATTGCACCCTCACTGTTCCCACCATTACAGCCTCACTGTGCCCATGAATGCAGTTTCACTGTGCCCACAATTGCACCCTCACTGTGCCCATGAATGCAGCATCATTGTGCCAATTAATACAGACTCACCATCACCTAGTAACACACACACAGCAGGCATCTCCTCCTTTGAATCACGGAGTTGGCTGGGTCTGTGTTCAGTGGCCACGCTGTAACAAGGTCCCACCCCCCTAGACCTGCTCGTGTGATAGGCAGAACACTGATTCTATCTACTATTACATGAGCCGGTCTAGGGGGGCGGGACCTTGTTACAGCGCGCCCGCCGAAAACAGACACAGCCAGCTCCGTGATACACAGGAGGAGAGAGGGAAAGCCGCAACTCAAAGCGACCTCAGGATAGGTGGCCTACCGGAAAATTTCCCGGTATCCCGGTAGGCCAGTCCGGCCCTGGCTGGGGTCGGTGGGCAGGTGGGGCCCCCCAGGCAAGTGGGGCCCCTGGGACACTACCAAGCATGCCCATGCAAAAAGACGGGGTGGGGTACCTTTACTTGTGCCATCTTTGTCAATTTTCTGGGAAAAGGCTGAGGCTGCCATGAGGGACTACTCAACATTAAGGTGGGCCTTTAGGAGGGACACATTCACCTGTCTAGCGATTACCACTGCTAACATTGTGAAATTTTACCCAAATTTTACTAGATTTTTTTTTTTTTTGCCAATCCCTTACTGCTACGAACCTGTTAGTCTGCAGGACCACCCTAACAGTAATTTATGTCCAATAGTCCTTGGCCAAATTAAACCAATCATGAAATATTCATTATTATTTGTCCCATTGATAGGGGTTACATCCGCACATATACATAAGATTGTAGAATTGATTAAATAGATATTGTCATTATAAAATCACAACATTTGAATATAAATTGCTTTTTGCACACTTGTAGATCATTTCCATCATATATTGTAATTTTTCGAACAAATATCTAATGTTGATTAACAAAATAAAAAAATAGCCCAAGGACTGTATACTCCTTATGAATTGTTAATAATTTATATATTCATTAGATATTCAGCTCGCTTACTGATCCTGTATTGGAAAAGGACAAATGATGTTTAACATACTTACAGTACAATATATGGATTCCCCATAATGTAAAGGCAACCAGCTGGCAATGTCTTCAGAATGTACGTGTTCATGTTTATCTCCTAAATTGTCAGCTGAAATCTGTCTTTTCGAAATTGGTGTAATATTTGGGAGAGTGATAATTCCTGGCAGTCTATAAAATAATTATAAATGCCCCTTTTTCTCCATGTATATATTATATTATTATTACTATTATTCAAATTATTATTACTATTAGTAATATTAAAATGATTATTATTATTTTTGTACTAATTATTTTTAATGGTGTCGAAAAAGAAAATGAAATGTGTACCGTATTTATCGGCGTATAACACGCACCCCAAGTTTAGGAGGGCATTTTAAGGAAAAAAGTTTTAGGAGGGAAGTTTAGGGAAAAAAAAACAACTTACATTTAAGCGTCATTGCAGCTTGCCCAGCGTCACTGTAGCTTGCCCAGCGTCATTGCAGCCTTGCCCAGCGTCATTTGCAGCCTTGCCCAGCGTCATTGCAGCCTTGCCCAGCGTCATTGCAGCCTTGCCCAGCGTCATTTGCAGCCTTGCCCAGCGTCATTGCAGCCTTGCCCAGCGTCATTTGCAGCCTTGCCCAGCGTCATTGCAGCCTTGCCCAGCGTCATTGCAGCCTTGCCCATCATCATTGCAGCCTTGCCCAGCGTCATTGTAGCTTGCCCAGCGTCATTGCAGCCTTGCCCAGTGCCATTGTAGCTTGCCAGCGTCATTTTCAGTCTTTTGCGGGTTTAAATTTCCCGCCGCTGAGATTCTGTCGTGTGCGCCGCCGAAAAAACCCGAAGCACGGCCGAAAAAGACCGAAGCGCCCCCGGAAAAAGCCGAGCCGACTTGGACGGCTAAGCTCGCGGTCCCGCCTCCCTGCTGTTTCCGGAGCGAGCGCAGGGAGGCGGGACTTTTTCCGGGGGCGCTTCGTTCTTTTTCGGCCGCGCTTCGGGTTTTTTCAGCAGCGCTCGCTATTTTTCAGCAGCGCTTGCAATTTTTGTCATTTTTTTTGGGGGTATCGGCGTATAACACGCACCCACGACTTTCCCCCGATTTTAAGGGGGAAAAAGTGCGTGTTATACGCCGATAAATACGGTATATATTTATTCATGTTGTTACATCTTCTTTGTTTCTCAATTTAAATATATATAATTATAAACACTGTATATACAATAAATAAATAACTATATATATATATATATATATATATATATATATATATATATATATATATATATATATACAGTGCCTTGAAAAATTATTCATACCCCTTGACATTTTGTCATGTTACAACCAAAAACATAAATGTATTTTATTGGGATTTTATGTTATAGACCAACACAAAGTGGCTCATAATTGTGAATTGGAAGGAAAATGATAAATGGTTCTCAACATTTTTTACAAATAAATATGGGAAAAGTAGGGGGGGGGGGTACATTTGTATGACGCCCCCCGGAGTCAATACTTTGTATAACCCCCTTTTGCTGCAATTGCAGCTACAAGTCTTTTTGGGGATGTCTCTACCAGCTTTGTACATCTAGAGAGGGACATTTCTGCCCATTCTTCTTTGCAAAATATCTCAAGCTCTGTCAGGTTGGATGGAGAGCGTCTGTGAACAGCAATTCTCAAGTCTTGCCACAGATTCTCAATGTGATTTAGGTCTGGACTGTGACTGGGCCATTCTAAAGCCCCATACACACGGTCGGACAATCCGCGGACCAGGTCGGTCGGATCCTGTCCGTCATACTTTGTCTGATGTTGGTTTTGCGTACACACGGTCGGACAAAGTTGTCGGAAAATCCGATCATTCTGAACGTGGTGACGTTTGTTGCCTACGACGGGACTACGTAGAGGCTAGTAGCCAATAGCTTTGGTCTTGTAATGTGATCTGAGCATGCGTAGCACTTTGTCCGGTCGGACAACCGTACACACGATCGGATTTGGTGTGATCGGACCGTGTTGTCGGCAAATCTATCCAGCAGGAGATAAGACTTTGTCCGTCGGACAATCCGACGTACACTGTCCGATGGTGCATACACACGGTCTGATTTTTCAACAACATTGTCCGATCGGACAGAATCCATGAAAAAATCAGACCGTGTGTATGGGGCTTTACACATGAATATGCTTTGATCTAAACCAGGGATCTCCAAACTACGGCCCTCCAGCTGTTGTGGAACTACACTTCCCATGAGGCATTGTAAAACTCCGACATTCACAGACATGACTAGGCATGATGGGAATTGTAGTTCCTGAACACCTAGAGGGCAATAGTTTGGAGACTTCTGATCTAAACCATTACATTGTAGCTCTGGCTGTATGTTTTGGGCCATTGTCCTGCTGGAAGGTGAACCTCCCCCCCGGTCTCAAGTCTTTTGCAGGCTCTAACGGGTTTTCTTCTAAGATTGTCCTGTATTTGGCTCCATCCATCTTCCCATCAACTCTGACCAGCTTCCCTGTCCCTGCTGAAGAAAACCATCCCCACCACATGATGCTGCCACCACCATGTTTCACGGTTCAATTTTGGTCTCATCTGACCAGATCACCTTCTTCCACATGTTTGCTGTGTCCCCCACATGGCTTCTCACAAACTACAAACAGGACTTCTTATGACTTTCTTTCTCCAATGTCTTTCTTCTTGTCACTCTTCCATAAAGGGCAGATTTGTGGAGAACACGACTAATAGTTGTCCTGTGGACAGATTCTCCCCCCTGAGCTGTGGATCTCTGCAGCTCCTCCAGAGTTACCATGGACCTCTTGGCTCTTCTCTGATGAATGCTCTCCTTGCCCGGCCCGGTCAGTTTAGGTGGACGGCCGTGTCTTGTTAGGTTTGCAGTTGTGCCATACTCTTTCCATTTTCCGATGATGGATTGAACAGAGCTCCGTGAGATGATCAAAGCTTGGGAGATTTTTTTTTATAACCAAACCCTGCTTTATACTTCACAACTTTATCCCTGACCTGTCTGGTGTGTTCCTTAGCCTTCATGATGTTGTTGTTTCACTAAGGTTCTCTAACAAACCTCTGAGGGCTTCACAGCTGTATTTATACTGAGATTACATTACACACAGGTGGACTCTATTTACTAATTAGGTGACTTCTAAAGGCAATTGGTTCCACTAGATTTCAGTTAATGGTATCAGAGTAAAGGGGGCTGAATACAAATGCCCCTCCCCCCCACACATTTTTCACGTATTTATTTGTAAAAAAATGTTGAAAACCATTTATCATTTTCCTTCCACTTATTGTGCCACTTTGTGTTGGTCTATCACATAAAATCCCCAAAAAATTAATTTACATCACAAAATGTGGAAAATGTCAAGGGGTATGAATACCTCTTCAAGGCACTGTGTGTGTATATATATATATATATATATATATATATATATATATATATATATATATATATATATATATATATATATTAGGGCTGTGAAAATTAAAGATTAATTCCTTGATTAATCTTACATTTTTTGATTGATCAAAATTCTTTCGATCAATCAAAGTTATCTTGATCTGTACTCGCCTCTCCGCCGGCTTCCGGGTCTTCAGGGAGATCCGTCGGAGATCCGGTGACGTCACGGACATCAACATCACCGGACTCCTCCCCCTTCCCCAAGTGCCTCCATCTGCTAACGAAGGGAAGGGGGGAGGAGTCCGGTGACGTTGAAGTTCTGATTGAACGTAGCGCGTACGGGGGAGGAGCTACGCAGGACGTCACCCGCTGCTGCCCTACGGAACTAACGCGATTGTCGGCTTTACATGCTGTGTTTTTATCATCTTTATGTGAGTAGTTAAAGTAGTAGTTAAATCTTATACTTAAGCGGTGAGCACTTAGATCTTTTCTTTCTACCCATGACCTGCGTCCTTGCTGAGATCTAAGGAGACGTGAGAGAAGTTTATGGTCCAGGTTAACCCTTTTGATACCCGCTTGCATGACCACCTGTTTGCACAGGGGTCCATGCCATAAGGTGAGAGTGATTAGTTAGACCGGAGGTGGAGGGATTGTCACGCTACTGTGGGAAAAAAAATGACTTACGTCAGTGCTACAGTTTGAATTTAAAACGTATTTGTGTGAACTGTGAAGTTAAGTCATGGATTGTGGAAACTAACTAGTGTCGGGTGATTTGTATATAGTGTATACCACATTTACCACTGACTAATGCAGAGCTGCAATGCAAGGAGGTCAGCTAAAAGTAGTTGGATCTGTATGTGCGTTATAATTAATCGAACTGAATTAATCGAACACAAAAATTTTAATCAGTAACAGCCCTAATATATATATATATATATATATATATATATATATATATATATATATATATATATATATATATATATATATATATATATATATATATATATATATATATATATTACACACAAATAATTAATGTTGAATGAGTGTTGGATATAAATTAAATATTAAATTTGTATGTATTTATTCATGTTGTAACATGACATTTTTAAGATGATTTTTGATAAATTTGAATCTAAAAATATATAACATAATTATGTATACAAGACACATGGAAGACCGTTGTGGTCAGTGTACTATGTACTTTCTTGCATGTAAATGGGGTACTGCAACTAATACAGAGATATGGAGTCATTGTGTGTAATAGAGAGGTATGAGGCACTGTGGGTAATAGTGAAGAATGAGGACCTGCATGTAATTCAGAGGCATTGCACATAATAAAGAGTTATGCTTCCCTGTGTTTAATATAGATATATGTGGAGTAGTCTGTGTATTTCAGATGTATGATGGACTGTGTGACAAGTGCTTTTCGAATGTATTGCCATAGGCGATGAGATCTGTTAAGTTAATGCAATTTTTTTTATTTATTTTTTTTACTTATTTTTTTTATTATTAATCAACGGGATGATCTGTGCCGTCTAGTGTGCTTTTAATTTGTTATCTTGTAACAAAGTTTATGTATTACCCTGGGATACATTTGTTGAGCTGGCAAGGAATAGAAAGGATCCATTTCCATGAATATTCCCTCGGGGTGCCGGCTTATATCAATTATCATTGAGTCTTATATTATATTATATTAGTCAGCAGTATGGGGCACATTCAGACATGAAGTCATATTTCGGTTCAAGGTTTGCTTCCAATGGCCCAGTTGCAAAATTAATAATTACTAAGGAAGGATGTACAGAGGAGATAGCGCATTTACCTTTTCCCACTGGCTGATCTTCTCTCTCTTCAAGAGCTTTCCTGGGGTGCAAGCTGAAGGTTCACGGCATCAAGCTGGCCGATCGTTTTCTGCTCCACTGGGCGCTCCAGCCTGAGGAGGCTGTCCACATTCCACTCAGTACAAAGTGCAACAAAGGAAGGGGCCTCACTTCAATGACATCATCTAAGCTTGAAAACCTTATTGATGGACAACACACACTATACCTTCCACCCTAGGTCCGCCCTCTAACGCATTTCACCCTTGCAGGCTTAGTCATAGAGGGGCGGACCTAGGATGGGAGGTACAGTGTGTTGCCCATCATCAATAAACCTGTTAAGCTTTGATAATGTCATTGGAGTGCGGGCCCTTCCTTTGTTGCAGTGTACACTTCCTGGAGTGTCGGAATTCATGGTCTCCTGCTAAGTGTTGTTGATCCTTCTGTCACCCCTAATAATCAAGTATAATATATATATATTATATATAAATATATATATATATATTTAGAATTTTTACTTAAAAAAGAAGACATTTCCTCTCCTAGAAAGGCAACAGTAAGTAAAAGAAAACCTCTGTAATGTGATGGGAGTTCCCATCAAAGACGGTTGTCACCATAACATTTGGCTCCATTGGATGGCTTACCTTCTGTCACGTATCTTACAGCGGAAGCAGAGGGTGGCCTCTTGCACGGTTCCGGTCCAAACACCCCTGGTAGTGGGGACAGGGAGTGCTAGGGCAACGAAAGTGAGCAGGTGCCTGCAGGCAGATGGCTGAAGCTTGGAGATACAGAAACCTCTCTGAAGAAGGCGTGGAAACTAGACATGTGCACAATAGAAAAATTTGTTTAGTTTCATTTCGTTTCTGTTCGTTTCCGTTAATTCGTAACGATTCGTAATTTCGTAAGTCGTCAGTGTTCGTATTCGTAACGATTCGTAAATTCGGAAGTCGTCGGTGTTCGTATTCGGACTCGTTCGTATTTTCGCAGAGTTATTTTTTCGTTGATTCGTTTTTCCGTTAGTCTAATTTTCGTTTATTCGAAATTCGTATTTTAGTATTTTCGTTATATTTTGTATTCGGACGCATTCGTATTTTCGGAGATTTAGTTACATTCGTACTTTCGTAAGATTGATTTATTCGTACTTTCGTAACATTGTTTTCGTAGATTCGTAATCGGAGCATAATTCATAATTTTATGTAATGTGTATGCTATTATTACATTGTGAGAGACACGGAAAATTATGAATCAAAAAAAAAGTTACGAATGTACGAATTTTTTCGTTCAATCCATTCGAAGCACGTTAAGCAGCGCCATTGTAAGAGACACGAAAAATTAAGAATCGACAAAAAAAAAAGTTACGAATGTATGAATTTTTTCGTTCAATCCATTGGAAGCGCGTTAAGCAGCGCCATTGTAAGAGACACGGAAAATTCCGAATCAACAAAAAAAAAAGTTACGAATGTACGAAATTTTTCGTTCATTTTTATTTTCGTTGTTCCTTTTTTTGTTTTTCGGATTTTCATTCTTTCGTAGTTTCGTTGTTTCTAATTTAATTAGTTCGTATTTTCGTTGTTTTTCATATTCGTTCGATTCGATAATTCGTTATTCGTTAAAATTTTTACTAAATCATTTGTTCATGCGTACGATAACGAATGAACGAATATAATGAATTTGAACGGAAAACGAATCGTAACTAAACGAATTGCACATGTCTAGTGGAAAATGGTCACCAGGTTTGTTCAGCGGGAGGCAGGCAGGTAAGTACAGACTCAGGATCAATTGCAGTGTCAGGAACAGGCAAAGGTTGGCAATTGGCTGGCAGCGAGGTACACAATCGGGAGGCAGGATCGTAGTCAGGGACAGGCGGATGTTGGCAACGGGCTGGCAGCGAGGTACACAATCGGGAGGCAGGATCGTAGTCAGGGACAGGCAGATGTTGGCAACGGGCTGGCAGCGAGGTACACAATCAGGAAGCGGAGCTGTAGTCATAAAAATCCATGCAAAGGTCTGTATCGTGAGCAGAGGTAGGTAAACAGGCAGGGGTGATCCAGGAGAGAAGTCAAAGAAGCCGGGTTTTCAGGAACAAGGTCAGCAGGTAAGAACAGCAATCAGGAACACACGGACAAGCTGAAGACGATCCAGCACTGGCATCAGAGTCTCTGTTTATATAGGGCGCCGTGCGCCGTAATTGGTGGATGAGTGTGTTTTTTTTAGCATTTTTTGCTTAAGAAAGAAGACACTACCTGTCCAGGAGAGGCAATAGTAAGTATAAGTAGGAAGTAAGAAAACCTCCGTAATGTGATGGGAATTCCCATCAAAGACGGTTGTCACCAGAACATTTGTCTCCATTGGATGGCTTACCTTCTACTCTTGCTTTGGTGACACCTCAAATATGTTGGATTTCCTCTCGTTTTGTGTCTTGGTGACAATGGCCATCAGGGGTAAATCTCTGCATCAGGGACACAGGCAACAATAAAAACTCAAAAGAGGGTCTCATCACCCTTTGCCCAGTTGACCTTGTCTTTCAGGCAAGGTTGGCTTATTCTATGTGCCCCCCCCCCCTTCTTAAAATTGCAAAAAAATAACCCATTGTGAAAGGACAATAGATAATTGACTCACCTGTCCATGACTTCAATAGTGCAGGGGTGACGTCATCCAAGACTCCCTGGGAATGGGGAGTAGTCCGTATCCACAGGAAGATGGAGTAGCCCAGGGCAGGACTGTCTTCTTGCCAGATTTGGGCTACTCAACCTGCTCTGAGATCTGGCCAGAAGAAAGAAGATGCCACCCTCACCTAGTCACTGCAGAAGCAAGGTAAGTATATTATCCAACTTTTCTCCCACAATTTTTTTATCTTTTATTTTTTTACACTTGTAAAAGAATGTCCCACACTCCGCTTGAGTGCTTCCGTCAATATATTGCTTCCTAAGCTCTGGAAGCTATAGTTGATCTGGTTATAGTTACCCCAAGAACTAGGCAACACCAGTTTTGGAGTAAAACAGAATAAGAACTCTTTATTTTAACAAGTATACAGGTTTTTATACACTTGAGAAGGACATCCCCCCCTTCTGATCAGATTAACCTAACAATACAAACTGTACACAGGAATACATTTACAACAACAGACATCTACTATAAACATGACGTTAATTAACCCCCTGGATGACTCAGAGGTCTGACCTTCTAGGTCAGACTTGCCGTCTCCTAGCTCACAAACCACAATACACATTATCATAATTATAAACACAGAACACCTTCAGACAATAGCAGAGTTACTTAGCACGAAAGACCCTTCGGCAGCACACTAGACCTACTTACAATAAACACATTATGGCAGGGGTCCCCAGACAGGTGGCTTGCTGATGACATCAACATCAGCTATGAGTCCCAAGCTGGCAGAAACCATCATGGCCTTCTTACTAATGTACTTTTGCATTACATAACAGAACAATAGGAAGGGGGGCGCCTTGAATAAGGGGACTTTCTGACTGAGGTCCAAGGTCGACTTTAGGAGAACACTATGGGGTTGATTTATTAAAACTGGAGAGTGCAAAATCCGGTGCTGCTCTGAACCTCTAAAAACCAATTAGCTTCCAGTTTTTATTGTCGAAGCTTAAATGAATAAGCTAAAATTAGAAGCTGATTGGCTCCCATGCACAGCTGCACCAGATTTTGCACTCTTCAGTTTTAGGAAATCAACCCCAAAGCATTGTTTCTGTCTAGTTATGTCGGTATTTGATTTAGGCTGTCAATGTGAGGAAAGTGCTGTTTGTGATTTGGTAATATCTATAATGTTTAACCTTTAATATTTCATGGTTTGATATTTAGTAATTAAATAAAAACTGATAATGAAATATTATTATTATTATTATTATTATTATTATTATTATTATTAATAATAATAATAATAATAATAATTAATAATAATTATAATTATATTAATATATAATTATATATAATTATAATATAATAATAATAATAATTTTCAATAATAATAAAAATGTATTTGATGATTAATTACTAATTTAATAATTCACTTAATATTTAAAGTGTAACTTAAGGCAAACGTGGAAAGAGATTAGAACCCCTGTCCGGTTTTTATTGCTGTCTGTGCCCCTGGTAGGGCGATTCACCCTCTAATTTTTTCCCTTTTTTTTACCATTAACATTAAAAATAAAAGCAAAGGAAATCCCACATTTTGGGATGACACCAGACCAGGATTTCCTCTCATTTCCTGTTTGGCAATGGGACGGGAGGTTAAGGGAAATCTCCCCAATGGTAACAGATGGTAAAAAAAGAACTGACGGGTTATTACCTGTCAGTCTCTTACTCTCTCCAAAATGGAAGAAAAAAAAAAGTTTTGCCTTTAGTTCTACTTTAAATATTTATTAACAGTAATAATAACAGTAAGCTCTAATGAGCAGGGCTCTCTGATTTCTACTGTATTAAAGTGTATTGTAATTGTGCAGTCTACCCTCAAGTTGTAAAGCGCTGTGTAAAGTGTGTGTGCTATATAAATCCTGTATAATAATAAAAATAATTGAGGAATAATTACTAATTTAATATTTAGTAATTACATAATAATTGTGAAAATAATAGTAATAACAATCAACTATTAATTACTACTTTAATATTTAGTAATTGCATAATAATTGTGATAATAATAATAATAGACAATTAATTACTAATTTAATATTTAGTAATTACATAATAATTGTGATAATAATAATAATTGATGATTAATTACTACTTTAATATTTAGTAATTACATAATAATAACAATAGACGATTAATTACTAATTTGATATTTAGTAATTACATAATAATTGTGAAAATAATAATAATAAGAATACATATTATTATTATTGTTGTTTGTTATTGTTAATGTTATTTATTAACAGTAATAATAGTAATAATTATAATAACAGTAAGCTCTAATGAGCAGGGCTCTCTGATTCCTACTGTGTTAAAGTATATTGTAATTGTACGGTCTACCCTCAAGTGCTGCGTAAACTGTCTGCGCTATATAAATCCTGTATAATAATAATAATAATATTTGACGATTAATTACCAATTTAATATTTAGTAATTACATAATAATTGTGAAAATAATAATAATTGATGATTAATTACTACTTTAATATTTAGTAATTACATAATAATTGTGATAATAAGAAATAATAATAGACAATTAATTACTAATTTAATATTTAGTAATTATATAATAATTGTGAAAATAATAATAATAATAATTGACGATTAATTACTACTTTAATATTTAGTAATTACATAATAGTAATAATAGACGATTAATTACTAATTTGATATTTAGTATTTACTTAATAATTGTGAAAATAATACTAATAAGAATACATATTATTGTTGTTGTTGTTATTATTGTTAATATTATTATGTTCATTTCATCATTATTATATAATTATTAAATATTAAATTAGTAATGAATCATCATTTTTATTATTAGTAGTAGTAAAATTACTATTATTCATACCTAACTGCCAATTAAATATTAAAATAATATTTAATAATTAAATAAATATTTAAAAGTTTACTATTTAATATTTCATTGTTAGTATTTGTTAAAAAAAATAGTAGGGGGGGGCGTGGCCTAGCACCGGGAGAAGATGGCAGCTTAGACCCAGAGCTCCGCCACCCAGAGCCTCTGCAACAGCATTAATAAGCGGGACAGCCTCTCCAAACCTCAGCAAATATGACCGGGAGGAGCCCGTCAGTGACCCGGTCCCTACAGGACACGTCCACGCAGCTCAGCCGCAACATCCCGGCGATGTTCCGCTCCCAGCATGCGGACACGCAGGCCCCATCTCAGGCCTCGGACCGGAGTTATGCCGCCGTCGCGGCCGACATTCCAGGAGCCGCTGCAACACCAGGTACGATCAGCGCCCAGCCCCAGCACTCCCTGAGCCTAGCAGACCTGCATCTGGTCGCCTCGGATATCAAAAATACCCTTTTTGCGGCAATATCAGACTTAAAAACTGACATCAGGGCAGTAGCCTCAAGGCTGGAGCATGTGGAGGCAGCGGCCATTACCCATGGAGCGGCCATTCACCAAGTACAGCAGGTCACAAGTGTGCACGCACAACACCTAATTGACATGCACAGGCACATGGAGGACCTCGATAATAGGGGTCGCAGGCGAAATCTGAGGGTGAGAGGAATTCCTGAGTCAGTAGAAGGCCCCCAACTGCAGACCACCATTTGGGCGATTTTTAACACGCTGCTAGGCAGACCGCCTGACGCGCCAGTGGAGATGGAGAGGTGCCACAGGGCCCTGAGACCTAGGGGCAGAGACACTGATCCCCCCAGAGACGCAGTATGCTGCTTAGTGAGCTTCACCCAGAAAGAAGAGATACTGCGACTTGCACGCACCCAGGATCACTTGGAACATGAGGGTGCACGGATCCAACTGTTCCAAGACCTGTCTGCAATCACTCTGCAACACAGGAGAGATCTCCGTCCCCTGCTACAAGCCCTGCGTGACAGGCGCATCCCCTACAGGTGGAAATTCCCCTTCTGCCTCCAGGCCACTGCAGGAAATCGCACGGCGCACTTGAGAACCCCAGCTGACCTGCAGCCATTCTGCGACACTCTGGGAATCCCTGCAGTAGAGGTACCAGACTGGTACAGTGCGTTCGTCCAAGCAGACCCCTGGATCCCCACACAACCGGACGCCACACCGAGATCACAAAGACAGCGACAGAGGAGACGCAGACTCTCAAATGCTTCGCCGCCGAGGATGCGAGGCGACATGGAAACTGAGGAGAGCCCACGTGTATCCCCATCATCCGTCCGACGCAGAACAGACCGCTAAAGCGCAAGACAAATTGATGAGTTAACAGAATTTACACCAACCTGTTTCTCATTGATGACACTCCATTCGTCTACGGCCCGACTGATTCTACAGAGGAGACTCATTTTCTTTTTCGTTTGTTTCTTATTTCTTCTTTTTATCTGATAGCAAGCTTTGAGGTGACTCACCAACACGGAGCAAAGACCAGCTTACGCAAGCGACTCCGACATGTCAATCTCCAGAATACCAGGCAACCGCCTCAGAAGTGGACAACAGGTAATACCCAAAAGCCTGGGGAGACCAATCTACTTTTGACTCTGCCTGACTCTTCTTGCACACAGGATCGTCATTCAGGCAAGTTGTTTAGTGCCAGAACTTGGTATCACGAGACATGGAGGGGAGTGTTCCCCTGCTATCAGGGAATAGCTCATTATCTCATACAACCTCTCTAGTGGTACCGTCCTGACGGCTTGCAAGGTTTGGTATCCCAAAAATTACGTTAGTTGACTGGGAACCGCATAGCTTCTCCCATGGAGCTACAGAATAATCTAGCCAGAAGGTGGTTGAGCGCACCACTAAAGGACCTCTCCTTGATGCACAGTAATGCCAACTAGTAGAAAGTGCGGAACTGCCCACGGGAGCTACAGTTCTCCCCTGCAGACAGGGGCTGATCTGTGTCTCATGGGAATCAAGGAGGTGCTGGTGCATTTAAGTGCAAACTTACACTTGAGGACATATGAGTCAGGTAGTCTAAAATGTGCATGTCAGCCCAGGTATGCAGCTTGTCTCCTGTCTAAAGGCATCTAGCTGAATACATGACTGTTTGAGTTATGCTGTTATTTACCATGTTCATCTTACTGTTAACTTATTTGATCTATGCCTTATCAGAAACTACGTGCACCCTTGGAAATCAGGAGCCAGCTGCTCTGGTTCACTCTCACAGAGCGGAAATCTGGAGCTCCTGTTATCCAATGTTAAATATCACCAGAGCGGGGTGTTTCCCCAAGCTTGGAAATTTTTGTTAGCTATGTTTGAGTCTCCACACAAGAGAGAAGCCGAGAATACAACGTGATCATGGATAGAGAGGAGTATGTTTGTTTACTCCTCCCCATGATTGCGGATGCCGGAGCTCCCATGCTCCCCGGGGTCACAAGTTGTGGCCTAGCTGGGGATGGGACCTTCGGCATCTGTAGATGCCATTTACTCACATCATAAAAGATCTAAAGCTAGTTTAAAGCGTTAAGCCGCAGAGAATATTGTCGCTTATAGGCTATATATGTCTCATATGTCTTATTCACATACAAGATGTGTTGAAGGTGTTGTCCATATGGTTTAGGACACTTGTTAAGAGATTATTTGAGTTGTTGCAACCCCAATCCCTGTAGTATACCGCTCAGTAAAGGAGCGGAGGGGGGGAGGGGGAAGACACCATGAAAGGTCCAACAGAGATAACTCAGGTGACGGCTCCAACTGGTATGATCTAATTACTATAGAGGAGGTTTGTCCTATTTAGGATCAAACCCAACTCAGAGGTTTTGGGTGGGGATGGCTTTTTGATCCACCCAGGTGTTAGGCTCCTTTCCCACCTCAGGGAGGCTGGTTACCCCCTTGACCAGATCCGGACTAGTTTATCCCCGTACCCATACCCCGATAGTTCTCTCATTAGGTGGGTAAGCAGGACTATACTCACCTCTGGAAAAAAAAATTTTCTCTCTTCTTTTCACATATTGCCCACACTAAGGGCAACCCACAACCACAACTAGGGACCTCCAGCCGTTTCTGGAGTGACCCACGATACCAACTCAAATTTCCAACTCTCTTGTCTCTCGAATCACATTCTCCTTAAGTTTCTTTTTTCTGTTTTGTTTTTTTCCTTTTTTTTTTCTTCCATTTCTTCTTCTTCTTCTCTCCCCTACTCTCGTCACCCTCGTACTCTTTCCTCGCTGCCTCCTTCTCTCACCCCCTCCTTAATCCTTACCCTCTACCCTCCTTCCCCCCCCCCCCCCTGCTACCTGTGCGCCTCTTTTTGTTGTGCGCCCACTTCCTCCTCCATATCCCATCTGTACACACGGGCTGCTTTACTGCACTACCCAGCTCCTCCTGACCGAACCCTCTCCGTCTGTTGAAGCTTGATAGACCTCGGGCGAACACGCATCACTCTGCAATGTCCTCTGCAGTGCACTCCTCAGCTCCTCTATCGCTCAAGGTGTATTCTCTAAACGCCAAAGGCCTCAATGTCCCGGAGAAGCGCAGTAGTGTACTGGCGGAAGCCCACAGGCATAAAGCCCAAGTGGTCTTCCTACAAGAAACCCACTTTAAATCAAGCTCTGTCCCGCGCTTATCTGATAAACGATATCCGGCAGTATTCCACGCGACCTGTCCCGATTCCAAAACCAAAGGAGTCTCTATCCTGTTAGCCAAATCCTTGACATTCCACCTCACTGACCAGCTCATAGACCCTGAAGGCAGATTTATTTTTTTGAAAGGCACATGGAAGGACAAACCCGTGACTTTAGCGAACGTGTACTGTCCCAATGCAAACAGAGTACCCTTCCTTAGAAACCTCATCTCAAAGCTAGCCGCTTTCCAGACAGGCCTTCTGATATTGGGAGGGGACCTTAACATGGCCCTAGACCCACTTATAGACACCTCCACAGGCACCTCCTCACTTCCATACTCAGCGCTACGCCAAGTAAAGCTCCAACTAGCCTCCCTCACCCTACATGACACATGGCGCACACTCAACCCCCAAGAGAAAGACTTCACATTTTATTCGATTCCGCACAACCGCTACTCAAGACTGGACCACATTTTCATTCGCCAAGCTGACCTATCATACCTAAAAAGCGCCACGATCGAAAACATGACGCTCTCTGACCATCACCCTGTCACAATAACCTTACAATTCCCACAGAGAGAGGGATTTACCAGAATGTGGAGACTGGATGCCTCCATCCTGGCAGACCCTGTAGACGCAGAATTCGTCAGGAAAACATTGCAGGACTACTTCCAGAACAATGACACTCCAGATGTAACCCCTATGGTACAATGGGAGGCGCACAAGTGTGTCATACGGGGACATCTTTTAGCCATCGCAGCGAGGAAAAAAAGGGAACACCAAAAACTGATACAGACGCTCTCTGACAAGATAACCAATTTAGAGACGCAACACAAGCGCACAGGGGCGACTCAAGTAGCACAAGAATTGTCAGACACCCGATCCCTCTTTGTTGAGGAACTGTTCAGGAGGGCACGCAGGCGCCACATTTTGTCCCAGAAGCTGTTCTTTGAACAGGGCAACAAGCCCGGGAAGCTCCTGGCCAGATGCCTACAGAAACGCACTCTGGCTTCCACGGTCCATCACGTAACTGATAAATCAGGGAAACACTACACAAAAAATGAGGACATTGCTCAACAATTCCTTCTCTTTTACAGCAAACTGTATAACCTGAATGACACGACCGGCAGCCCCAGGGAGGTCGAGGCCCGGACTAACAAGATGAAGGAATTCTTAAACAATTTTTGCCCAAGAGTCCTAACAGAGGAAGACTGTGCGGAACTGGAAGCTCCCCTGTCTTCTGATGAATGGGTAGAGGCCCTGAAGACCATGAAGCCAGGCAAGAGTCCCGGCCCAGACGGCTTCACGGCACAATACTATAAATCCTATGCAGAACTATTGGCCCCGCGCTTCCTTAAAGCTTTCAACTCACTATCGACTGTGCCCTGCTCATCAGACTCGCTGTTAGAAGCATACATTTCAGTAATACCTAAGAATGAGAAAGACCCGGCGGACGTGACTAGCTACCGACCAATCTCACTCCTAAATGTGGACGTAAAGCTCTTCGCAAAAATCTTAGCCACGCGCTTAGCGCATCATATACCAGCATGGATAGGAAAAGATCAAGTGGGATTTGTCCCAGGCAGGGAAGCCAGGGACAATACTATTAAAGCCCTGAACTTGCATCACTGGCTGACCTCCAACCAACGTGAGGGATTCTTTCTAGCAATGGATGCGGAAAAGGCGTTCGATAGGGTGGCCTGGGACTATATGGATGAGGTGCTGAAGGCTCTGGGAATGGGGAGATGCATGCGTGCATTTATTGGGGCACTATATGTAAACCCCAGAGCCAGAGTTAAGGTCAATGGTCGCCTATCGGACGCCTTTCCCATCCATAACGGCACGAGACAAGGATGCCCCCTCTCGCCCCTGTTATACATTCTCACCCTTGAGCCTCTTTTGCGCAGCATCAGGGCTAACCCAAACATAAAAGGAACCGAGGTGCAGGGTAGGGAGTACAAGATTGCAGCCTTTGCGGACGACATCTTGCTCTTCCTATCAGCACCACTGACATCCCTACCAAATCTCATGCCAGTCCTCGAACAATTTAGGCACATCTCTAACCTAAAAATCAATTATTCCAAATCATTCGCACTGAACGTCTCCCTACCCAACAACCTGGTCCAGCAATGCCAATCAAATTTCCCCTTTAAGTGGAAGACAGAGGCCATTACGTACCTAGGCATCCAACTTCCCAATAAGCTTGACACCTTATATGAAAAAAATTTTGCAGCAGAATTAAAAAGCCTACAACAGGATTTAAAAAAATGGGATGTTCCTACTCTGTCCTGGTTCGGCCGGGCCTCGGCCCTGAAAATGACAGTGCTCCCGCGCATTCTATACAAAATGCAAACGGTACCGATCCGGTTACCTCCGAGCTTCTTTGCAACCTATAAAAGGTTATGTAGATCCTTTCTCTGGGGCTCTAAGCAGGCTCGCATCGGGTGGGCGAAGTTAGTCCTTCCCAAAACCAAGGGTGGAATAGGCCTCCCTGACTTGCAGCGCTATCACTGGGCGACACATGGGACTAGAGTGGTAGACTGGAAAATCCATGCCCGCCAAAAGGATTGGGTGGATCTCGAAGGAGCGGTAGCGGGACACGACCTGCGCCTTCTCCCCTGGTTTTCCAGGAGACACGTAAATACCCAACTGCTCTCACACCCCCTCATCGGTGCAACTCTTCAGGAGTTTCATAGGGCCTGTAAGGCACACGCCCTCACGGCACCTGAGTGCCCAATCACCCCCATCAGAGGCAATCCAGACTTTCCCCCGGGACTAGAGAGTACGTTCCTGGCACGGGAATGGCCCCATGCGGAGATGCTGGCAAAGCATTTTTTTCATAGGGGCAAGTTTGCCCGACAGCGCGACCTGGCAACAGCGTCCAACACCAAATCCTTCCCCTTCTGGCCCTACGCCCAACTAAAACACTTCTTGGATAACCCAGAGAGAAGGAAGGGGTTCACGACATTACCAACGGTACTTGAATCACTGTGCTCAAGTTCAGTCCCGCAGGGGCATGTAATATCAGCGCTTTACGCCTCCATGTTCAAAGAACCCTATGCTGAGCTACGCGCGGACCATGCCTTCTGGGGGGCGGCACTGGGCAGGGAGATTGGAGATAAAGAATGGGATCAGGTGCACCTAGCTATCCATAAAGGGTCCCTTAACGTGAACACTCAGGAGAATGGATATAAAATCAAGACTAGATGGTATAAAACCCCTGAAACACTACACAAAATTTTCCCTTCAGTATCTGACCAGTGTTGGAGATGCGAACGGGAAACCGGGACTTTCCTCCACATCTGGTGGACGTGTGAACTAATTCAACCTTATTGGAGGAAAGTCCACGAAATGGTTACAGCCACTTCCTCATTACCCCTGGAATTTTCGCCAGAGCAGTACCTTTTGCATCTTTCTAAAATCCCCCCAAAAAAATACTTCAAATCGATAGCCATGCACTTGATCAATGCGGCCAGGATGTGTATCCCGGTACATTGGAAGTCTACGTCCCCCCCCTCGATCAAACATTGGATACAGCGTATCAATCGCGTTGAGATGATGGAGGAGCTGATACACACCTCTCAGGATAGAGTTGACAGCTTCACAGCCACTTGGGAGACGTGGCTCACATTTAAAAAATCGCAGCAATATCAGATGCTGATTCAGAATAATGACTGATTCTGGAAACACAAGCATGGTCGCCGCGACAGATACGCGACCTAGGGAACAAACTATGGGGCGCATTGCCCCAGACGTATCTGTAACACCAGATACCCGGAGTCCATAGAAACGTTGGGCTGCTAATAGACGGAGAGGGTAGCTAGTGGGACGTCCCACTCCCTCTCTGCCTGATAACCTACGGATTTGCACGTATACCCCTTACTACCTTCCCCCCCCCCTCCCCTCCTTCCCCCCCCCTTCTAGTCCATCTCATCCTTCCCCTTCTACCCCACCCCTTCTATGCCCCCCCCCCTCTTGGTTCCAATCTGCCCCCCCCCCCCCCCCCCCCCCTTCTTTTTTTTTTTTTTTTGTTTTTGTTTTTGTGTTTCTTTTTCTTCTCTTCTTTTACTTTTCTCTGGAGGAAGTAGCACATGAGTTGGAAAAGGAGCGGATGCGAAAATATCAGCCAAAATGATTGCTGAAACACATACACAGTTAGGTGGACAGTAGGGAAGAGCCCATCCCTGGCTTCTGAAGTGAGTGCAACTACTTACATGATACTAGAGATGGGGAGAAGTACAAGTAGACCACGTTATAGGCATCTGTTAATACACCTTAAATGCCACAGGTACACACGTACCTAGCAGCCTGTCATAAGCTACCTTGTTGGTTAATACGCTGTAATTTTGGTTTTGTCTGTAACCATACCATGTATGCTGTTTAGTTTCTTCAATATGGAAAAATTGTTTTTGGAAAAACAAAAAAAAAATGTTAATAGCGCGGTCAGGCAACGCTGTACCCATATGACATTTTTGTATATTTTTTTTGAGACAGATAGAGTTGTCTTTTGGTGGTATTTAATCACCACTGGTGGTTTTTTTTTATTTTTTGCTAAAAAATGATGAAATTTTGAAAATAAATAAGTTTTTCTTGGTTTTTGTTTTAACATTTTACAAATAAGTAATTTTTCTCCTTCACTAATGTGTGCTGATGAGGCTGCACTGGTGGGCACTAAAAGGCTGCACTGATGATGCACTGATGGGCGCTGATAGGCTACACTGATGGGCAATGATGAGCACTGTGAGGCTGCACTGATGGGCACTGGTAGGATGTATTGATGGGCACTGATGATGCTGCACTGATAGGCTGCACCGATGGGCACTAATAGGCTGCACTGATGAGGCACTGATGAGGTTGCCCTGATGGGCACTGATAGGATGCATTATTGAGGCTGACCTAATAGACACTGATAGGCTGCACTGATGGGCACTGATAGGATGCTTTGATGAGGCTGCACTGATGGGCACTGATAGGCTGCACTGATAGGATGCATCGATGAGGCTGACCTGATGGGCACTGATAGGCTGCATTGATGAGGCTGCACTGATAGGCACTGATAGGCTGCACTGATGGGCATTGAAAGGCTGCACTGATAGGCACTGATGAGGCTGCACTGATGGGGCTGCACTGATGGGCACTGATAAGCTTCACTAATGGGCACTAATAAAGAGACACTGATGAGGTGGCACTGTTATGCTGCACTGATGGGCACTGATTGGCACTGATGGGGCTTCACTGACTATCAGTGTTATGCCACGTACACATGAGCGGACTTTTCAACGGACTAGGTCCGACGGTCTTCCCGACGGACTTTCGGCGGAGTTCCGACAGACTTTCCGAATGAACGGACTTGGCCACACACAATCACACCAAAGTCCAACGGATTCGAACGTGATGACATAAGACCGGACTAGAATAAAGAAGTTAATAGCCAGTAGCTGCCCTAGCGTTGTTTTTTGTTCGTCGGACTAGCATACAGACGAGTGGATTTTTTGTCTGGACTCGAGTCCGTCGGGAAAAAATTGAAACATGTTCTATTTCTAAAGTCCGTCAGATTTTTGGACAGCAAAGGTCCGATGGAGCCCACACATGATCAAATTGTCCGGCGGATTCGTCGGACCTTTGCTGTCGAAAAGTCCGCTCGTGTGTATGCGGCATAAATGTCTGCTGTCACAGGAATGCTGGTTATCCTTTCCTCACACAGTGACAGCTCTGAGGTAAAGAATTGCCAATAACCAGCCTTTGTTTACATGGGATCCGCTGTGATTGGACACAGCTGATCACATGGTAAAGAGTAAATGTAATTGGCTCTTTACCCTGATCAGTGATCCGTCCTAGAGACATGGCTCACCGCTGATCGCTGTGCTAAACGCACCCCGGGGGGGGGGGGGCACGCACAAGAGACTGGAAAGACATCATATGACGTCCATCCAAAAGGAGGAGAGTCCTGCCCGGCCATCAATCAACGGCCGTATGGGAACTGGTTAAAGAGACCCTTATGGAGTATGGCACCTATAGCAGTACTCTACCCAGCAGTTGTTGAGTAGGTGATACGAAATATGCAAAGAATTACAGGTGATGTCGACATTTGCCTTGTTCCTTATATGTACTTTTTCTAGCAAAAATGGCGCTGACTTATGTTTATGCAACTTTCTTAAGTTCTTAAGTTCCGACCAAAGCCTAAAGCAATACCTAAAGAACTAGCAGATGTTACCATAATAGGAAACCTTGTAAAGGCACTCTGGATTTGGCAATAAAGCTGACAATGCACCACGAGTCACCAGTGTGCCTTAGCCAATGGCAGGTTGCCAAACACTGCTATAAAGTAACTGCGTACGGATTTCCTGGTGTGATTTTGCTGTGGAACTCCTTGCTGTAAGAGTTCTCACCCCTTTGTACTGGTACATCTGTAATAAATCTGTCTTCTAATCAACATGACCGGAGTTTACTGATCAGTGAGAGAATGGAATTTTACCTACAGTAGGCCTTTTCTATGGAATATGGCATAATTTGCAGTCTCTTCCCAGGGGTTGTTGATTAGGCCTCTTCTATGGAGTATGGCATCATTGGCAGTACTCTACCCAGGTATTGTTGAGTAGGCCTCATTTATGGAGTATGGCACCATAAGAAATACTCTCCTCAGGAGTTTGTTGAGTAGGTCTCTTCCACAGAGTATAGTACCATTAGCAGTACTCTCCCTGTGGGTTGTTGAGTAGGCCTCTTCTTTGGGGTATGGCACCATTAGCAGTGCTCTCCCCTGAGGGTTGATGAGCAGGCCTCCTTTATGGGGTTGAGACGAGTCAAGGAGAAAAGCAGCCTAGAAGAAAGTGCTCCTATAAAACCTTTGGTCATCATGTGAGACCGAATTTGAACTTTAAAACGTGTTGCTGTTCATTCTCTGTAGAATATAGTGACATTCCAGTACGCAAAGTTCAAAACCCTAAAATATTCTCTTGTCTGAAGGTAATGCAGTTACTTCAGAATGAGAAGGTAGTTGACAGCATGGTTGAGAATGCAGGGAGGTTGGAACCATTAGAGGGGCACCTTGGAAAAACTTGGAAAACTTGGATATAATTGGTCAACTGGAAGGCTCTTGAGTCTAGAATCCACATTTTTTACCATGTGAACCTAAAGAGAGAGAGAAAGAAAAGGATGGGTTATCGGCTGTTCACAAGGTACAGGCACTAGTGGAATATCCATTAACCTAGGGCCATTAAGTCCTGGTAATGTCTTGTCCATGACACTCTGGAGGCATACTAGGAGAGAGCACAATATGACCCCTCTACCAGGTTTAATGGTGTTGAAACCCGCAATGCATATTAATTAACTGCTGTACTTAAAGCTGCCTCTGAATTACCCTCTACCATGTATCCAAGTACCTGATAATTAGTGATGAGCTGAACATACCTGGGTTCAGTTCCATGAGGGTTCAACAAACATTACTAAACTTTGGGTGCCCAATCTAAATCAAGAGTTAAATCTTAGAAATCACCTTTTATTTAGCCTAATAGGCAAGAGCTTGTAATGGATTTGGGGAGCTGGGCACTGCCCTTCATGTACCAGAGGAGGATGCCCTCACCTGGTAAGAATTATGTGCTATATTTTTTTTAACTATCTCCATCTCCTTTGTTTTCGGGGCCAGGGATTCCAGCCATGTAAGTGAATGGGGTCAGTGACATCACAGGTGGTTAAGGAATTGATGGTGCCCACACCCACCAGCATCCATAACAACCATTGATAGTGGGAAGCTGTAATGTATAATCACAGTCATACATGACATTTGGTCCTCTTCCTAATGGATTATTGTTCATCCGAACACCCAAACAGCCAAAGTTCACTCCAACTTGTGTTTGGACCAAACCTCAAGCTCATCCTTACTGGTTAAGTTGAAGGAGGTCAAAGGGTGCGTTGGTGGCCCGAATGGCAGAGACACCGACCCTACTGGCGATTCGTATTCCATTGGTCTGTGTTAAGTCGGGTAATTTCTGATTGGTTGCTATGAGTTCCCACACACAACCATTAACAGTCTTCGTTGAATAATGCTACACATATTGTTTCTGATGGCAAATAGCCAATACATAGGGCATCACATATGTTCATGGTGAACTGTTTCTATAAAAAATAGATGATACTGGGTAAGTTGGAGGAGGTCAAAGGGTGCGTTGGTGGCCCGAATGGCAGAGACGCCGACCCTACTGGCGATTCATATTCCATTGGTCTTTGTTAAGTCGGGTAATTTCTGATTGGTCGCTATGAGTTCCCACACACAACCATTAACGTTCTTCGTTGAATAACGCTACGCATATCGTTTCTGATGGCAAGTAGCCAATCCATAGGGCATCACATATGTTCATGGTGAACTGTTTCTGTAAAAAATAGATGATCCATGAAAATTTAATGTCCCTTCTACTGCAGCGAGAAATATTAGAACAGTCTTTTTCACTAAAACATGCCTACAAAGATTGACATTAATATTTGATTATTCCTAAGGAAAATACTCTCCATGCTGTTATTAAAAACTCATATTATAATTCCAAACTATATTTAATGAGTGACGGTAACAAAACAAGAAATAGCGAAAAGGGCGTATGATGTTTTAGGAAGCACACTATTATAGTAGGCCTGTATTTTTTATGTTAATTCCATGTTTACTATGTAATGTGTAAGTGTAATATTGTATTAACTCCCTCTTATAGAGATCACAATATTCTACATTTTGGATAGAGATACATTATGGGCACAAAGAAGACACGAATGTCAAAAGCATTTGCACAGCTGTCACAATTAATCCCCATAATGTGTCTAAATTGTTTATTTTCTATGACCGTCGGCCCCATCCAGTGGCCCTAATGCATGATTTTCCTGAAATACCTCAGTCAGGAATACACCATTAAAGCCCATCTCTGGGCATACACAAACCCAGGAGGTCTCTCTTGCACACCTCCTGCCCAACACTCCTGACGGTGGATACAGAGAGTGTAAGGGCAAGAAGTGGCACGAGTGTCGTAGCAGCTAGCTGGTGATGTCTACTCTGTAGCTTGTAGTCGCAAGTCCTCGGAACAAGATGCAGGAGCAGCTTGGCACGGAAGCAGAGCCAGGAGACGTGCAGCAGTCAGCGGCAACCAGGCAGCGAGGCACCAAATCAGCAAGCAAAGCAAGTACAGGGGGCAGGCCAAGGTCATTAACAGACAGGCTATGTGGTACAGAGTCAGCAGGCAGATCAGGCAGATCAGGATGGCTGTTGTAAGCCAAGTTCCAGCTAATTTCTGTGTCTGAGGCCATTGGACAATTATGTTTTCCATAATTTCTGTCCTTGTGACAACAGGCTGGCGATTATGCAGGCAGAAGCATAGTCGGGGTTCAGGCCGAAGTTGATAAAAAGACAAGCAGGTCAGAAGCAGATGGAGTATGGCACCATTATTAGTACTCTTCCGAGGGTTTGTTGAATCGATCTCTTCTATGGAGTATGGCACCATTAGCAGTACTCTACCCAGGGTTTGTTGAGTAGGTGTCAGAAACCATAAAATCAGACCGAGACAGAAGTACAATTAAATCACACTTTAATAATAAAAGTATAAAGAGCAAACGTAGTCAAAACATAGCCAAAGTTCAGTAACCGGAAAAGATAGTCAGCCAAGCCAGAAGTCAGGGATCAATGTAGTGGAACAGCAAGCAGGATCTGGGTCCAGAAGGGATGTCATCATAGCAAGTCTTGAACAGGTTCACAGGAGATAGTTTCTGTGATGTTGACCAAGGCGAAGGCAGAGATCCTCTGGACTGGAAGGCTTAAGTAGGCAGGACTGATGAGCAGGATATCATCAACAGCTGAGTAACTGTGGAGAGAGATAAGAGCTGGCAATTAGCCGAAAGCTGAGCGGCCAGCTCTGAGGAGGAAGCAGCCCTGATAGTAGGCCTCTTCTATGGAGTATGGCACCATTAGCAGTTTTCTTCCCAGGGTCTGTTGAGTAGGCCTCCTCTATAGAGTGTGGTACCATTAGCAGTACTCTCCCCAGGGGTTGTTGAGTAGGCCTCCTCTATAGAGTATGGCAACATTAGAAGTACTCTCCCCAGGGTTTGTTGAGTAGGCCTCCTCTATAGAGTATGACACCATTGGCTGTACTGTCCCAGGGTTTGTTGAGTAGGCCTCTTCTATGGAGTATGGCACCATTATCAGTACTTTCCCCAGGGGTTGTTGAGTAGGCCTCTTCTATGGAGTATGGCACCATTAGCAGTACACTCCCCTGAGGTTGTTGTGTAAGCCTCTTCTATGAAGTATGGCACCATTGGCAGGTTTCCCAGAATTCCTGTCCTTGTGACAACAGCCTGGAAATTATGCAGGCAAAAGCATAGTCGGGGTTCAGGCCAAAGTTGGTAACAGATGAGCAGAAGGAGTGGGCAGAAGTGTACTCTAACTGCAAGCTGGGTACAGGTGGATATCAGGAACAGGTCAAGGTCAACGATAGCGGGTCAGTAACTGGTAGTCAAATACAGAGCCACAGATTGCAGCTATATTGCAGGAATGTTGTTGACAAGACAGCATTGTGAACTTGTATGTGCACGCCGCCCGCGCGTCCACGCTCGCGTTTTCGTGGCTGTGCTCTGGCCTGAATTTACATGCAGATATTCGACCCAATGAGCTATTCTGCATACTGGCAAGACCTTCCTGATAACAGAACTAACTATGTGACCTGCTCTTTACACTCATCATTCTCTCAGGACGGGAGAACCCCCCCCCCAACAAACATATGTAACAAAATAAATTAGATAGAACATAATACACCCATTCCTAATAGTAAAGCCGGATTTTAATGACAAAGGTAATTAAAGAACATCTGGGAGCGCCGGAATTATCCGTGCGCTCTTAAAGCCTCTTCTTTAACACATAAGGAAGATTATCTGCTGTCTTATTAGCCCACCTTGGGCAATCAATCCTGGCAAAAACTAATCACATGCACCCGATAACAGGGAAAAGAAAGTCTAAATTGCCCTGAGATCTGCAAACCATCTCTGCATAATTAATGCCGGAAATCAAATTTATAACCGGGGTTGCAAAGAAAATAATTAGCCCGGTTTTGGGGAATGGCAGCCGTAAGTGTATTATTGGTCATTTAAAAAGGTTATTCCCTGCTTATATATGGAAATATGACTACGGGGATGTTCAACAAAGTCCAGAAATAATGAATCATCTCCTAGAGGGCGAAAATAATGTATGCTATGTGATTAAGAAGGGATGCTATTTAAAAATGCTACTTCGGCAAGAAGAGATACCCAGAAAGAAACGTGATCTTCAGCGCTGATGGGTGTAATGCTACACTCAGACGCATTAACTTCACTACTTTTGTGCTATTTATTGCAATAATTTAATCATTTCGTGGTGGACATATGAAAAATATTGACTTTTCCACCCATTACATTGTTGTTTGTTGCACTGTTTTCAATTAGAAATAGCAGATACTCAACTACAATGGAAGGGAAGAGTTTCTTGATCCAACACTTAACAGCAAATATAATGTAAAAAACCCAAAGAACACGCTACAGGACATTGTCCAAGGTCATGACTGTGAAATACGCAAACGTTTGACATATAGGACATATTCTTGTCAAAAACTTGACAATTAGCGAATAAAGAAAATTGAGAGTTTCCATTTTTGTGTCTCAAAATTTTGGCAAAAATATTTGTAGAGTTTAATGATTATGAAAAAATGCATCCATGGGCATATGGGCCATATTCTTGAAGTAAACCTGTAAAAAAAAACTTTACAATTATGGAATAAGAAAAATTCAAAGTTTTTGCAAAATTTTTGCAAAAATATTTCTGCAAAATCTCACCATTTTTGAAATGATGACATGAAACACTCACATGAAACACATTTATAGCTGTGAAAGACAGATTCACTTCAAGAGTATGGCCTATATGTTGACATATAAGCCATATTCTTGAAGTGAATCTGTCGAAAACTTGGCAATTTGGGAATAAGAAAAATCAAGAGCTTCCACTTCTGTCTCTAAAATTTTGGCAAAAATATTTCTGCAAAATTTCACCATTTTGGAAATGGTAATGTGAGTGTTTTATGGGTATACTGTTGCCATATGGGCAATTCCTGAAGTAAAACCTGTCAAAAACGTGGCCATTAGGGAATAAGGAAAATTGGGAGTTTCCATTTGTTTTCTCCAAAATTTTGGCAAAAATATTTCTGCAAAATGTCACCATTTTGGAAATGGTAATGTGAGTGTTTTATGGGTATATCGTTGGCATATGGGCAATATTCCTGAAGTAAACCTGTCAAAAACTTGGCAATTTGGGAATAAGTAAAATTGAGAGTTTCCACTTCTTTCTCCAAAATTTTGGCAAAGCTATTTCTACAAAATTTCACCATTTTTGAAATGGTGATGTGAGAGTTTTATGGGTGTGAAACGTGGTTGACATTGGCATACGGGCAATATTCTTGAAGTAAACCTGTCAAAAACTTGGCAATTCAGGAATAAGTAAAATTGAGTTTCCTGTTTCTTTCTCCAAAATTTTGGCAAAAATATTTTTTCACAATGTCACAATTTTTTAAATGGTGGCATGAGTGTTTTATAACTATCAAGCCCCCCCCCCCCCATTGTTGGCATGTAGGCATGTTGACATGTAGGCTATATTCTGGAAGTAAACCTGTTGGAAACTTGGCAACTAGAGAATTAGGAAAACTAATTAGGATTAATTAGAATTGAAGAGTCCATTTTCCCCCCAAATTTTGGCAAAAATATTTCTAGTGTTTCATGACTATGAAACACTCAACCATTTGCATATAGGCCATATTTTTGAAGTAAACCTGTCAAAACTTGGCAATTTGGGAATACGTAAAATTGAGAGTTTCCATTTTCCTTCTACAAAATTTTAGCAAAAATATTTCTGCAAAATGTCACCATTTTTTGAAATGTCACCATGAGTGTTTTATGACTATGAAACACTCAAATGTTGGCATATAAGCAATATACTGGAAGTAAACCTGTTGATAACTTAGCAATTTGGGAATAAGTAAAATTAAGAGTTTCCACTTACTTTCTCAACAATTTTGGCAAAATTATTTCTAGTGTTTCATGATAATGAAACACTAAACCATTGGCATATGAGCAATATTCTGGAAGTAAACCTGTCAAAAACATGGCAATTCAGGAATAAATAAAATTGAGAGTTTCTACTTTCTTTCTCCAAAATTTTGGCAAAAATATTTCTGTAAAATGTCACTGTTTTTCAAATGGTGACGTAAGTGTTTTATGACTTAGGAAAAGGAAAAACAGAGTTTCCATTTTATTCTTTCAAATTTTGGCAAAGCAGTGGAAGGGGAAGAGTTTATTGATCCGACACTTAACAGCAAATATAATATAATGTACAAATCCAAAGTAAATTCTTCTTGACAGTGCATAAAACACTCAACCATTGGCATATAGGCAATATTGTTGAAGTAAACCAGTCAAAAACTTGTCAATTAGGTAATAAGGAAAATTAAAAGTCTCGATCTTCTATCTCCAAACGTCAAAATTATTTCTGCAAAATGTTCCCATTTTTAAAATGGGGACGTGAGTGTTTCATGACTATGAAACTCTCAACCATTGGCATTCAGGTCATATTCTTGAAGTGAACCTGTTAAAAACATGGCAATTAGGAAATAAGGGAAACTGAGCGTTTCTCTTATTTTTTACTAAATTTTGGCAAAAACATTTCTACAAAATGTCACAATTTTTCAAATGGTGACATGAGTGTTTCATGACTATGCAATACTCAACCATTGGCATATAAGCAATGTTCTAGAAGTGAAACTGTCAAAAACTTGGCATTAGGAAATAAGAGAATTAAAAGCTTCCATTTCTTCTTTCTCCACAATTTTGGCAAAAATATTTCTGCAAATTGTCACCATTTTTGAAATGGGAATATGAGTGTTTCATGACTATGAAACACTCAACCACTGGCATATATGCCATATTCTTGAAGTGAACATGTTAAAAACTTGGTAATTAGGAAATAAGGAAATTTGGGAATTTGCATGTTTTTTTTTTTTGAGAAAAATATTTCTGCTGAGAGAGTTTCTCTTATTTTTTACTAAATTTTGGCAAAAATATTTCTACAAAATGTCACAATTTTTCAAATGGGGATATGAGTTTTTCATGACTATGAAACACTCAACCATTGGCATATAGGCCATGTTCTTGAAGTAAAACTGGCCAAGATTTGGCAATATTGGAACAAGGAAACCTGACAGTTTCCATTCATTTTTTTTCTCCACAATTTTGGTAAAATATTGTGTAAAATTATTTGTAAAAATTCTGCCATTTTTGAAAAGGGAACATGAGTGTTTCAAGTGTTTCAAGACTATGAAACCCTCAACCATCGGCATAGAGGCAATATTCTTGAAGTGAACCTGTCAAAATCTTGCAAATTAGGGAATCAAGAAAATTGAGAGTGTCTATTTCTTTTTTTTTCTCTCCAAAATTTGGCAAAAATATTTCTGAAAAATGCCCCACATTTTGGAAAGATGACATGAGTATTTCATAACTATGAAACAATCAAACGTTGGCATAGAGGCAATATTCTGGAAGTAAACCTGTCAAAAGCATGGCAATTATGGAACAAGGAAAACTGACAGTTTCCATTCATTTTTTTTCTCCAAAATTTTGGTAAAATATTGTGTAAAATTGTTTGTAAAATGCTGCCATTTTTGAACAGGGAACATGAGTGTTTCAAGTGTTTCAAGACTATGAAACACTCAACTGTTGGCATAGAGACAATATTCTTAAGGTGAACCCATCATAAACTTGCAAATGAGGGAATAAAGAGATCTATTCCATTTCTTTTTTTTCTCCCCATTTTTGAAACATGACTATGAAACACTTAACTGCTGGCATAGAGGAAATATTCTTGATAATAACCTGTCAAAAAGTGGGGAATAAAGAAAATTTTGTGTTTCTATTCCTTTTTTTTCTGGGAATTTTTTTGGCCAATATCTCTGAAAATTTCATTTCACGACATGACTTTGGATATCAAAATCAAATTAAATGATTGTGCAATTCAAGCCTAAGAACATAATATACTAAAATAAACCTGGAAAAAATAAAATCGTATGGGTCGCGGTGTGGCCGGTGCTGTCTGCCTGCACCCCGCTATCCCATTGTTTACCAGAACATGCGGCAGAGGCAGATGTACACAGAATAATGCAACATTCTTTTTTTCTGGTGTTTTAACAATCAATATTATTGGCAGAGCTACAGGAAGTGTTTTACCTTGAGATTCAGAAATGAATGTCTACAGACTTTATATACTCACACTTTATAACTGAACAAAAACAATCCACTTTTAAACTAAAAAATAATCTAACAAACACAAATGTGGCTTTTTGTCATCATTATTTAAAAGATACTTTAGAGGTTACCTGTGTTACATAAACAGCACAGCACAGTTCATAACATAAACAGTACAGTATATAAACAGTACAGTACATGACATAAACAGCACAGTACATAAGATAAATAATACAGTACATGACATAAACAGTACAGTACATAACATAAACAGCACAGTACATAACATAAATAGTACAGTACATAAACAGCACAGTGTATAACACAAACAGCACAGTACATGACATAAACAGTACAGTACATGACATAAACAGTACAGTACATAAACAGCACAGTACATGACATTAACAGTACAGTAGATAACATAAACAGCACAGTACATGACAAAAACAGTACGGTACATTGGAAATACAGTACAGTATACACATCTATATACATAGCATGGTGCATATTACAAGCAGCACAATACATGAAATAAACAGCAAAGTGCATAACATAAACAGCACAGTAAATGACATAAACAGCACAGTACAGTACATTATCAGCACAGTAAATTACATAAACAGCACAGTGCATATAACATAAACAGCACAGTACAGTACATGACATAAACAGTACAGTACATAAACAGCACAGTAAATGACATAAACAGTACAGTACTTAACATAAACTGCACAGTACATATAACATAAACAGCACAGTACATAACATAAACAGCACAGTACATGATATAAACAGCACAGTACAGTACATAAACAGCACAGTGAATGATATAAACAGTACAGTACTTAACATAAACTGCACAGTACATATAACATAAACTGCACAGTACATATAACATAAACTACACAGTACATAACATAAACAGCACAGTACATGACAGAAACAGCACAGTACAGTACATAAACAGCACAGTAAATTACATAAACAGTACAGTACTTAACATAAACTGCACAGTGCATATAACATAAACTGCACAGTACATATAACATAAACTGCACAGTACATATAACATAAACAGCACAGTACATAACATAAACAGCACAGTACATGACAGAAACAGCACAGTACAGTACAAAAACAGCACAGTAAATGATATAAACAGTACAGTACTTAACATAAACTGCACAGTACATATAACATAAACAGCACAGTACATATAACATAAACAGCACAGTACATATAACATAAACAGCACAGTACATATAACATAAACGGCACAGTACAGTACATGACATAAACAGCACAGTACATATAACATAAACAGCACAGTACAGTACACGACATAAACAGCACAGTACAGTACATTGGGAATACAGTACAGTATACATAGCACGGTGCATATTACAAGCATCACAGTACATGAAATAACCAGCACAGTACATAACATAAATAGCACAGTACAGTACATGATATAAATACCTGATATAAACAGCACAGTACATTGTAAATACAGTACAGTACATAATGCAGAACTCGAGTCCTCCTATACGTACCTCCTATGTCGCCCAAGGAAAGCGCACTAAGTTGCATTTGGTTCAGCTCAGCTCACCGCTTTTATATCTGTTTAATGAGAAGTTCAATCTATCATGTTTTCTGATGTCTGAGTATATGAAGACTTACCTTCTATAGGCAGTATTGATGATAATCAATTGTAGTCTATATTGAACTGATCATGCAATACCCCCCCCCCCCCCCCCCATATATATCCCAGTCGATGTATATGATAGGTCGGGGTTCACTTATCTGGAGATTCTCTGCGGTTGGACTTCGTCCGAGAGCTTCTGATGGACGGTCCGTTTGTTATGTACAAAGAATTGTCACATAATTGGATTGCGACGCTCCTAATTAATTGCAGGTGGAGGGGAATATCTGATTCATTATATCCCCCCACAGCGGAGATCACATGACCACGCACTCTCCAGATAGACCGTTATCTGGCGAGCGTTAATGATAAGATTTGATTAGAGGTTTGATTTAGGATCAATGCCGATGATAATGAAAGCAAACCCGTTTCCGTCTCCAAACAAATGTATCATTTTATAGGATTCTAATGTCATTACTGGAAGCGGATGACATGATTGGTATTCAAGTCCACCAATCACCAGTCTTTATCTGTATTGATAGAGGTGTGTGTGTTTTCTATTTAGATTTTTCAAGTGAAGAAAAAGAATAAGAACATCTGGTGGAATCAATACAATATCTGCATCATGTATGGATGAACGTCCATCTGAGAAGTCTCTGATAGTCTCCTAAAGAAGTCTCTGACAGTCTATCTGAGAAGTCTCTGACAGTCTATCTGAGAAGTCTCTGACAGTGTCCTAAAGAAGTCTCTGACAGTCCATCCGACAGTCCATCCGAGTAGTCTCTGACAGTCCATCCGATAGTCCATCCGAGTAGTCTCTGACAGTCCATTTGAGTAGTCTCTGACAGTCTCCTAAAGAAGTCTCTGACCGCCCATCCGAGTAGTCTCTGACCATCCATCCAAGTAGTCTCTGACAGTCCATCCAAGTAGTCTCTGACAGTCCATCCGACAGTCCATCTGAGTAGTCTCTGACCCTCCATCCAAGTAGTCTCTGACAGTCCATCTGAGTAGTCTCTGACCATCCATCAAAGTAGTCTCTGACAGTCCACTCGAGTAGTCTCTGACAGCCCATCCGACAGTCCATCCGAGTAGTCTCTGACAGTCCATCCGAGTAGTCTCTGACAGTCCATCTAAGTAGTCTCTGACAGTCTCCTAAAGTAGTCTCTGACCATCCATCCAAGTAGTCTCTGACAGTCCATCCGACAGTCCATCTGAGTAGTCTCTGACAGTCCATCCGAGTAGTCTCTGACCCTCCATCCAAGTAGTCTTGGACAGTCCATCCGACAGTCCATCTGAGTAGTCTCTGACAGTCTCCTAAGGAGTCTCTGACAGTCCATCTGAGTAGTACTACTTGGACCATCCATCCAAGTAGTCTCTGACAGTGTCTCCTAAAGAAGTCTCTGACAGTCCATCCAAGTAGTCTCTGACAGTCCATCCAAGTAGTCTCTGACAGTCCATCCGACAGTCCATCCGAGTAGTCTCTGACAGTCCATCCAAGTAGTCTCTGACAGTCCATCCGACAGTCCATCCAAGTAGTCTCTGACAGTCCATCCGAGTAGTCTCTGACAGTTCATCCGAGTAGTCTCTGACAGTCCATCCAAGTAGTCTCTGACAGTCTCCTAAAGAAGTCTCTGACAGCCCATCTGAGTAGTCTCTGACCATCCATCCAAGTAGTCTCTGACAGTCCATCTGGGTAGTCTCTGACAGTCTCCTAAAGTAGTCTCTGACAGCCCATCCGAGTAGTCTCTGACAGTCCATCCGACAGTGCACCCGAGTAGACTCTGACAGTCCATCCAAATAGTCTCTGACAGTCCATCTAAGTAGTCTCTGACCATCCATCCAAGTAGTCTATGACAGTCCATCCCACAGTCCATCCGAGTAGTCTCTGACAGTCCATCCGAGTAGTCTCTGACAGTCCATCCGAGTAGTTTCTGACCATCCATTCAAGTAGTCTCGGACAGTCCATCCGACAGTTCATCTGAGTAGTCTCTGACAGTCCATCTGAGTAGTCTCTGACAGTCTCCTTAAGAAGTCTCTGACAGCCCATCTGAGTAGTCTCTGACCATCCATCCAAAAAGTCTCTGACAGTCCATCCGAGTAGTCTCTGACAGCCCACGCTGATAGGTGGAAAGGGCCGAGTGACAGAGTGTTATTGAACTGCAGCAGAAAAAAAATCAGGTACTTGGCCCTGCCAAAAAGGACTGCACTGCATTGCATAGCTAAATAAATATCAGGACTGGATGGACAGAAATACAAGTCTTTTTTTTTCCACACAAAGCAGCTCCCGGTGTATTTCCATAGCAAGTTGCCCGGAGTCCAGTATTTAACAATGTTTTTTCTCTTTCTTGTTGCAAAAAAATTAATTGTTTCACTTTGTTCAGTGGTGAAACCTTTACACTGATTATTTGGGTCATTCCACTCATGTTGTATACGGCCGTCTTGGGACCAGGAAAAGCACCTTTTAATTTTGTTACATTGCGCATAGTTTATGATGGACTTCTGGTAGAAGCCTTCTTATTAATTTCCTTTAAATGGAATGACCCCAAAGACTGTTCTCTTCCTCGTCTAGCTGTTGTTTTGTGGTTAACCAACACTTTACCTCCTTCAAGGATTTTTTTTTTTTAAGCTATTGATCCTGTTTTCTATGATCACACTTAATTGTGCTTTTTAAAAAAAAAAAAAAAAAGTCTGGTTCAAAAAATAATAAAATCAAACATTTTTTTGTAATTTGACCGGCGTTCAATTTTATTTTCTGTTCATGCAACACTGAAAATAAAAACAATCAAAGCAAATAAAAATAAAAATTATATATTAGTGATAAAAAAGAAATAACAGAAAATAGTTAAGGGGAAAAGGGGAGAATGCAGTCAATTAGGGCTGATTAGGGTTAATAAAGTCATTTTATGTAAGTTTAAAAACAAAAAATTAAAAATAAAGTCTGGTTGAAGCAAAAAGGCTGACATTACAGAATGATAAAATTATTGCAAAGATTTCAAACATCCCAAAGCTACATATTTACATCTGAATGAGAAAATACACAAAATTATTTTATTATAGATAAATAGACGTGCAAATAAAATAGATGTTTTTTTTTTCTTTGTAATTTACCTGGTGTAAGTTCTTCAAAAAAAAATTTGAAAAAGTAGTAATAGTGAAAAAAAATTAAAAAATAAAATAGCAGAAAAATAATAGCTAACGTCCCAAAGCTGAAGATTTACTGTACATTAGGTAAAGAAAAAAAATAAGCCAAATCATCAAACATTTTTTATTTTCCTCATTATTTTTTTCATAATCCTAAAAAAAAAAAAAAAAAAAAGAGAGAGGAAAAAAAAATTTTTTTTCTTAGTAATTTACCTGGTGTACGTTCTTAAAATTTTTTTTTTACAATTGAAAATTAGAAATAGTAAAAGAAATTGAAAAAAAATAGCAGAAAAATAATAGCTAGAGAGAAAGGAGTTAATTCGAGCTGAGTATAAAATTATATAGGAATACATTTTTTATTTTTACATTTAAAATCCGGCTAAAGCATTCCAGCCAAAATGAAATGACAAAATGGTAAAATTATTGCACATTGCATTCCAAACGTCCCAAAGATGCAGAATTACTGTACATCAGGTAAAGAAAATAAATAAGCCAAACGTCAAACATTTTTTATTTTCCTCATTATTCTTTTTATAATTGTAAAATAAAAAGAAAAAAGAAGAGACAGATAGAATTGTTTTTTTCTTTGTAATTTGACTAGTGTTTGTTTTTATTTTCTATTTATGCAACACTGAAAACAATTAAAGCAAAAATTAAAATAAAAAGTATATATTTATAAAAAAAAAGAGAGAGAGAAAATTTGCTTTTTTTCTTTGTAATTTACCTGGTGTAAGTTCTTAAAATTTTTTTTTTTAAAGTTGTAATAGTAAAAAAATTGAAAAAAAAAAATAGCAGAAAAATAATAGCTAGAGAGAAATGAGTTAATTCGAGCTGATTATAGAATTATACAGGAATACATTTTTATTTTTACATTTAAAATCCGGCTGAAGAATTCCAGCCAAAATGAAAATGACAAAATGGTAAAATTATTGCACATTTCATTCCAAACGTCCCAAAGATGCAGAATTACTGTACATCAGGTAAAGAAAATAAATAAGCCAAACGTCAAACATTTTTTATTTTCCTCATTATTTTTTACATAATTGTAAAAAAGAAAAGAAAAAAGGAGAGAGAGATAGAATTGCTTTTTTCTTTGTAATTTGACCAGTGTTCATTTTTATTTTCTATTTATGCAACGCTGAAAACAATTAAAGCAAAAATTAAAATAAAAAGTATATATTTATGATAAAAAAAAGAAATAACAAATAACAGAAAATTGTTAAGGAGAAAGGGGAAGGGAGGAGTCAATTAGGGCTAATTATATTTAGCTAAGGGTTAATAAGGATCTATCAAGGAATAGATTTTATGTAAGTTTTTTTCTTTTAAGATCTGATTGAAGCAATCAGACTGGCATTACAAAATGGAAAAAACATCCCAAAGCTACATATTTACATCAGATCCAGAATATAAATGAACAAATAATCAAAATGTGTTTATTTTCGACAAAAAATGAATAAATAAATAAATTAATTAATTAATAAAAATATATATATATATAATGTGTGTATTTATTTCTAATTTGACCAGTGTTTTTATTTTCTATTTATGTGACATTGCAAAAATAACAAACAAAGCACATAAAAAAGTAAAAAAATAATATAACAAACAATAATTTATTTTTTTATATTTTTTCTCCCATAGCAATAACAAACAAAGCACATGAAAAACTAATAATAATGATAAAAAAATTAGAGACAAGAAAAGATTAGCAAAAAAATAATAGCTAAGGGGAGAAGGGGAAGAAGCAGTTAATTGGAGCTGATTAGGGTTAACTACGGGTTCATAAAGAATTAAAAGGATTACTTTGATGGCCGGAGTTCTGCTTTAATGGGTTATTCAGAGCGGCGGATAAATATTTCATGAGGACAAATTAATTTTTTGCCCGTGTTCCAGATCCAATAGGTGTCTAATAAATTATAAATACGCAGTTGGCTGTTTGGTTTACATAAACGGCTCTCTTGTTATGCCAGCTTGGCTATTTTTTGGCACCTAAACTCAGTAAAACAATTATGGTTGTATTCAATAAAGAGATTTAAATTTTTAAAGCATTAACAAACACGTTGAAATAAATAAGCCATGTTAACAAAAAATAAATAAAAAAAGAAATAAAGTGATTATTTTCCTCTTGCATCCCTCCGTGTGATGAAATCTTCCTGAATCTCATGGAATTTACTCCAGATCTGTGCAGTTCCTCCAGTGTGAAACCTTTTCTTACTTTAATAAAGACCACTTTGTCTCCACCCCCTCCTGTAGTTTCCTGCAGGTAAAAAAAAAAATAATAATAATGATAAAAAAAAAAAGTAGAGACAAGAAAAGATTTGCAGAAAAATAATAGCTAAGGGGAGAAGGAGAAGAAGGTGTTAATCAGGGCTGATTATGATTAACTAAGGGTTAAAAGGGAAAACTTTTTATTAAGAATTTTTTTTTTTTTTTACTTACATTTTTTTAATTATTATTTATAATTTTATATATATATATATATATATATATATATATTTTTTTTTTATTTATTTTTTTTTATTATTATTACATACAAATTGTAAACTTTATTTTTATTTTTTTTACACCGACAAGTGCACTCGTTTTTTTATTAATATTATTATTTGTAATTTTTTTTTTTTTTAATTACATTAAAATTTTTACTTTTTTTTTTATTATTTTTTTTTTTTTTTTACACCGACAAGTGCATTCATTCTAAAATATTCCTGTACAGGCCTGCAAGTGACAAGGCACTTAATGCCCTTTTTTTTTTTTAATGTGTGTATTGGATTCCGCACCCCCTCCTTAGCAGAGGAGGAGATTATAATATGTTATGATTACAGAAGGAGGCTCGTCAGTGTAGGAGGCTAGACTGTATGTCACCATGAGGAATAAATTAAAATAAAAGCTTTCAAGTGTTATTGCTGATTTATTTTTTTGCTGAATAATTTATGTTTTTTTTTTTTTTTTCGCCCCATAGCAATTAAAAAAAAAAAAAACTTTTGGACTCAACTTGAAATTTTGAAAATGAAGCCCCCCCCCCTTCATTTGCAACATTTCAAGTTCAGTCCAAAAGTTTTTTTATTTTTTTTAATTGCTATGGGAGGAAAAAAAAACCCATTAATTATTCAGAAAAAATAAATCAGCAAATAACACTTGAAAGCTTTCATTTTAATTTATTAAATAAATAAAATTGATGCAATATTTATTTTTATTATTATTATAATGCACAATGCATTATAATAAAAAAAAAAAAATTATTGCATCAATTTCATTCATTTAATACAATATAATATTATAGACTAGATTGTGAGGGGAATTTGGGGGGCGGCAGGGGGTAGGGTATTGTTCTAGGAGGGGAAATATGGGGGGGATAGCATGCAGGTTAGCGCTTAGTGTTTATTTGGGGGGGATTTTGCTGACACATATTGCTCATACATCTTGGGGGGGGGGGGGGCATTTTCGCCCTGGGCTCCAGATGACCTTGTCTCAGCACTTCCTGTCACATGTCTATTACTGTCACAAAGGATGTTTACATTCCTTGTAACAGCAATAAAAGTGATCAGAATTTTTTTTTTTCAAAAGGGATAGTGTAAAATAAATAAATAAGGAAAAAAAAAATTAAAGCAAACGCAAAATGATGACGTGTACGCAAACGTAAACAGCGTTCAAACCACATATGTGAGGTATCGCCACGATCGTTGGAGCGAGAGCAATAATTCTAGCGCTAGACCTCCACTATATAACTCTAAACTGGTAACCTGTAGAAATTTTTTTAAATGTCATCTAAAAGTGATCAGAATTTTTTTTTCAAAAGGGATAGAGTAAAAAAATGTAAAAAATTTAATATAAATAAGCAACAAATAATTAAAAATTAAAGCGCCCCATCCTCCAAATAAATTTAAAAAAATAAATAAGGAAAAAATAAATAAAAATTAAAAGCGCCCCATCCCCCAAATAAATAAATAAATAAGGAAAAAATAAATAAAAATTAAAGTGCCCCATCCCCCAAAATAAATAAATAAAATAAATAAGGAAAAAAAAATTAAAGCGCCCCATCCCTCCGTGCTCACATGCAGAGGCAAACGCAAACTGATGTCATGTCCGCAAATGTAAACGGCGTTCAAACCACACATGTGAGGTATCGCCGCGATCGTCAGAGCGAGAGCACTATAGACCTCCTCTATAACTCTAAACTGGAAACCTGTAGAAATTTTTAAAATGTTGTTTATAAAAGTGATCAGAATTTATTTTTTTCAAGAGGGATAGTGTCAAAAAATAAATAAATAAATAAAATAAATAAGGAAAAAAAAAATGAAAGCGCCCCATCCAGCCGTGCTCATGCGCAGAAGCAATCGCTAAATTATGTCGTGTTCACAAACGTAAACGCCGTTCAAACCACACATGTGAGGTATCGCCGTGATCGTTGGAGTGAGAGCAATAATTCTAGTGCTAGAACTCCTCTGTAACTCTAAACTGGTAACCTGTAGAAATTTTTAAAATGTTATCTAAAAGTGATCAGAATTTTTTTTTTTTCAAAAGGGATAGTGTAAATAAATAAAATAAATAAAAATAAAATAAATAAGGAAAAAAAATTAACAATTAAAGCTATCCCATCCCTTCGTGCAAAAGCAAACGCAAAATTATGTCGTGTTCGCAAACATCAACAACGTTCAAACCACACATGTGAGGTATCGCCGCGATCGTCAGAGGCAGAACAATAATTTTGGTGCTAGACCTCCTCTGTAACTCTAAACTGGTAACCTGTAGAAATCCTTTAAATGTTAACTAAAAGTGATCAGAATTTTTTTTTTTTTTCAAAAGGGATAGTGTAAAAAAATAAATAAATAAAATAAATAAATAAATTAGGAAAAAATAAATAAAAATTAAAGCGCCCCTTCCCTCCTTGCTCACATGCAGAAGCAAACGCAAACTGATGTCGCGTCCGCAAATATAAACAGCGTTCAAACCACACATGTAAGGTATAGCCGCAATCATTAGAGCGAGAGCAATAATTCTAGTGCTAGACCTCCTCGGTTAACTCAAAACATGCAACCTGTAGAATTTTTTAAAATGTCGTCTATAAAAGTGATCAGAATTTTTTTTTTTTCAAAAGGGATAGTGTAAAAATAAATAAATAAAATAAATAAGGAAAAAAAAATAAATAAAAATTAAAGTGCCCCATCCCCCAAATAAATAAATAAATAAAATGAATAAGGAAAAAAAATTAAAGCGCCCCATCCCTCCGTGCTCACATGCAGAAGCAAACGCAAAATGATGTGGTGTTCACAAACGTAAACCGTGTTCAAACCACACACGTGAGGTATCGCCGCGATCGTTAGCGCGAGAGCAATAATTCTAGCACTAGATCTCCTCTGTAACTCTAAACTGGTAACCTGTAGACATTTTTAAAATGTCGTCTATAAAAGTGATCAGAATTTTTTTTTTAAAGGGATAGTGTAAAAAAAAAACAAAAAACAAAAAACAAAAAATAAGAAAAAAAAATAAAATTAAAGCGCCCCATTCCTTTGTGCAGAAGCAAATGCAAAATTATGTAGTGTTCGCAAACATAAACAGTGTTCAAACCGCACATGTGAGGTATCGCCACGACCGTTAGAGCGAGAGCAATAATTCCAGCGCTAGATCTCCTCTGTAACTCTAAACTGGTAACCTGTAGAAATTTTTAAGATGTCGTCTATAAAAGTGATCAGAATTTTTTTTTTACAAAAGGGATAGTGTAAAAAAATAAATAAATAAAATAAATAAATAAATTAGGAAAAAATAAATAAAAATTAAAGTGTCCCATCCCTTCGTGCTCACATGCAGAAGCAAACGCAAACTGATGTTGAGTCCGCAAACGTAAACAGTGTTCAAACCACACATGTGAGGTATCGCCACGACCGTTAGAGCGAGAGCAATAATTCCAGCGCTAGATCTCCTCTGTAACTCTAAACTGGTAACCTGTAGAAATTTTTAAGATGTCGTCTATAAAAGTGATCAGAATTTTTTTTTTTACAAAAGGGATAGTGTAAAAAAAATAAATAAATAAAATAAATAAATAAATTAGGAAAAAATAAATAAAAATTAAAGTGTCCCATCCCTTCGTGCTCACATGCAGAAGCAAACGCAAACTGATGTTGAGTCCGCAAATGTAAACAGCGTTCAAACCACACATGTGAGGTATCGCCGTGATCATTGGAGCGAGAGCAATAATTATAGTGCTAGACCTCCTCTGTAACTCTAAACTGGAAACCTGTAGAAAATTTTAAAATGTCGCCTATGGAGATTTTTAAAGTACCATAGTTTGTCGCCATTCCACAAGCGTGCGCATTTTTTTTAAATGTATTCTCTCTTTTATTTTGTAAACAAGTTACAAGCAATAAAACTCACATTGCAATATCCACATTATATTTTAACAATGTACAATTATTCTCCCCACTTCTCCCTCCAAAAAAAAAAAAAAAAAAGGAAATAAGCACCCCCCCCCCCCCTCTCTTCTCCCCTTAACCATTATGCCCCGTACACACGAGCAGATTTTTCGTCAGAAAAATCTTAGATGGTTTTTCCGATGGAATTCCGCTCAAGCTTGGCTTGCATACACACGGTCACACAAAAGTTTGCTGAACTTTCGACTGTCAAGAACGCGGTGATATACAAACACTACGGCGAGCCGAGAAAATTAAGTTCAATGCTCCGGAGCATGCGTCGAATTGTTTCCGAGCGTGCGTAGGAATTTTGCGCGCCGGAATTGCTACAGACGATCGGAATTTTCAGATAGGAACTTTTTCCGTCTGAAAAATTGAGAACCTGCTCTCAATCTTTTGCTGGCGGGAATTCCGCCAGCAAAAGCCCGATGGAGCGTACACACGGTCGCATTTTCCGACCAAAAGCTCTCATCGGTCTTTTGCTGGCTGAATTTCCGATCGTGTGCATTAGACCTCCCTCAAATTCCTCCAACCCTCAGATTTTTAAAACTCTTTTAAAAAGCGTGCGCATTTCTAAAGCGCGACATGTTAGGTATCTATTTACCTGGCGTAACATCATCTTTTACATTATACAAAAAAATTGGGCTAACTTTACTGTTTTTTTTTTTTAATTATTATTATTATTATTATTTCAATATGTCTTTATCAATTTTCATGTTTAGGAAAGAAAAAATAAAATAAAAAATAAAAAACAAGGTGCATAGTCTTTACAGCAAGTCAGATGTTCTGACTGGAGCATATTTAACCAGTAGTATAAAAAGTACAGGTCAACTATAATTGTAATCAATACGAACAAAAGTTAAACCAGACAAACAGGAACTGTAAATGATAAACATGGATGGTTCCAGACGGGGGTTGTTGTTTTTTTAATTCATGTGTCAGAAACCATGAAATCAGGCCGAGACAGAAGAAAACCACACTTGTTTATTAATAAAAAATAGAAAGAACAAACGTAGTCAAAACATAGCCCAAGTTCAGTAACTGAAACGGATAGTCAGACAAGCCAGAAGTCAGGGATCAATGTAGTGGAAAAACAAGCAGAATCTGGAGCCAGAAGGGATGTCAGCAAAGCCAGTCTTGAAGAGGATCGCAGGAGAATGTCTCTGTGATGTTGACCAAGGCGAAAGCAGAGATCCTCTGGACTGGACGGCTTAAAGTGGTGTTTCCCCCTAAAGAAAAAAAAATTCTTAAAATTCCTCTAAAAAAAAATAAAAAAATAAATTGGAAAAAAAAATGTTTTTACTCACCTCTAAATGTCTGTTGCTAGGGGGTCCCTCGTAGTCTGCCTCCTTCGGTGCCCGGGCTGGTGACATCACTTCCCCTTGGCACAGGAAGGGCTCCTGTCAGTCATCTGGGACACGTGACAGGTCCCAATGACTGCACGGCCAATCACGAGCACGCGGCGGGGTGCCCACAGTTGCAATGCCGGCGCCGCTGAGCGGATCGGGGTTCGAGCGGAGCTTTGACCCCCCGCATCGCTGGACCCTGGAACAGGTAAGTGTCCGATTATTAAAAGTCAGCAGCTGCAGTATTTGTAGCAGCTGACTTTGCATTTTTTATTTTTTTTAAGGGGCACACCACTTTAAATCACACTTGTTTAATAATAAAAGTAAAAAGAACAAACGTAGTCAAAACATAGCCAAAGTTCAGTAACCGGAACGGATAGTCAGCCAAGCCAGAAGTCAGGGATCAATGTAGTGGAACAGCAAGCAGGGTCTGGAGCCAGAAGGGATGTCAGTAAAGCCAGTCTTGAACAGGATCACAGGAGATAGTCTCTGTGATGTTGACCAAGGTGAAGGCAGAGATCCGCTGGGCTGGACAGCTTAACCACTTCAACACCGCTTCATGTTCATATGACGCCCACAAGGTGGATCTACCATCCTGGGTGGGCGTCATATGACGTCCTCGGAATCCCGGCCGCCTGGGGGGCGCGCGCGCGCACACCCGCGCGCCCGCGGCATCGCTCGGGACCCGGTGCGGGTGCCCGGCGGCCGCGATGTCCGCCGGGCACCCGCGATTGCCCGTTAAAACAACGGGACCGCGCGGGACCGTGGAGCTGTGTGTGTAAACACACAGCTCCACGGTCCTGTCAGCGGCGAGGAGACAGATCATGTGATCCCAGTACGGAGGAACACATGATCGGTCTCCTCCCCTTGAGTCCCCTCCCCCCCACAGTTAGAATCACTTCTATTAGGGAACACATTAACCCCTCCAGCGCCCCCTAGAGTTAACCCCTTCCCTGCCAGTCACATTTACACAGTAATCATTGCAATTTTATAGCAACGATCGCTGTGTAAATGTGAATGGTTCCAAAAATGTGTCAAAAGTGTCCGAAGTGTCCGCCGCAATTTCGCAGTCACGAAAAAAAAATCGCAAATCGCCGCCATTATTAGTAAAAATATTTTGTAGACGCTATAACTTTTGCGCAAACCGATCAATATACGCTTATTGCGATTTTTTTTTACCAAAAATATGTAGAAGAATACGTATCGGCCTAAACTGAGGAAAAAAAATATTTTTTTTTAAAAAAAATTTAATGGGATATTTATTATAGCAAAAAGTAAAGAAATATTGTGTTTTTTTTCAAAATTGTCGCTCTTCTTTTGTTTATAGCGCAAAAAATAAAAACCGCAGAGGTGATCAAATACCACCAAAAGAAAGCTCTATTTGTGGGCAAAAAAAAAAAAATTTTAACTTGTAAGCAACAAGTGCCTGAAAAAGCTTTCGGAGTGAAGGGGTAAATAAAATAGTTTATTGATAGTTATTGTAATATTAGTAATATTATAATTAGTAACAACTAGGGATGAGCCGAACACCCCCCCGTTCGGCTCGCACCAGAACCCGCGAACGGACCTAAAGTCCGTGCGAGCTTTAGAACCCTATTAGTTATAATGGATGCGAACGTTCGAAATTAAAAGTGCTCATTTTAAAGGCTAATATGCATGTTAATGTCATAAAAAGTGTTTGGGGACCTGGGTCCTGCCCCAGGGGACATGTATCAATGCAAAATTTTTTTTTTAAAAACGGCCGTTTTTTCAGGAGCAGTGATTTTAATAATGCTTAAATTGAAACAATAAAAGTGTAATATTCCTTTAAATTTCGTACCTGGGGGGTGTCTATAGTATGCCTGTAAAGGGGCGCATGTTTCCCGTGTTTAGAACTGTCTCTGCGCAAAGTGTCATTTTTGAAAGTAAAAAAGCTATTTAAAATCACTCGCGGCTAATGTTAATTCACGGCTCCCGTAACACAGAGAACAGTGATTCATTGAAACTCATTCATAAAAAAAAGTCATTGATAAAAAAAAAAAAAAAAAGAAAAAAAAAAAAAGCGTAGGGGTCCCCCCAAATTCAATAACCAGGCCCTTCAGGTCTGGGATGGATATTAAGGGGGATCCCAGCCAAAAAAAAAAAAAAAAAATGGCGTAGGGTCCCCCTCAAAATCCATACCAGACCCTTGAGGTCTGGTATGGATTTTAAGGGGAACCCTAGCCAAAAAAAATGGCGTGGGGTCCCCCTCAAAATCCATACCAGACCCTTATCCGAGCACGCAACCTGGCAGGCCGCAGGAAAAGAGGGGGGGACGAGAGCGGCCCCCCCTCTCGCCTGAACCGTACCAGGCCACATGCCCTCAACATTGGGAGGATGCTTTGGGGGTCTAAGACCCCTAAAGCACCTTGTCCCCATGTTGATTAGGACAAGGGCCTCTTCCCCACAACCCTGGCCGGTGGTTGTGGGGGTCTGCGGGCGGGGGGCTTATCGGAATCTGGAAGCCCCCTTTAACAAGGGGACCCCCAGATCCCGGCCCCCCCCCTGTGTGAAATGGTAAGGGGGTACAAAAGTACCCCTACCATTTCACCAAAAAAGTGGCAAAATGGTAAAAAGGACAGGAGACAGTCTTTGACAATTCCTTTATTAAAATCTTCTTTCTTCTTTCTTCTTCATCCTTCGGATTCTTCATCTTCTCCTTCCTTCATCTTCTTCCATCTTCTTCTTCCATTTTCTTCTTCCTCCGATCCGCTTCTTCTTGCGCTGGTCTTCTCGTCCTTCTCGTCCGGCATCTTCTTCCGTCGGCGTCGGCGTCGGTGTCGGTGTCTTCTTGGGCCGCTCCGCGCAATGGGAGGCTCCCGCTGTGTGAGGCTCCGCTCCATCTGACAGGTCTTTTAAAACGGAGGGCACCTGGTGACCCCGCCCCCCTCTGACATCATGGGGAAAGCCATCATGGAATTCCCCATGACGTCCCTGTGCGTCAGAGGGGGCGGGGTCACCAGGTGCCCTCCATTATAAAAGACCTGTCAGACGGAGCGGAGCCTCACACAGCGGGAGCCTCCCATTGCGCGGAGCGGCCCAAGAAGAGACAGAGACACCGACGCCGACGCCGACGGAAGAAGATGCCGGACGAGAAGGACGAGAAGACCAGCGCAAGAAGAAGCGGATCGGAGGAAGAAGAAAATGGAAGAAGAAGATGGAAGAAGATGAAGGAAGGAGAAGAAGAAGAAACCGAAGGATGAAGAAAGAAGAAAGAAGATTTTAATAAAGGAATTGTCAAAGACTGTCTCCTGTCCTTTTTACCATTTTTGCCACTTTTTTGGTGAAATGGTAGGGGTACTTTTGTACCCCCTTACCATTTCACACAGGGGGGGGGCCGGGATCTGGGGGTCCCCTTGTTAAAGGGGGCTTCCAGATTCCGATAAGCCCCCCGCCCGCAGACCCCCACAACCACCGGCCAGGGTTGTGGGGAAGAGGCCCTTGTCCTAATCAACATGGGGACAAGGTGCTTTAGGGGTCTTAGACCCCCAAAGCATCCTCCCAATGTTGAGGGCATGTGGCCTGGTACGGTTCAGGCGAGAGGGGGGGCCGCTCTCGTCCCCCCCTCTTTTCCTGCGGCCTGCCAGGTTGCGTGCTCGGATAAGGGTCTGGTATGGATTTTGAGGGGGACCCCACGCCATTTTTTTTGGCTAGGGTTCCCCTTAAAATCCATACCAGACCTCAAGGGTCTGGTATGGATTTTGAGGGGGACCCTACGCCATTTTTTTTTTTTTTTTTTTGGCTGGGAACCCCCTTAATATCCATCCCAGACCTGAAGGGCCTGGTTATTGAATTTGGGGGGACCCCTACGCTTTTTTTTTTTTGTTTTTTATTAATGAATGACAGCTCTCTGTGTTACAGGAGCCATCAATTCATTAGCCGCGAGTGATTTAAATAGCTTTCTTCCTGCAAAAATGACACTTTTTTGCAGGGAAAGTTCTAAGCACAGGAAACCTGCCCTCCTTCACAGGCTACCTATAGACACCCCCCAGATGTGATACTGCAATGCTGTTCTAACAGCATGCACACACATATCCCCAGAAATAAAGAACATATTGTTGTCAGCAGTCAGCAGCACACTGACACGCTGACACTGTGAGTGAAACATAATATGCGAGGCCGCCGCCGCGGCGGCCTCTTATACCGTGGGGCGTGTATTAAAGCCCCTGAGCTATAATTGGCTACAGGCATCCTGCCTGTAGCCAATTATGGCTCTCCTCGCTGCCGGCGCTGTGATTGGCCAAGCATGCGGGGTCACAGTGCATGCTTGGCCAATCATCAGCCAGCATTGCACTGCGCGGGCCGCAATGCATTGCGGGGCCGCTCGCATCACACGAATTTGATGCGAGCGGTCCCAATAGTTCTGGGCTCGCCGAGCGAGCGAACACCCGGTGCTCGATTCGAACATGGGTTCGAATCGAACACCGGGCTCATCCTTAGTACAAATTTTTTTGTTATTTCGGATTTTCGTTGTTTCTAATTTGGTTATTTCGGATTTTCGAAAAACTAATTAAAAACGAATTAAAATGAAACGAATTGCACATGTCTAATATATATATATATATATATATAATATATAATTTATGTATTGTGTTATTTGTAACATTATAATGTTATAGTTACAAACATTTTATTGATGGTTTGAAAGTTTGGAAAGTCAGAAAACTGATACATAAATCTCTAATTTCTTCATTACTTATAAAACGCGTCGGGCGCTGGAGGTCCTTCTCATTGATATTTCGATGTGGGTTTTTGTTGCTCGTCGTCTAATGAAGCTCGCACTGAAAAGTAGGATCTGAAGGCAAACAGGCCGCGCACTTCTAGAAATGAATAAGCTCTGACAGATGAGTCAAGAAAGCCAACAGGTGCCTTTGGCAAACATACAGAAAGATGGATTTTGTTTAATGTCGGCTGACTGATCGTATAATTAAAGCGTCTAATGTGATCGAAATGAACGGCGTATATACGTGTTCTCTCCTTTTTATTTCCCCTCTGAAAAAAAAAAAAATTCTATACAAAAGCCCTACAAAGGATTTTTCAGAGTTTTTTTTTTTTAACTCCAGGCAAACCGCCAAATGCATAAATAAAATACATCTATGGGAGATGTTTTGCCTGCCAAAAAAAAAAACCGCACGTCTGACCATCCAGTTCTGAGATTTACACAGCTTTGCCACAAGTTCGACATGGCAGAAGATCCGATTTTCTCTACAAACCAGTGCCAGCGCTCTGGCTAGGCGAACTAGGCAGCTGCCTAGGGGGGGGGCGCAGCCACGGCCGCTGACCTCCCCATTGGCCTGGCCGGGGTAACACAAGGGGCCCTACACAGGGCTGGGGGGCGCTGACCGACTCTTCAGAGAAAGCAGCAGCTGTAGAGGGCATCCGTCACGGTTGCTGCAGTGGAGGTCAGCAGCAGCTCAGCCCGGGGCTGCTGTTCGAAATCATGGAGGGGCCCAGTAGAGCATACCTGACAGGCCCCCCCCCTCCCCAAACAGCAGGGGCGGGGGCGCAGATACTGATCCCACTGCACTACAGGGTGAGACACAAGAGTCATCAATAAGGCAGTACAGCTGGCCCCTCCTGCTCGGCAGATGCCGCCCCCCCCCCCCTTTTTGAACTGATGGCTTCTGGGTCCGGTACAGAAGGGCTGGCTGTACTGCCTTATTAGCCACCCTGGCTCGGCCTGTGAGGAGGGCACAAGGACAGCGGAGGAGGCAGGCACAAGGAGAGCAGAGGAGGTGGAGGAGGCAGGCAGGGCGACAGCGGAGGAGGCGGGCATGAGGACAGCGGAGGAGGTGGGTGAGAGGACAGCCGAGGAGGCAGAGGAGGCGAAGGAGGCGGGCATGAGGACAGCGAAGGAGATGGAGGAGGCAGGCACGAGGACAGCGGAGGAGATGGTGGAGGCGGGCATGAGGACAGCGGAGCAGGCAGGCATGAGGACAGCGGAAGAAGCAAATAAGCCAGGCACAATGACAGCGGAGGAAGTGAAGGAGGCGGGCACGAGGACAGTGGAGGAGGCAGAGGAGGCGAAGGAGGCAGGCACAAGGACAGCAGAGGAGACGGGGGAGGTGGGCACGAGGACAGCGGAGGAGGCAGAGGAGGTGAAGGAGGCAAGCACGAGGACAGCAGAGAAGGCAGGCACGAGGACAGTGGAGGAGGCGGGCATGAGGACAGCGGAGGAGGCACAGGAGGCGAAGGAGGCGGGCATGAGGACAGCGGAGGAGACGGAGGTGGTGGGCATGAGGAAAGCAGAGGAAGCAGGCACGAGGACAGCGGAGGAGGCGGGCACGAGGACAGCGGAGGAGGCGGGCGCGAGGACAGCGGAGGAGGCGGGCGCGAGGACAGCGGAGGAGGCGGGCGCGAGGACAGCGGAGGAGACGGAGGAGGTGGGCACGAGGACAGCGGAGGAGATAGGGGAGGCAGGCATGAGGACAGCGGAGGAGGCAGAGGAGGTGAAGGAGGCAAGCACGAGGACAGCAGAGAAGGCAGGCACGAGGACAGTGGAGGAGGCGGGCATGAGGACAGCGGAGGAGGCACAGGAGGCGAAGGAGGCGGGCATGAGGACAGCGGAGGAGACGGAGGTGGTGGGCATGAGGAAAGCAGAGGAAGCAGGCACGAGGACAGCGGAGGAGGCGGGCACGAGGACAGCGGAGGAGGCGGGCGCGAGGACAGCGGAGGAGGCGGGCGCGAGGACAGGGGAGGAGACGGAGGAGGTGGGCACGAGGACAGCGGAGGAGATAGGGGAGGCAGGCATGAGGACAGCGGAGGAGGCAGAGGAGGTGAAGGAGGCAAGCACGAGGACAGCAGAGAAGGCAGGCACGAGGACAGTGGAGGAGGCGGGCATGAGGACAGCGGAGGAGGCACAGGAGGCGAAGGAGGCGGGCATGAGGACAGCGGAGGAGACGGAGGTGGTGGGCATGAGGAAAGCAGAGGAAGCAGGCACGAGGACAGCGGAGGAGGCGGGCACGAGGACAGCGGAGGAGGCGGGCGCGAGGACAGCGGAGGAGACGGAGGAGGTGGGCACGAGGACAGCGGAGGAGATAGGGGAGGCAGGCATGAGGACAGCGGAGGAGGCAGAGGAGGTGAAGGAGGCAAGCACGAGGACAGCAGAGAAGGCAGGCACGAGGACAGTGGAGGAGGCGGGCATGAGGACAGCGGAGGAGGCACAGGAGGCGAAGGAGGCGGGCATGAGGACAGCGGAGGAGACGGAGGTGGTGGGCATGAGGAAAGCAGAGGACGCAGGCACGAGGACAGCGGAGGAGGCGGGCACGAGGACAGCGGAGGAGGCGGGCGCGAGGACAGCGGAGGAGGCGGGCGCGAGGACAGCGGAGGAGACGGAGGAGGTGGGCACGAGGACAGCGGAGGAGATGGAGGAGGGCGGTCACGAGGACAGCGGAGGAGAAGGAGGAGGGCGGGCACGAGGACAGCGGAGGAGACGGAGGAGGGCGGGCACGAGGACAGCGGAGGAGATGGAGGAGGGCGGTCACGAGGACAGCGGAGGAGAAGGAGGAGGGCGGGCACGAGGACAGCGGAGGAGACGGAGGAGGGCGGGCACGAGGACAGCAGGGGAGGCAGAGGAGGCGAAGGAGGCGGGCCCGAGGACAGCAGAAAAGGCGGGCACGAGGACAGCGGAGGAGGTACAGGAGGCGAAGGAGGCGGGCACGAGGACAGCGGAGGAGACGGGGTACTTAGAATTTTTTTTTTTTTTAATAATTACAGCACCGTCATCCACATACAGAAATGGAAGGGAGAATGTAAATTAAACAATGTGTGTTTAGTATCACTTTAACTAATGAAACTGAAACCAAGCAAATTTTTTCTGTCGTGCACATCTCAAATTATTATTATTATTATTAATAATAATAATTATAATAATAATATTAAGAAATATAATTATTATTGACAATGGTGCGGATTCATTAACATTATCCACTAAGAACATTCGCTAAGAATTTATATTTATTACTTACCGTATATACTCGAGTATAAGCCGAGTTTTTCAGCACATTTTTTTTTGTGCTGAAAATACCCCCCTCGGCTTATACTGGAGTAAAGCAGCATTTTTCTTCAGCAGAAAATTACATTTTCCGAAACTGACTTTGGGGCCCCCGTATCTCGGGGCCACTTGGTGCTAGGAACCCCAGTGCAAACCCAGTTGAACTAGCACTACAACATATCCAAAGCCGAGGTTCCTAGCACCAAGTGGCCCCGAGATACGGGGGCCCCAAAGTCGGTTCGGAAAATGTCATTCTCTGCTGGAGAAAAGTGCTTGACATTTTCCGAACCGACTTTGGGGCCCCCGTATCTCAGGGCCACTTAGTGCTTGGATATGTTGTAGTACTAGTTCCATTGGGTTTGTACACCACATTTGGGGTTCCTAGCACTAAGTGTCCCCGAGATATGGGGCCCCAAAGTCGGTCAACTGTGTCCATCTGCAGCAATGTCATTTCGGGACCCTTTGGGTACCAGCTGCACACCGGGACAAGGTAAGTGCAGAGGGCAAGCAGGGGGCACAGTGGCAGCTCTTGAGGGGCACAGTGGCAGCACTTAAGGGGTACAGTGGAAGCACTTAAGGGGCACAGTGGCAGCGTTTGGAGCACAGTGGCAAGTGGCAGCACTTGGGGCACAATGGCAGAACTTGGGGCACAGTGGCAGAACTTGGGGCACAGTGGCAGCACTTGGGGCACAGTGGCAGCACTTGGGGCACAATGGCAGCACTTGGGGCACAGTGGCAGCACTTGGGGCACAGTGGCAGCACTTGGGGCACAGTGGCAGCACTTGGGGCACAGTGGCAGCGTTTGATGGGCACAGTGGCAGCGTTTGATGGGCACAGTGGCAGCGTTTGATGGGCACAGTGGCAGCGTTTGATGGGCACAGTGGCAGCGTTTGATGGGCACAGTGGCAGCGTTTGATGGGCACAGTGGCAGCGTTTGATGGGCACAGTGGCATCGTTTAATGGGCACAGTGGCAGCGTTTAATGGGCACAGTGGCAGCGTTTAATGGGCACAATGGCAGCGTTTGATGGCACAGTGAGGCTGTTTGTTTGCGCCCCCCCAAAAATTTTGAGCACCAGCCGCCACTGCTGGGGTCCATAGCTTGAATAGCACACTATTTGCATAGAGCTTGTATGAGGGGTGTTGCTAGACCTTGGCACCCAGGGCATGTGCCCTAGGTCTCCTTTGAGATATGGAGATGATACGTTGCAAGTGGGTTGGCTGCTCTGTGCCTATTGGAATACTTTATTGATGTCAACCGAAGGGATGGAAGGCAAAGCTCCTCTCTAGTTCTTCATTCTTCCTTTAATTCATCTCTTTATGATACAATACAATGGAGTTAAAATATATATATATTGTCATATTTCACAGCCTGCAATGTACAATCTGTGCTATAAATATACCAAAATACAATTTTTCTATTTTTTTTTTTTTTTAGCAGCAAACAGCAATACATATTATAAACTAATAAAGGATAAACACTGCACACTTGCAAACTGGATAAATCAAATGTTATTTAAAAAAAAACAGCAATAATCCACCACTACAATAAAATATCTATATCTTGCATGCTGCAGTTATGACACTCGGAAATGTCAGTCCACATAAAACATCACAAGAGCCTCGCAGTGAGTAATAAACAATCTATAAAATGTTACACTTTATACAAACACCTAATCACTGAAGGATACAAAGTCCATATGCAAAACAGAGCTCATATCCTTGCATCGAAAACATGTTTCATTGTTCAAAGGGCACAGTCAACCTTTTGCAGAAAAAAAAAAAAAAATAATAAATAAAATATATAAATATATATGTTATACAGTATCGTACAAAAGTCAGTACACCCCTCACATTTCTGTAAATCTTTTCTTCTATCCTTTCATGTGACAACACTGAAGAAATGACACTTGTCTACAATGTAAAGTAGTGAGTGTACAGCTTGTATAACAGTGTAAATTTGCCGTCCCCTCAAAATAACTCAACACACAGCCATTAATGTCTAAACCGCTGGCAACAAAAGTCAGTACACCCCTAAGTGAAAATGTCCAAATTGGGCCCAATTAGACATTTTCCCTCCCCCGCTGTCATGTGACTCGTTAGTGTTACAAGGTCTCAGGTGTGAATGGGGAGCAGGTGTGTTAAATTTGGTGTTATCACTCTCACTCTTTCATACTGGTCACTGGAAGTTCAACATGGCATCTCATGGCAAAGAACTCTTTGAGAACAAAAAAGAAAAGGTCCCCCCAAGAGGAATTGGTGGGGTTTTTAGGCAGCGTTTAGAAAATAAGTTCTCTGAAAGATATTGTTATATTCAAAATATGAATCTTTATTAGATTAAAGATATCGCATGTGACATATAAATGAAGATAAAAATAGGAGACATGGGTCCCAAATGGATAAAACAATACAGAAATTTAAAACAGATTTACACTGACAGACAAAAAGCTTTTACAACAATATAGTTTACATAACCAAATTTTGGGGGTAAAAGTGAACCTGACGCGTTTCGACCCGTTTTAGTGAGGGTCTTCCTCAAAGGTGGTTTTGTCTGTTTGGAAAGAGAAAGGATAAGAACAATATATTGTAGCAATATTTCATTTGCATATATTTGTCTCCAATTGACCTTTCACATCACATAGCATAATATCACATTGTACTGTGAAATATTTACCTAGTGTGTAAATTTCTATAGATTACTCCTTCTATGTGATGGGGTTCCCTCTAGGTCGGTGTGCTCCAAATCCTAGACAGTGTCCCGCTATAGCGCCCCCCAGCGGGCGCGCGGCAGATAAGGCGATCCAGCAACGGGACCTACGAGGGGTCACATCCAATGGATAGGCTGCCCACGGATCAGTACGTGGGCCAAACGGGCAGAGGAAGGAAGGTGGAAGGGGAGGGGAGGGAGGGGGGGGGGGAAAGGGGGGAAGGAAGGGATGAAAATGGGGTTCCTTGAGGTCCCCTGTTCTGCACACCTGTCATGGGATCCAAGATCATATACTTAGATGTATATCATAAGAGATTGCCATAACAGTTAAACAATGTCTGGTACACTTGAAACGGTAGTAGGGAGGAATAGGATTTTTGAAGTAAGAGTGATTGTGCCATTGGTGTGTTTATGGGTGGTGCAGGTTTGTGTGTTGTTTGTCTCTAAGCTCGTGATTGGAAGTGGGAAGGAGAAAAGGAGAAGGGGGAAAAAAGGGGAAACAGATGGGGTAAGGAAAGGGAGGGAGTGGGGGGGTGAAGGGAGGGAAAGAGAAGGGAAGAGTGGAGACTGGAAGGGGAGTGAAGGAGGGGGGGGGGGAGGAAGGGGGAAAGGGGGGGGAAGGGGGGGGGGGGGGGAAAGGGGGGGGGAGGGAAGGGAAAAACCAATACATGGCATGCACATGTATAGGTAGACATAGACATAGATGCTGCAGCATCCACATAGGTGGGACAAGGAAAAGTGGGGTGGGACAGAAAGAGGTGTTGTGTGAGAGTGGGAGGGGGAAAAGGGGGGGGGGGAAGAAGAGGGGAAAAAGGACAAGGAAAGGAAGGGGAGGGATGGTGGAGAAGGGGAGGGGGGGAGGGGATGGGGGAAGGAAGGGGATGACTGTGAGGGGGGGGGGGAAAGGGGGGGGGGAGAAGAAAAAGTGAAGGGGTAAGTGAGATAAAGTGCCAGAGGAATGGAGGGGATTGATTAGGATGTCAGTCAAGCCGCTGATGCTTAGTTGGGCACTATGCTGGTAATGCTATGAGTCACTGAAATGAGGGGGTCCTAGAGTGGGGGTGTGTGTGTGGGTGAAAGTGTGGAGTAGTGCCATTGAGTGTGGTGTGGGGAGCTAGGGATTGGGACCATAGGGGGATTGTGAGTATGTGAGTGTGGAACAGGGGAAAGCATAAGTAGAAAGGAGGTGTACCAGTATGTCAGATACCAACAAGCAATATAAAGTTACCTAATAGAGTTGGTGTATCTTGCTCAGGTTGCGAGGTGCATGTAAAGGCCCATATATTGCAAACCAGAGTGTGCTGTATTGATTGCGAGTTCCAAAGATGGAATGCCCAGTCTGGGGATGGAAACAGGGTCATACACTGTGTCTAACGTTGGTCCCAGAGGGGAGAGGCATGGAACTAGGAGGAGAGGTTCTACTCACTGTGTTTGTATGGCATGGTTCTTGGATCATCACATGGAGATAGGTTTGCTTGACCTCCCCATGTGGTATTTATGGGTGTGTACCCAATTAGAATCAGGTGTGCATATTAGAACACCATATGGTGTCAATTCAGGGCATCCCTGGGGAGGGGAGGGGAAAGGGGTGGAGAAGGGGAAAGGGTGGAGAGAACGGGGAAAGATGGGTGGGAAGGAGGGAAAAAAAAAAAATATATAAAATAAATTATATATATAAAAATATAAAAAAAAAAAATAAATAATTAAAAAAAATAAAAAGGGGTGAGGGCAGGGAACATAAAAGGGTGTCACCTTCCATCTACCGTTCCTGTACCCGCAAGGCCCACCCGTCCGTGGGAGCCATGACGGCAACATATGCCATCTGGAGTGGCCTCCCCGGCGTCCGGGAGGTCCTTCCGGGGTCGCGTCTGCTACGCAATCGTCGCACCGGCGTGACGTCCCGCATCACGCGCACGCACGCGGCCACGCGTATGCGCAGTGATCGGGAGAGGTCCGATTGCGTTCCGGGACGCCGCCAGCAAGGGGAGTGGTTCCCTGTCAGGGAGCTCGGGGACGCCCAGGCCCCCTTGAGGGAACGTGATTGGAGGAGCTTGGGTGGTAGACGCTCCTCCTTACCCTTGCTGTGAGGTCACGTATGTGGAACGCCCCGCCGCCGCACGCGCCCACCGGAATGGGGCAAAAAGCAAGGGCGCCATCCATGAAGTCCGAAGCCCACTCAAACCACAGGGGGAACCCTGAAATAAAAAGAGAATGCGATGTTTTAACATAAGTTCACTGCCTATATAGTATGGCAGATGGGAGAACATGTCTCCATGGTTATCTCCATTATTGTCACATTCCCATTGGTTGTGTGGGTCATAGCTTGAAATTGTAGACATATTAGCATACAGAAAGAACATATTGAACATGTTGAGAGAACAAAAGACATGAGATCTCTTCAGATGAAATTATCCACAATTTATATATGATTGCATTGTAGGTAGTTTCAAATGGTACATTGTTAATGTTGTTCATATTTGGCTCGAAATTTGTCATATGAACACGCTACATCCCTGTGTCTTAGTAGTACACAGTATGTATATGGCCATGTAGCAGTGTTTTTTCGTATGTGGACATAAGGCTAGCCCATTCATCACCCTGAAAATTGCTCATATTGGTTACAGTGTGTAAATATGCATACAGTAATCGAAAAGGGAAAGAGCATTCAATGAACTGTGGATAAACACTGAAAGAAGAGATTTACATTTGGAGGCCCATGTCTCAGCCCCAAAGTGTCACGGGGGGAAGGGTGTGTAGCCACCCGAATATAAACTAAGAAGGGAAAAAGACACTAACGGGAGATGATGTTTTGCTGCTCACCCCTGGGATGTGAAAACAAAAAAGAAAAGGTCCCCCCAAGAGGAATTGGTGGGGTTTTTAGGCAGCGTTTAGAAAATAAGTTCTCTGAAAGATATTGTTATATTCAAAATATGAATCTTTATTAGATTAAAGATATCGCATGTGACATATAAATGAAGATAAAAATAGGAGACATGGGTCCCAAATGGATAAAACAATACAGAAATTTAAAACAGATTTACACTGACAGACAAAAAAGCTTTTACAACAATATAGTTTACATAACCAAATTTTGGGGGTAAAAGTGAACCTGACGCGTTTCGACCCGTTTTAGTGAGGGTCTTCCTCAAAGGTGGTTTTGTCTGTTTGGAAAGAGAAAGGATAAGAACAATATATTGTAGCAATATTTCATTTGCATATATTTGTCTCCAATTGACCTTTCACATCACATAGCATAATATCACATTGTACTGTGAAATATTTACCTAGTGTGTAAATTTCTATAGATTACTCCTTCTATGTGATGGGGTTCCCTCTAGGTCGGTGTGCTCCAAATCCTAGACAGTGTCCCGCTATAGCGCCCCCCAGCGGGCGCGCGGCAGATAAGGCGATCCAGCAACGGGACCTACGAGGGGTCACATCCAATGGATAGGCTGCCCACGGATCAGTACGTGGGCCAAACGGGCAGAGGAAGGAAGGTGGAAGGGGAGGGGAGGGACGGGGGGGGGGAAAGGGGGGAAGGAAGGGATGAAAATGGGGTTCCTTGAGGTCCCCTGTTCTGCACACCTGTCATGGGATCCAAGATCATATACTTAGATGTATATCATAAGAGATTGCCATAACAGTTAAACAATGTCTGGTACACTTGAAACGGTAGTAGGGAGGAATAGGATTTTTGAAGTAAGAGTGATTGTGCCATTGGTGTGTTTATGGGTGGTGCAGGTTTGTGTGTTGTTTGTCTCTAAGCTCGTGATTGGAAGTGGGAAGGAGAAAAGGAGAAGGGGGAAAAAAGGGGAAACAGATGGGGTAAGGAAAGGGAGGGAGTGGGGGGGTGAAGGGAGGGAAAGAGAAGGGAAGAGTGGAGACTGGAAGGGGAGTGAAGGAGGGGGGGGGAGGAAGGGGGAAAGGGGGGGGGAAGGGGGGGGGGGAGGGGGGGAAAGGGGGGGGGAGGGAAGGGAAAAACCAATACATGGCATGCACATGTATAGGTAGACATAGACATAGATGCTGCAGCATCCACATAGGTGGGACAAGGAAAAGTGGGGTGGGACAGAAAGAGGTGTTGTGTGAGAGTGGGAGGGGGAAAAGGGGGGGGGGAAGAAGAGGGGAAAAAGGACAAGGAAAGGAAGGGGAGGGATGGTGGAGAAGGGGAGGGGGGGAGGGGATGGGGGAAGGAAGGGGATGACTGTGAGGGGGGGGGGAGAAAGGGGGGGAGAAGAAAAAGTGAAGGGGTAAGTGAGATAAAGTGCCAGAGGAATGGAGGGGATTGATTAGGATGTCAGTCAAGCCGCTGATGCTTAGTTGGGCACTATGCTGGTAATGCTATGAGTCACTGAAATGAGGGGGTCCTAGAGTGGGGGTGTGTGTGGGTGAAAGTGTGGAGTAGTGCCATTGAGTGTGGTGTGGGGAGCTAGGGATTGGGACCATAGGGGGATTGTGAGTATGTGAGTGTGGAACAGGGGAAAGCATAAGTAGAAAGGAGGTGTACCAGTATGTCAGATACCAACAAGCAATATAAAGTTACCTAATAGAGTTGGTGTATCTTGCTCAGGTTGCGAGGTGCATGTAAAGGCCCATATATTGCAAACCAGAGTGTGCTGTATTGATTGCGAGTTCCAAAGATGGAATGCCCAGTCTGACAAGGTCTCAGGTGTGAATGGGGAGCAGGTGTGTTAAATTTGGTGTTATCACTCTCACTCTTTCATACTGGTCACTGGAAGTTCAACATGGCATCTCATGGCAAAGAACTCTTTGAGGATCTAAAAAAAAGAATATTTGGGGGGGGGGGCAAACTAACGCCAGGTAACCACCCCAGGGGAGGCAGACGGGAAGGTGGTAGGACAGTGGAGCATGGGAATCAGTGGCTCCTGGTGCTAAATATTTCTGGGGGATGGGCAAACTAACGCCACGTAACCCCCCGGGGGCAACAGACGGAAAGGTGGTAGGCATGGGAAGCAGTGGCAACTGGTGATACATATTTCAGGGGTGGCAAACTAACGCCACCTAACCCCCCCGGGGGGAGACAGACGGGTAGGCGGTAGGACAGTGGAGCATGGGAAGCAGTGGTGACTGGTGCTAAATATTTTGGTGGAGAGGCAAACTAATTCCCCATAACCCCCCCGGGGGGACAGATGGGAAGGCTGTAGGACAGTGGAGCCTGTGAAGCAGTGGCAAACTAATGCCATGTTACCCCCCTGGGGGGAGTTGGGAGTGGACAGGAAGGTGCCGATCGCTGCAAGCACCCCCCTGTATGGAAGATAGATGGCAGACTGGAAGGCGGTGATCGATTCAAGCACCCCCCCGGTGTTAGATGTACGAGAACGCAGTGGCGGCAATCCACCGCCACCCCCCCCCCCCGTGAGAGACTGACCTTAACTTAGGAGGGAGGGGGAAGGAAGAGCCGGGTCGTTGCTTCTCCTCCCAGATGAACAGGAAGTGTGTCCTGGTGTCAGAAACTATAAAATCAGACCGAGACAGAAGTACAGTTAAATCAAGTAAATAGGACAAAACGTAGTCAAAACATAGCCAATGTTCAGGAACCGGAATGTATAGTCAGACAAGCCCAAACGTCAGGAAGCCGGAGATGAGCGTAGTAAAACAGCAAGCAGGATCTGAGGCCAGAAGTTATGTCAGCCAAGCAAGTCTTTTAACAGAAATGCAGGAGATGGTCTCTGTGATGTTGACCAAGGTGAAGACAGAGATCCTCTGGACCGGACGGCTTAAGTAGGCAGGACTGATGAGCAGGATATCATCATCAACAGCTGATTAACTGTGGGGAGAGATCGGAGTTGGCAATCAGCCAACAGCTGAGCGGCCAGCTCTGAGAAGGAAGGGATGAACCCAGCCCTGACACCTGAGACACCATTTGCCGGTGTGTCCTGAGCCCCGCGATTGGGAGTCCTAAGACTCCCTGGCCAATCGGGGTCTCAGGACCTGCATCCAGATTGGCCAGGAGGAGAATCACGAAGAAAACAGCGAATATTAATTTGCTATTGTCCCACAACTGGGTGGGCTGGGGGCACAGTGCTGTGCGCCCCGATCCCATCCTTTTTTGAAGCCAATAAGAGCTTCAGGCTCTAATCACTTGCTTCAAAAAAAAGAAAAAAACCCCATTGGAATCCATGCGTCCGGTGCCCCGCATGTAGATTAGCGGCCGGGCGCATAGATTGGACGGCCCGTATGGACTGGCCGCCACTGCTGGGAAGTATTAGTGCTCTATCCGTGGTCCCTCCATCAACGGTTATGTTTGATTGGATTTCGGCTTAGAGTAATTTACATTAAAAAATATATATATATATATATACTGGGTTTAAAAAAAATCTCATTTAAAAATGATTTCCTTCATTTCTCTGACTCCGTTGAGAATGCTTTGTTGTTCTGCTGCTAAGCCGTACCCAGAATGCTTATATATTTTTTTTTAATGAGCGCCTCTTTTTTCACGCCTCGTGTTCTTTGTGATGCTTTCCTTTCATATTGATATACAGCCAGAAGTATCTCTTTTTTGGAAGAAAAGAAAACGTCTTTATTTCTCCGACTTCTGCATTTGATCGCGCTTTCCTTTCATGTCGCTAATACACTTCTGTAAAAATCTCTTTTTTTTTTATGAATGATGCCTTCTATATATATATATATATATATATATTTTATCACTGTCATTTTTTATTATTTTGTACTTTATGGTTCCAAATCGATGCCTATTCATTGCTTTGGTGCTGTGTTCAACAGTCATAGAAAAAGATCTCTAAAAAAATAAATCATTCCTAAATCCCTTAAAGATTTTCTGCAAGTGGCTGCCTTGATGCTTCATATGTCATCAAATGACTCCCAGCTCAAAGGTTTTTTTTTTTTTTAAAAAAAGGTCGTCTGTATAAATATGCAATAATGATCCTTACATAAAATTGCAAGGCGTTATTTCTATTAATAAAGTTCACCTTTGACATCTACTATGAATCAGAGCAATTTTTATGTTTCTGCTGCAGACTAGGGATGAGCCTGGTGTTCGATTCGAACCCACGTTCGAATCGAACATCGGGCGTTCGCCCGCTCGGCGAGCCCAGAACTATTTGGGCCGCTCGCATCAAATTTGCGTGATGCGAGCGGCCCGCAATGCACTGCGCCAGTTGCAGTGCATTGCTGGCTGATGATTGGCCAAGCATGCACTGTGACCCGCATGCTTGGCCAATCAAAGAGCCAGCGGCGAGGAGAGCAATAACTGGCCACAGGCAGGATGCCTGTGGCCAATTATAGCTCAGAGGGTTTAGTACACGCCCCATAGTATAAAAGGCCGCTGCGGCGGCGGCCTCGCATATTGTGTTGTGTTCCAGCGTCAGTGTTATGTGCTGCTGACTGCTGACATTATGTGCTATGATTCTGGGGATTAGTGTGTGCGTGCTGTTAGTACAGCATTACAGTATCACATCTGGGGGGTGTCTATAGTATGCCTGTGAAGGGGCGCATGTTTCCTGTGCTTAGAACTGTCCCTGCACAAAGTGTAATTTTTGCAGGAAAAAAAGCTATTTAAAATCACTTGCGGCTATAATGAATTGACGGCTCCCGTAAAACAGAGAACAGTCATTCATTGAAAGTCATTCATAAAAAAAAGTCATTGATAAAAAAAAAAAAGCGTGGGGGTCCCCCCAAATTCAATAACCAGGCCCTTCAGGTCTGCTATGGATATTAAGGGGGACCCCAGCCAAAAAAAATGGCGTAGGGTCCCCCTCAAAATCCATACCAGACCCTTGAGGTCTGGGATGGATTTTAAGGGGAACCTCAGCCAAAAAAAATGGCGTGGGGTCTCCCTCAAAATCCATACCAGACCCTTATCCGAGCATGCAACCTGGCAGGCCGCAGGAAAAGAGGGGGGGACGAGAGCGGCCCCCCTCCCTCCTGAACCGTACCAGGCCACATGCCCTCAACATTGGGAGGGTGCTTTGGGGGTCTGAGACCCCCAAAGCACCTTGTCCCCATGTTGATGAGGACAAGGGCCTCTTCCCCTCAACCCTGGCCATTGGTTGTGGGGGTCTGCGGGCGGGGGGCTTATCGGAATCTGGAAGCCCCCTTTAACAAGGGGACCCCCAGATCCCGCCCCCGCCCTGTGTGAAATGGTAAGGGTTTGTACCCCTACCATTTCACCAAAAAAGTGTCAAAAATTGTAAAAATGACAGGAGACGGTCTTTGACAATTCCTTTATTAAAATCTTCTTTCTTCTGGTCTTCCTTCTTCCTTTCTTCATCTTCTCTTCCGGCATCTTCTTCCATCTTCTTCTTCCATCATCTTCTTCCTCCGATCTGCTTCTTCTTGCTCTGGTCTTCTCGTCCGGCATCTTCTTCCACGGCGGCGGTGTCTCTTCTGGGCCGCTCCGCGCAATGGGAGGCTCCCGCTGTGTGAGGCTTCGCTGCGTCTGACAGGTCTTTTATAACGGAGGGCGGGGCCACCTGGTAACCCCGCCCCCCTCTGACGCACAGCGACGTCATGGGGAATTCCATATGGCTTTCCCCATGACGTCAGTGTTACTGTAGCAAAGAAAAATAAAACATTTTAAATTGTTTTCAAATTCTATAATCTGTCCTTTTTGTAATGACACTAAAATGATGTTTGCAGTAAAAAGCATTTATTTACAAAAAAAAATTGTGTATTTTTCAGTTCTTTACATTTTGTTTTCTGCAACACTGAAATGATTTACAAAGAAAACCAATAGAAAATGGTTACATATTAGCAGTAGAAAAAAAATAAATAATAATATATATATATATATATATATATATATATATATATATATATATACAGTATCTCACAAAAGTGAGTACACCCCTCACATTTTAGTAAATCTTTTCTTCTATCTTTTCATGTGACAACACTGAAGAAATGACACTTGTCTACAATGTAAAGTAGTGAGTGTACAGCTTGTATAACAGTGTAAATTTGCTATCCCCTCAAAATAACTCAACACACAGCCATTAAAGTGGGGTTCCAGTCAAAAAAAAAAAAGGGGCTTAAAAATCATAAAAAAAATCAAAAAAAAAATAATTGGAAAAAAATAAATTTTTTACTCACCTCCAAATGCCTGTTGCTATGGGGTCCCTCCTAGTCTGCCACCTTCAGTGCCCGGGCTAAACGTCACTTCCCCCTTGGCGCCGCACAGTCATCTGGGACCTGTCACGTGTCCCAGATGACTGAGCGTCAAATCACGGCGCACGGTGCCGCTCGCGCATGCGCAGTGGGTGCCCGGGTGTGAAGCCACAGCCGGGTTCCCACATTAGGAATGCCGGCGCCGCGAGCGGCTCGTGGAACGAGGGGGGGTCTCGTTCCCCCGCATCGCTGGACCCCGGGACAGGTAAGTGTCCGATTTTTAAAAGTCAGCAGCTGCAGTATTTGTAGCTGCTGACTTTTAAAAAAAAATTTTTTTTTCCCCAGGACGGAGCTCCACTTTAATGTCTAAAATGATTTACAAAGAAAACCAATAAAAATGGTTACATATTAGCAGTAGAAAAAAATAATTTTTGTTTTAATTTATATTGTATTATTTATATTGTTTGTCTTCTGTACTTTTTTTTTGTACAATATATTCAAAAATCAATAAAACATATCTTTAAAAAAAAAAGAAAGGAAGAATCCACCCCCAGAGAAATAAAAACTAAGGGAGGATGGGAAGGAAAGAGTTGAGTAGGACTGCTTAACTATGTGTTAAATAGGGACACATTTAAGTGAAAATCTTAGGATTGATGTAACTGATGTCATATATAATACAAAGGTCGTCCCTTTGATCCACACATGAATGGAAATGAGTAAATACAATGTAAACAATACTGTTGTTACAATGTATTTAAAGTGGTTGTAAAGGCTGACGTTTTTTTGTTTTTTTTTAACCTTAAAGTGGTGTTGCCACCAAAAAATAAAAAATTTGCTTAAAAATCATAAAAATAAATAAATAAAAAAATTGGACAACAAAAATGTTTTACTCACCTCTAAATGCCTGTTGCTAGGGGGTCCCTCGTAGTCTGCCACCTTCAGTGCCCGGGCACTGACATCACTTCCCCTCTGCGCCGCACAGTCATCTGGGACCTGTCACGTCTCCCAGATGTCTGAGCATCGTATCACGGCGCACGGCGCCGCTCACGCAGTAAGAATGCCGGCGCCTCAAGCGGAGCGGGGAACGAGGGGGGGCTTCGTTCCCCCGCATCGCTGGACCCTGGGACAGGTAAATGTCCGATTATTAAAAGTCAGCAGCTGCAGTATTTGTAGCGGCTGACTTTTAAAAATGTTTTTTTAGTGGGCACCCCACTTTAAAGCATTCTCTACATTAAGGTAAAAAAAACTTTTTGCGCAGTACCCCCTGCCCCCACCTAAATATTTACTAAGCGCTCTCAACTCTGGACTCAGTGAGAGCAACGGGAACCATCTGCTCCTGCCAATCAAATTCAGCGAGGAGGGAGCAGGGGGCGGTGGCCAAGCCACACTGTATGTGTCAATAGACACACACTGTGTAGCTCGGGATCGAGCCTGCATGAGGACCGTTATAGGGGGGCGGCTTGCTAGGGGTAGTAATAAGGAAGTAGGAGGAGCCAGGAGCACCGGCAGAGGACCACAAAGAAGGAGGATCGGTGCTGCTCTGTGCAAAACTTTTGCACCGAGTAGGTAAGTATAACATGTTTGTTATAAAAAATAAAAATAAAAAATAGAAAAAAAAACTTTACAATGACTTTAACCACTTCAGCACCGAGCGATTTTACCCCCTTCCTTACCAGAGCACTTTTTGTGATTCGGCACTGTGTCGCTTTAACTAACAATTGCGCGGTCGTGCTACATTGCAGCCAAACAAAATTGACGTCCTTTTTTTCCCACAAATAGAGCTTTCTTTTGGTGGTATTTGATCACCTCTGAGGTTTTTATTTTTTGCACTATAAACAAAAAGAAGAGCGACAATTTTGAAAAAAAACACAATATTTTTTACTTTTTGCTATAATAAATATCCCATTTTTAAAAAAAAAAATAAAATTTTTGACTCAGTTTAGGCCGATACGTATTCTTCTACATATTTTTGGTAAAAAAAATCGCAATAAGCGATCGGTTTGCGCAAAAGTTATAGCGTCTACAAAATAGGGGATAGATTTATTGCATTTTTTTTTTTTTTTTTTTACAAATAATGGCGGCAATCTTCGATTTTTTTTTCGTGACTGCGACATTGCGGTGGACACGTCGGACACTTTTGACACATTTTTGGGACCATTCACATTTACACAGCGATCGTTGCTATAAAATTGCAGTGATTACTGTGTAAATGTGACTGGCAGGGAAGGGGTTAACACTAGGGGGCGCTGCAGGGGTTAATGTGTTCCCTATGTGAGTGATTCTAACTGTGGGGGGGAGGGGACTCACAAGGGGAGGAGACCGATCAGTGTTCCTCCGTACTGGGATCACATGATCGGTCTCCTCTCCACTGACAGGACGTGGAGCTGTGTGTTTACACACACAGCTCCACGGTCCCGCTGTTTTCACAGGCAATCGCGGGTGCCCGGCGGACATCGTTGCCGCCAGGCACGGGCGCCAGGTTCCGAGCGACGCCGCGGGCGCGCGCGCGTGCCCCCTCAAACTTCTAGCTGCTCCATCAACTTCGGGGTGATGGATCTTCTCAGACTCCTAGCTGCTCCATCAACTTTGGGGTGATGGATCTTCTCAGACTTCTAGCTGTCCATCAACTTCGGGGTGATGGATCTTCTCAAACTTCTAGCTGCTCCATCAACTTTAGGGTGATGGATCTTCTCAGACTTCTAGCTGCTCCATCAACTTCAGGGTGATGGATATTCTCAGACTTCTAGCTGCTCCATCAACTTCAGGGTGATGGATATTCTCAGACTTCTAGCTGCTCCATCAACTTTGGGGTGATGGATCTTCTCAAACTTCTAGCTGTTCCATCAACTTCGGGTGATGGATCGTCTCAGACTTCTAGCTGCTTATTTACCTTCAGGGTGATGGATCTTCTCAAGCTTCTAGCTGCTCTATTAAATTTGGGGTGATGGATCCTCTCAGACTTATAGCTGCTCCATCAAATTCAGGGTGATGGTTATTCTCAGACTTCTAGCTGTCCATCAACTTTAGGGTGATGGATATTCTCAGACTTCTAGCTGCTCTATCAACTTTGGAGTGATTGATCTTCTCAAACTTCTAGCTGCTCCATCCACTTCAGGGTGATGGATCTTCTCAGACTTCTAGCTGCTCCATCAAATTCAGGGTGATAGATATTCTCAAACTTCTAGCTGCTCTATCAACTTTGGGGTGATGGATCCTCTCAGACTTCTAGCTGCTCCATCAAATTCAGGGTGATGGATATTCTCAGACTTCTAGCTGCTCCATCAACTTTGGGGTGATGGATCCTCTCAGACTTCTAGCTGCTCCATTATCTGCAGGGTGATGGATATTCTAAGACTCCTAGCTGCTCCATCAACATCAGGGTGATGGATCTTCTCAAACTTCTAGCTGCTCTATGAACTTCAGGGTGATGTATCCTCTCAGATTTCTAGCTGCTCCATCAACTTCAGGGTGATGGATCTTCTCAGACTCCTAGCTGCTCCATCAACTTCAGGGTGATGGATATTCTCAGACTTCTAGCTGCTCCATCAACTTCAGGGTGATGGATATTCTCAGACTTCTAACTGCTCCATCAAATTCAGGGTGATGGATATTCTCAGACTTCTAGCTGCTCCATCAATTTCGGGGTGATGGATCTTCTCAGACTTCTAGCTGTTCCATCAACTTCGGGTGATGGATCTTCTCAGACTTCTAGCTGCTTAACTACCTTCAGGGTGATGGATCTTCTCAAACTTCTAGCTGCTCTATTAAATTTGGGGTGATGGATCCTCTCAGACTTCTAGCTGCTCCATCAAATTCAGGGTGATGGATCTTCTCAAACTTCTAGCTGCTCCATCAACTTCAGGGTGATGGATCTTCTCAAACTTCTAGCTGCTCTATCAACTTCAGGGTGATGGATCTTCTCAGACTTCTAGCTGCTCCATCAACTTCAGGGTGATGGATCTTCTCAAACTTCTAGCTGCTCCATCAACTTCAGGGTGATGGATCTTCTCAAACTTCTAGCTGCTCTATCAACTTCAGGGTGATGGATCTTCTCAGACTTCTAGCTGCTCCATCAACTTCAGGGTGATGGATCTTCTCAGACTTCTAGCTGCTTCATCAACTTCAGGGTGATGGATCTTCTCAAACTTCTAGCTGCTCCATCAACTTCAGGGTGATGGATCTTCTCAAACTTCTAGCTGCTCTATCAACTTCAGGGTGATGGATATTCTCAGACTTCTAGCTGCTCCATCAACTTTGGAGTGATGGATCTTCTCAGACTTCTATCTGCTCCATCAACTTAGGGGGTAACAAGTCTGGCCAAACGCCTTATTTAAACCTCATCAGCTTGCGATAGCTTCAGTTTCCTGGCCCCCCCCGTCCTGCCCCCCATCCACGTCTGACCCTGATCTGCTTTATCTTGGTTTCCCATGTTGCTGACCTGTGCATGAACTTGATCTCAGATTGGGAACTTGACTATGCTTGCTTGCTCCCAGCAGTGGCCTTGGAACCCCATTTTGGACTGTGCTTGCTCATTATGTGCCCTGACCTTGGACTGTTACAGAATAAAGCTACCAGCCGCTGTCTACTACTGCCTGACCAGTTTTGGGACTACAGGTACCCTTCCTTGTCTCAGTTGCTCAATCCTGGTGGCATCTGGCAGGGAACTATAGCATCCTGTTCTAAGACCTGGAGAGAACCAATGACCAGTACGCCTGCTTTCCTTAAAGGAATGGGGGTTGCCGCAGGCTGAATAAATACCAGCCAGCTATAGTTCCTGGCCTAGGCATTGGGCTGTGTATTACATCATCAAAATAATACCTACCACGAAGGTCCCATAACACTTCCTGTTATAGTGTCACCCTGTAACATGACCTTCCAATGACATTCAGCTGCACTAGGATATAACAAATAGTGAAAACCTGATTTTTTTTTTTTTTAAATCTATTTTCTATGGCAGGGGTCTCCAAACTTTCTAAACAAAGGGCCAATTTACTGCCCCTTTTAGACCTTAGGCGGGCTGGACTGTGTGGACTGTGTGGCCAGTTGGAGTAGATAATGCCTCAGGCTTGGTGATCAGTGGGAATAAAAAAAATTACACAGTGCCCTTGTGGTAAGTAAAGGAGGAATATTTTCCCATCACTGGTATTTGTGGGAGGAATAGTGCCCAATCGTTGGGGTCAGTGGAAGGAATACTACTGCCCCAGTGATGGTGTCAGTAGGAGGAAATCTGCCACGTTGTTGGTGTCAGTAGGACGGATAGTGCCCTTATTGTTGGTATCAGAGGAAGACTGTCAGAATTCATGAAATCAGACCGAGACAGAAGTACAGTTAAATCCCACTTGTTTAATAATAAAAGTGAATAGAACAAAACGTAGTCAAACCATAGCCAGAGTTCAGGAACCGGAAAGGGATAGTCAGACAAGCCCAAAGGTCAGGGAGCCGGAGATGAGCTTAATAAAACAGCAAGCAGGATCTGGAGCCAGAAGGGATGTCAGCCAAGCAAGTCTTTTAACAGGAATGCAGGAGAGCGTCTCTGTGATGTTGACCAAGGCAAAGGCAGAGATCCTCTTGGCTGGACTTAAGTAGGCAGGACTGACGAGCAGGATATCTTCAACAGCTGAGTAATTGTGGAGAGATAGGAGCTGACAATTAGCCGACAGCTGAGTGGCCAGCTCTGAGAAGGAAGGGCTGGGCAGCCCTGACCAAGACTTAGTACTCCATTGTTGGTGTCTGTGGGAGGAATAGTGCCCCATCATTGGTGCCAGTGGGAGGAATAGTGCCCCATCATTGGTGTCAGTGGGAGGAATAGTACCCCAGCATTGGTATCAGTGGAAGGAATAGTGCCCCATCATTGGTATCAGTGGAAGGAATAGTACCCCAGCATTGGTATCAGTGGAAGGAATAGTACCCCAGCATTGGTATCAGTGGGAGGAATAGTACCCCAGCATTGGTATCAGTGGAAGGAATAGTGCCCCAGCATTGGTATCAGTGGGAGGAATAGTACCCCAGCATTGGTATCAGTGGAAGGAATAGTGCCCCATCATTGGTATCAGTGGGAGGAATAGTACCCCACCATTGGCATCAGTGGAAGGAATAGTGCCCCAGCATTGGTATCAGTGAGAGGAATAGTGCCCCGTTGTTGGTGTCCGTGGGAGGAATAATTCCCCATTGTCGGTGTCAATGGGAGGAATAGTGCCTCATCATTGGTATCAATGGGAGGAATAATGTCCCATCATTGGTATCAGTGGGAGGAATAGTGTCCCATCATTGGTATCAGTGGGAGGAATAGTACCCCAGCATTGGTATCAGTGGAAGGAATAGTGCCCCAGCATTGGTATCAGTGGGAGGAATAGTACCCCAGCATTGGTATCAGTGGAAGGAATAGTGCCCCATCATTGGTATCAGTGGGAGGAATAGTACCCCACCATTGGTATCAGTGGAAGGAATAGTGCCCCAGCATTGGTATCAGTGAGAGGAATAGTGCCCCGTTGTTGGTGTCCGTGGGAGGAATAATTCCTCATTGTCGGTGTCAATGGGAGGAATAGTGCCCCATCATTGGTATCAATGGGAGGAATAATGTCCCATCATTGGTATCAGTGGGAGGAATAGTACCCCAGCATTGGTATCAGTGGGAGGAATAGTACCCCATTGTTGGTGTCCGTGGGAGGAATAATTCCCCATTGTCGTTGTCAGTGGGAGGAATAGTGCCCTACCATTGGTGTCAGTGGAAAACATAGTGCTCCGTTGTTGGTGTCAGTGGAAGAAATAGTACCACATTGTTGGTGTCAGGAATAGATCCCCATCATTGGTGTCAGTGAGGGGAATAGTGCCCCATCGTGGTGTCAGAGGAAGAAGTTATGCCCCATCATTGGTGTCAGTGGGAAGAATAATACCCCATTGTTGATGCCTGAAGCAGGAATTAAGCCCCACACCGATGGTGTCAGTGGGAGGAATAGTGTCCCAAGGAGCACATAAAGGCAATTCAGTTTTAGTGGCGATTTACCGCTGTCTAAGCCGCGTTTTTCTGCCACTAGTGGGGCGCTTTTAACCTCGAAAAAGGGTTTTAAAACTCCCGTGTTGCAGCAATTCCGAAGTGCTGCCCATTGATTGCAATGAGCAGAACCTGCCCCAAAGATGCTGCTACCAGAAGGACCAGCAGGACTTTTTTAGGTGCTTTACAGGCGCTAATTCTAGAGGTAAAACTCCTGAAAACTGCCTCAGTGTGAAAGGGGTCTTGAAGCGGGAAGATTAGATTGGATTAGATTTGCTCCGTATCTTTCCAGGCAAAACAGAATGAAGAATTGTCAGAGTGGATTTTCAATAACTTGGTTATATTTACTCAGCCGGTGATCATCCATTACCCTGAAAAACCATTATGTGCCACTTTAATGATATCACCGCGTACCTTACAAGTGCGAGGCCGGCAGCGAGAATCCTCCATCCGGCATGACGATCATATTTCATAAGAAGTTCCACTCTGTAATAATTACGTGTGAGTTCTTTCATTAGCTAAAACATACAGTCAGGTCCATAAATATTGGGACATGGACACAATTCGAATGTTTTTGTCTCTATACACCACCACAATGGATATGAAATGAAACGAACAAGATGTGCTTTAACTGCAGACTTTCAGCTTTAATTTGAGGGTATTTACATCCAAATCAGGTGAACGGTGTAGGAATTACAACAGTTTGTATATATGTGCCTCCCACTTTTTAAGGGACCAAAAGTAATGGGACAATTGGCTGCTCAGCTGTTCCATGGCCAGGTGTGTGTTTATTCCCTCATTATCCCATTTACAAGGAGCAGATAAAAGATCCAGAGTTCATTTCAAGTGTGATATTTGCATTTGGAATCTGTTGCTGTCAACTCTCAATATGAGATCCAAAGAGCTGTCACTATCAGTGAAGCCATCGTTAGGCTGCAAAAACAAAAAAAAACCATCGGAGAGATAGCAAAAACATTAGGTGTGGCCAAATCAACTGTTTGGAACATCCTTAAAAAGAAAGAAAGCGGCGGTGAGCTCAGCAACACCAAAAGACCCGGAAGACCAACTGTGGTGGGTGACCAAAGGATGCCACTTACCTGTCCAGGGATCACGTGATGTCCTCAACCCTAGCCGATCCTTCCACCGGGTTCTGGGTGCAGGCTCTGGCATCTTCCTTGCGGCTTCACAGCCTGTTTTCTACTGCGCAAGTGTGAGTCGCGCTGCGCTTTCTGAATAGTCCTGCTGTCTTCTGGGACCGGTGTGTCTTCCTCTTCCAGAAGGCAGCGGGGGGGGGGGGGGGGGGGGGGGGGGGTAAGGAGGAGGGGCCAGAAATGTCATAGATTGCTGCACAGCGGAAGTAAAAGTGGATACTTGGTTGGTTGGAGCACCGCTTTAATGTGAATCATAATGAGCCAATATCACATATATTATAAGGTTTAGTATAGGAGAAACCCTGGGATCGGGACTGCATTAGACATACAGGGATATAGCAGAGGAGAAACTCTGGGATTGGGACTTCATTAGACATACAGGGATATAGCAGAGGAGAAACTCTGGGATTGGGACTTCATTAGACATACAGGGATATAGCAGAGGAGAAACTCTGGGGTTAGGACTGCATTAGACATACAGGGATATAGGAGAGGAGAAACTCTGGGATTGGGACTTCATTAGACATACAGGGATACAGCAGAGGAGAAACTCTGGGGTTAGGACTGCATTGGACATTCAGGGATATAGCAGAGGAGAAACTCTGGGATCGGGACTGCATTAGACATACAGGGATATAGCAGAGGAGAAACTCTGGGATTTGGACTGCATTGGACATACAGGGATATGGCAGAGGAGAAACTCTGGGATTGGGACTGCATTAGACATACAGGGATATGACAGAGGAGAAACTCTGGGATTGGGACTGCATTAGACATACAGGGATATGGCAGAGGAGAAACTCTGGGATTGGGACTTCATTAGACATACAGGGATATAGCAGAGGAGAAACTCTGGGATTGGGACTGCATTGGACATTCAGGGATATGGCAGAGGAGAAACTCTGGGATTGGGACTGCATTGGACATTCAGGGATATAGCAGAGGAGAAACTCTGGGATAAGGACTGCATTAGACATACAGGGATATAGCAGAAGAGAAACTCTGGGATCGGGACTGCATTAGACATTCAGGGATATGGCAGAGTAGAAACTCTGGGATCGGGACTGCATTGGACATACAGGGATATAGCAGAGGAGAAACTCTGGGATTTGCCACTGCATTGGGCACACAGGGCTCGTTTCAGTCTGTAGGAGAAGGGCAATACATTTCCAATGCTAATTCAGATAAGCAAATACTTCTTTCTGCACAGAGGGGACCTGTGACCAGCACCATTTTGAGGTCTAACCATCTCCCTAATGAGGCCCCCTTCCTACCCCTGGACCCATAACAGCTACCTGCACTGCTATGGCTGGTGCTACCCAACTGTGAGGGCAGAAGCTCCATGTCCCTTCTTTGGCCCATTCCCTCACAGTCATTTTCCAGCATAGTAAAAATAACATTTTAGCATTTCCAACTATCCTCTGGGACTGTTTATCAAAGGATTGCCCATAACTTCTCTGGACCATTGTCAATGGAAAAAAAAAAAGAGGTTTTTCTTTCCTGGTGTTAAAAAAATAGCGCCGCCCTTCTGGTGATTGAAGCAGACGAAGGCATTGTCAGGGAGAGTATACTTTAGAGCTATACTTTTATTGAGTATGCAGGTACTCGAAATTCTTGGATATAACTGAAGTTAGGTGCACTTTAAGAATAATATGAGGGCTACTGACATCGGATGCCACTGATCTCCCTCTGCAGATAATACCGGCTATATTACTATTCAGACAACCTCTGAGATCCAGCACTGGGTTGTTTATGTTGTTTATGTAAAACTTTACTGCTTTTTTAGCTACAAATCAAAGTGCATATGACATGATATGTATCAGAGATGACGCAACCATAAACCTTGTACCCGGTCGCGGCGATTTACCTAAAGGATAAGGATCTTTCTGCTCAGATACATTCAATGCAAACCACCAGAAAACTATATGTTGGGTTCTATCACAGTGCTCTGGGTGGGACAAATATATATATATATATATATATGTATATATATATATATATATATATATATTATATATATATATGTATATATATATATATATATATATATATATATATATATATATATATATATATATAAAATGTTTCAGACCACTTATGTTGAACTCTGTTGAGTTGACGATTTTCCCCTTCGTCCTGAGGAATCAAAAAGCCTGTGCGAAACGCGTTGACCATGTCCAAATTGGTGAAATAATATTACATATGCTGCTAATTGTATTTTGTATTGGATGAAAAGCAACATATACAGGATGCCTTGTTCTATGTTCATTTTTGATGTGTGTTATATGTGATAATATGTACAATAGTATATAGTAATAGTATGTAAAATAACTGTTTGTTTTAATAAATTATGCTTTGCATATATATATATATATATATATATATTTATTTATATATATATATATATATATATATATATGTGTGTATGTATATCTATATCTATATATATATAGATATATATATATATATATAAATATAAATATATACAGTATTCATAGCCCTTGACGTTTCCCACATTTTGTCATGTTACAACCAAAGACGTAAATGTATTTTATTGGTATTTTATGTGATGGACCAACACAAAGTGTCTCATAATTGTGAAGTGGAAGGAAAATGATAAATGATACAAATAAATATGTGAAAAGTGTGGGGGGGAGGCATTTGTATTCAGCCCCCTTTACTCCGATACCCCTAACTAAAATCTAGTGGAACCAATTGCCTTCAGAAGTCACCTAATTAGTAAATAGAGTCCACCTGTGTGTCATTTATTCTCAGTATAAATACAGCTGTTCTGTGAAGCCCTCAGAGGTTTGTTAGAGAACCTTAGTGAACAAACAGCATTATGAAGGCCAAGGAACACACCAGACAGGTCAGGGATAAAGTTGTGGAGAAGTATAAAGCAGGGTTAGGTTATAAAAAAATCTCCCAAGCTTTGACCATCTCACGGAGCTCTGTTCAATCCATCATCCGAAAATGGAAAGAGTATGGGCACAACTGCAAACCTACCAAGACATGGCCGTCCACCTAAACTGACCGGGCCGGGCAAGGAGAGCATTCATCAGAGAAGAGCCAAGAGGTCCATGGGAACTCTGGAGGAGCTGCAGAGATCCACAGCTCAGGGGGGAGAATCTGTCCACAGGACAACTATTAGTCGTGTTCTCCACAAATCTGCCCTTTATGGAAGAGTGACAAGAAGAAAGACATTGGAGAAAGAAAGTCATAAGAAGTCCTGTTTGTAGTTTGTGAGAAGCCATGTGGGGGAGGGGAGCAAACATGTGGAAGAAGGTGATCTGCTCAGATGAGACCAAAATTTTACTTTGTGGCCTAAAAGTAAAACGCTATGTGTGGGGAAAACTAACACTGCCCATCCCCCTGAACCCACCATCCCCACCGTGAAACATGGTGGTGGCAGCATCATGTGGTGGGGATGGTTTTCTTCAGCAGGGACAGGGAAGCTGGTCAGAGTTGATGGGAAGATGGATGGAGACAAATGCAGGACAATCTTAGAAGAAAACCTGATTCGTTATGCTTACCTTTCTCATACAAATGTGAGTAATATCCTATCTTTATTAAAATATTTGAAGTTTTATACAGAATCACACTATGGTCTGTCATTTGTCCTTCTCTTATGTTGCCATTTGAAACACCGCTGAGTGCTGTTGTCCATTCTTACACGCCATTGTGCGTTCCCTGGAGTACAAAAGGTCCACACAGTGATCCCTTGGAGTATAGACCTCGGAGGTGTGTTCCCCTCAGCCGCCAGGATTGTGGTCCAGGGCTTTTACCTGAAGTGCTTTCCCTTACTATTCATCTGGTAAGGAGCTTTGATATTGGTGGTGGCACCCCCCTAGATGTGGAGCACAGTGGTGTTGGTGAAAAGTGTCATATTCCTAGGAAGTAAATGACTACCATAAGAACTACTCACTACAAACATCTTCAATGATAATTGATGGACTTTTTATTGCATATTTACCTGTTTGGGTCATTTATTATAAGAACCATTTGGATATTTACTGCTAGTGCAGTTCATTGTGCTTGAGGATTGGACATATTTTTTCTTCACTAATTGAATGTTCTTCTCTCCTTACTCAAGGTTTCTTTTTTATTAGTGTTTTTAATCCTGGCGCAGTTTTTTATTTCCATGTGGAAGAAGGTGATCTGCTCAGATGAGACCAAAATTCTACTTTGTGGCCTAAAAGTAAAACGCTATGTGTGGGGGAAACTAACACTGCACATCACTCTGAACACACCATCCCCACTGTGAAACATGGTGGTGGCAGCATCATGTGGTGGGGATGGTTTTCTTCAGCAGGGACAGGGAAGCTGGTCAGAGTTGATGGGAAGATGGATGGAGACAAATACGGGACAATCTTAGAAGAAAACCTGTTAGAGTCGGCAAAAGACTTGAGACTGGGGGGGGAGGGTCACCTTCCAGCAGGACAACGACCCCAACCCCAAAAAAAGAGAAAAAAAAAAACAAACAAACAACACATAATAACCACAAATCAACAACACAAATGGATCCATCTCAAAACACATTCCAGAAATGTTAGGGGTATTCCGCCGTCTTCCCCTCTCCCATCCAACCCAAAAGAAAAGATAAGAAAAAATATATATATTTTTATTATTTTTTGGTAATTTCTATAGATTTTTCAGGGATTGTAGTACTCCGGGAGATGAGTGTTATAAGCCACACCGTTATGTAAAATAATCTTCAGATAAAATACAAAAATACATGTAAGTATATCGCGTTTCATTATTTACCTGTTTTAAGTTTGGTTCGTTATTTTTTTAATACGGAAGGTTTTGTGAAAATCTAAATTCCAGTAAGCTGATTCCCAACCCCCCAAAAAAATTAATAAAAAAAATTAAATTTTTTTTTAAAAAACTACACATAACGACCACAAATCAACATAACACATGATGGATCCATCTCAAAACACATTCCAGAAATGTTAGGGGTATTCCACGATCTTCCCCTCTCCCATCCCCCCAACCCAAAAAAAAGAGAAGAAAAAATAAAATAAAAACAAAAAACAACACATAACGACCACAAATCAACATAACACATGAATCCATCTCAAAACACATTCCAGAAATGTTAGGGGTATTCCGCCGTCTTCCCCTCTCCCATCCCCCCCAACCCAAAAAAAAAGAATAAAAAAAAAATAAAAAAAAATAAAAATAAAAAACAACACATAACGACCACAAATCAACATAACACATGGATCCATCTCAAAACACATTCCAGAAATGTTAGGGGTATTCCACCGTCTTCCCCTCTCCCATCCCCCCAACCAAAAAAAAGAGAATAAAAATAAAAAATAAAAAAATTAAAAAACAAAAAAACAACACATAACGACCATAAATCAACATAACAAATGGATCCATCTCAAAACACATTCCGGAAATGTTAAGGGTATTTTACAGTCTTCCCCTCTCCCATCCCCCCTAACCCAAAAAAAAAGAGAAGAAAAAACAAAAAAAAAACAAAAAAAAAAAAAACAACACATAACAACCACAAATCAACATAACACATGGATCCATCTCAAAACATATTCCGGAAATGTTAAGGGTATTCTGCCGTCTTCCCCTTTCCCATCCCCCCAACCCAAAAAAAAAGAGAAGAAAAAAAAATAAAAATAAAATAAAAAAACAACACATAACGACCACAAATCAACATAACACATGGATCCATCTCAAAACACATTCCAGAAATGTTAAGGGTATTGCACCGTCTTCCCCTCTCCCACCCCCCCCCCAACCCAAAAAAAAAGAGAAGAAAAAAAAATATATTTTTTATTATTTTTTGGTAATTTCTGTCGATTTTTCAGGGATTGTAGTACTCCGGGAGATGACTGTTATAAGCCACACCGTTATGTAAAATAATCTTCGGATAAAATACATGTAAAGTGTATGGCGTTCCTTTATTTACCTGTTTTAAGTTCGGTTCGTTATTTTTTTTGGAAGGTTTTGTGAAAATCTAATTAAGCTGATTATTTTTTTACTTTATTCACAAACACAGATGGTTTATCAGCGGCGGTGATTACGGCCGCTAATTTACCCAAATAAACATTTGATGCGGCAGCGATTTCCTGCCCGTCTTTTCATCGCCGCGTCTTCACGTGATGATTAATGTTTTCACGTTCCTTGTCTGCCGCAGTTTATTCACCTATGACTATTTATAGTTCCATTAAATATGGAGTTTTTTTATACCATTTTATTCAGCAGTGATACATTATATAACTTTTTATTGATTCGCATCGATTCCTTTGCGGACGGCGACTTTTACTGTATGTCAGTCCTGATATGTCAGTGTTCTCTGCACAATCACAAGGGACAACCTATCAATTATATAACTTCATTTATTACAGATCAGCATTATATATTTATTAGAGTTTTATAAGTACAATTTAAGCCATCTTTATTTGGCATGTGTTTTATATACGCTATATTACCAAAAGTATTGGGACACCTGCCTTTACACGCACATGGACTTTAATGGCATCCCAGTCTTAGTCCGTAGGGTTCAATATTGAGTTGGCCCTTTGCAGCTATAACAGCTTCAACTCTTCTGGGAAGGCCGTCCACAAAGTTTAGGAGGGTGTCTATGGGGATGTTTGACCATTCTTCCAGAAGAGCATTTGTGAGGTCAGGCGCTGATGTTGGATGAGAAGGCCTGGCTCCATAGGCGTGCGCAGGGGGTGTGCCATGAAAAAAAGGAAGATTGAAGATTGAAAGGGGGGGAGAGGTGGAGAGCACAGTGAGAGTATGTTGCATCCAGTGAGAACACCCCCACTGAGTGGACCCAGCTGCCTGAACTTGTTTTTCCGGGACTCTAGCCCAGATCCGCGGGACCCGGGACAGACTTGAAATCTCGGGACAGTCCTGCGGAATCCGGGACGGTTGGGAGGTATGCAGCTCCTGGGACAGACTTGAACTCTCGGGACAGTCCGGCGGAATCCTTGACGGTTGAGCACAGTGAGAGCATGTTGCATCCAGTGAGAACACCCCCACTGAGTGGACCCAGCTGCCTGAATTAGTTTTTCCGGGACTCTAGCCCAGATGCACGGGACAGTCCCGCGGAATCCGGGATGGTTGGGAGGTATGCAGGTCCAGGTACAGACTTGAACTCTCGGGACAGTCCCGCGGAATTCGAGACGGTTGAGCACAGTGAGAGCATGTTGCATCCAGTGAGAACACCCCCACCCCCACTGTGTTTTTTCGGGACTCTAGCCCAGATCCACGGGACAGTCCCGCGGAATCCGGGACGGTTGAGTGGTGTGCAGGTCCTGGGACAGACTTGAACTCTCGGGACAGTCCCACGGAATCCTGGACGGTTGAGCACAGTGAGAGCATGTTGCATCCAGTGAGAACACCCCCACTGAGTGGACCCAGCTGCCTGAACTTGTTTTTCCAGGACTCTAGCCCAGATCCACGAGACAGACTTGAAATCTCGGGACAGTCCCGCGGAATCCGGGATGGTTGAGCACAGGGAGAGCATGTTGCATCCAGTGAGAACACCCCCACTGAGTGGACCCAGCCGCCTGAACTTGTTTTTCCGGGACTCTAGCCCAGATCCGTGGGACCCGGGACAAACTTGAAATCTCGGGACAGTCCAGCGGAATCCAGGAGGGTTGGGAGGTATGCAGGTGTGCCTGGGCACACCCTAATCGCTATGTGTGGTGCCGATTCCCCCTACTGCCCGGCCTACCCCTTGTTGCCCCCCCCAGTTCTGCTGGCTTCCCTCCTCTTCTCTCTCTCCGACTGCTGCAGGAGAAACTTCAGGATGGAGATTGGGGAAAGGGGCTAATAAAATATGTAATTTACTGGCCCCCTACCTTTCTAAATGAACACAGTGAACACACTCGCTCACTGTGTCCATTCATAAAGGAAGCATAGTAAGATGAGTTTACAATGCTTCGGTTTGCGAATGAACAGGAAACCGCTCAGCACAGAGCACTTCCCATTCATTCACTGTGCAGTGCAGCTGAGGCTGCAGAGAAAGGCGTGTGTGTTTAAGCTTTGAAGTGCACACCCTAATGCAATAGGCTGCGCACACCTATTCCTGGCTCGCAGTCTCCGCTCTAATTCATCCCAAAAGGTGTTCTATTGGGTTGAGGTCAGGACTCTGTGCAGGCCAGTCAAGTTCCTCCACCCCAAACTCGCTCATCCATGTCTTTATGGACCTTGCTTTGTACACTGGTGGGCAGTCATGCTGGAAAAGGAAGGGGCCGTCCCCAAACTGTTCCCACAAAGTTGGGAGCATGAAATTGTCCAAAATGTCTTGGTATGCTGACGCCTTAAGGGTTCCCTTCACTGGAACTAAGGGGCCAAGCCCAACCCCTGAAAAACAACCAAACATCATAATCCCCCCTCCACCAAATGATTTGGACCAGTGCACAAAGCAAGATCCATAAAGACATGGATGAGCGAGTTTGGGGTGGAGGAACTTGACTGGCCTGCCCAGAATCCTGACCTCAACCCAATAGAACATCTTTGGGATGAATTTGAGCGCAGACTGTCCAAAATGTCTTGGTATGCTGACGCCTTAAGGGTTCCCTTCTCTGGAACTAAGGGGCCAAGCCCAACCCCTGAGAAACAACCAAACATCATAATCCCCCCTCCTCCAAATGATTTGGACCAGTGCACAAAGCAAGATCCATAAAGACATGGATGAGCGAGTTTGGGGTGGAGGAACTTGACTGGCCTGCCCAGAATCCTGACCTCAACCCAATAGAACATCTTTGGGATGAATTTGAGCGCAGACTGTCCAAAATGTCTTGGTATGCTGACGCCTTAAGGGTTCCCTTCTCTGGAACTAAGGGGCCAAGCCCAACCCCTGAAAAACAGCCCCACCCCTTAATCCCCCCTCTACCAGCCCTGTGTCCGGAGCATCTAGCTCTCCTGCCCCTCATTCCAGCATCCGGGTTTTGGCTATTGCATTCTCCCTGTCTTTGTCCACCTGCAGGCTGATTGATGTGGTCAGTCTCTGGGTGGAAACTCAAACCTCTTGTAAGCCAGCTTAACCCTCATTTAGGTGCTTGTGATAGACAGTGATACATGTGCTGTTCCTGGTCAAGCCCCCCTGTCTGTCTGCCCTGCTCTGCTAGATTGGATTCCCCTGTGTATGACTTTGGACCGGATTTTGGACTATTCCCTGAACTCAGCCTGCCTTTTACCTGGACTGTCATAGAACCACGCTATATGTCTGCTAACTGCAAGTATCTGTTTGCTTTGCTCAGTTTGCACCTGTCTTGGCATGGTAGCCAGACACTATAACATTGTGTATAGGTCCTGGGGGCAGCACCGGTAGGCCTGCTTGCCTTATGGGAAATGGGGCTGTTATAGGTGAAGAACACAGTAGCCAGCTATAGTGTCTGACCACTTAGCCAGCTGCCCATAGTGCCTTCAGGAGATGTTAGTCTTTATCATAAAGCCTTGACACAGGTCCCTTAGTGCATTCTGTTGTGATTCTATTAGCATTGACTGCTCAAGCCCTGAAGAAGTGGGAGGCTCCCCCCCCCTGAATTGCGTTGGCTGTATCTGATGCTTTTAACCATTAAATGTTTCAAACAGTCCTTCAAGAGAGATGAACGTTTATACCAGGTGCTCCTCCATACACCACCAAGAATTTGCCATCTGGCAAGCGCTTCCTTAGAGGGGATCAGAGAGATCGACAGCCTGGGGCCAGGCATGGGCACCGCCCCTCCGTCCATTGCCGCCTCCCCTATCAATGTGTCCGGCCCCTTTCAGTACACCGGCGCATGAATTCCAATGCGGGGGGGGGGGCTGATTTTTTAGAGCCAGAGGCACTACCCTGTTTCCCCGAAAATAAGACCTAGCGTGATTGTCGGTGATGGCTGCAATATAAGCCCTACCCCCCAAATAAGCCCTGGTTAAAGTCCTTGTAGGTCTTATTTTCAGGGTAGGGCTTATTTTTGGGGGAAACAGGGTAGGGCTTATTTGGGGGGTAGGGCTTATATTGCAGCCATCACCGACAATCACGCTAGCTCTTATTTTCGGGGAAACAGGATAATATAGGGTGGGCTTGGGTCGCAGAGAGTGCGCTCCAAGCCCACTCAGGTGTTTTACAATCAATATTCGCTGTTGTAACACTGATCCTCCTCCCGGGCCAATCAGGAAGCGGGTCACCTGATTGGCTGAAAGGACAGGCGATCCTATTGGACGCCTAGGTGGAGGAGGGGAGGAGCTGGAAGCCGCCATGAAGAAGAGGACTCTGAGCCCAGCCCCTGCACCATGCCGCCACGACGGGTTAAAGTGTCGGCAAACAGCGGGGGGTGGGTGCTGCTCAAGGGGGATGGGTGGTTGTTTGCCGCCACCCCCCAAAAAAAACCCAAAGAAACACCAGCCTCCTCTGGCTAGAACAGGGTCCGCACATTTTATACTTCAATCGCAGATCTGCTTCTTTTAAGGAAAATTCACTTTATGGTAAATCCATTGAAATGATCACTTTTATTAGTCCAGCGCTGTCGCAACGCGTCAGTCATTTAAAAAATGGCGGCTGTTTATTAGACATTTTGCAAGCAAGGATTTACCTCTACCTTAACACACACAAATATTCCTATAATTATATATATTTTATTACTATAGTAGAGACGCCAACTCAGCCGCAATGTGTGCCGAGAAATGAGTCTTATGTTGGGAGCTGCGGTCCTATGGAGGAGCGAAAAGCAATTCTCACCTTTCCATGTAAAGAGATTTGCATTGCAGTTCATGTGTGTTAATTAATCAGGAACCCCCCTATAATATCCGAGAGATTTATTCGCACGCTCCCCAACAGCAAGTAACACCTTTGAGTTTGTAGATACTCCTTCATTAGATTCCATATGTATTAATTAGCATATTACCAGTTAATAGTATTGGCTCCATATGTCTGTGTTTGTGCTTTTGCAATCCCAGGAGACTTGGGATACATTCTGGATACATTATCCAGTCTGTACAGCCAACTGCGATCAGGGTGGTCACCAATAATAGACGCTTAAAGCGGAGCGCGCATTAAAACACAGGGACGGCTTATCTTGTAGTTCCCAAATCTAAAAAAAAAAAAAAAAAAAAGGTAAGAAAAAAATCTGAAATATAAATATAATATAAATCATAAAAAATTAGCTTTGAAATAAAATAAATTAATAATTTAAAGATTAAATAAATAATAAAAAAAATATATATATTTATATATATAGTATCTCACAAAAGTGAGTACACCCCTTACATTTTTGTAAATATTTTCATTATATCTGTTCATGTGACAACACTGAAGAAATGACACTTGTCTACAATGTGAAGTAGTGAGTGTACAGCTTGTATAACAGTGTAAATTTGCCGTCCCCTCAAAATAACTCAACACAGCCATTAATGTCTAAACCGCTGGCAACAAAAGTGAGTACATCCCTAAGTGAAAATGTCCAAATTGGGCCCAATTAGCCATTTTCCCTGTTACAAGGTCTCAGGTGTGAATGGGGAGCAGGTGTGTTAAATTTGGTGTTATCGCTCTCACTCTCTCATACTGATCACTGAAAGTCCAACATGGCACCTCATGGCAAAAGAACTCTCTGAGGATCTGAAAAAAAAAATTGTTGCTCTACATAAAGATGGCCGAGGCTATAAGAAGATTGCCAAGACCCTGAAACTGAGCTGCAGCACGGTGGCTAAGACCATACAGGGGTATAACAGGACAGGTTCCCCTCAGAACAGGCCTCGCCATGGTCCACCAAAGAAGTTGAGGTCACGTGCTCAGCGTCATATCCAGAGGTTGTCTTTGGGAAATAGACTTTTGACAATATAGTGTATATTAAATTAAAATAAAAGAGTGAAAGTGACTTACATGACACAACCTCCTGTGCGCTCCAGTGATGTCACTGGGCCTTCTTCTGGGTTTCTGGAAAAGATGACCCAAAATTTTGTGAGAACACATTCTTGTGAGATTTGGGACTCACAGAAGAAGATCCAATGATGTCACCGGGCCTTCTTCTGGGTTCCTGGAAAAGATAACCCAAAATCTTGTGAGAACATATTCTTGTGAGATTTGGGACGCACAGAAGAAGATCCAATGATGTCACTGGGCGTTCTTCTGGGTTCCTGGAAAAGATGACCCAAAACCTTGTGAGAACATATTCTTGTGAGATTTGGGACACACAGAAGAAGATCCAGTGATGTAATTTGGCCTTCTTCTGGGTTCCTGGAAAAGATGATAAAAAATCTTGTGAGAACATATTCTTGTGAGATTTGGGACCCACAGAAGAAGATCCAGTGATGTCACTTGGCCTTCTTCTGGGTTCCTGGAAAAGATGATGCAAAATCTTGTAGGAACATATTCTTGTGAGATTTGGGACGCACAGAAGAAGATCCAGTGATGTAATTTGGCCTTCTTCTGGGTTCCTGGAAAAGATGATAAAAAATCTTGTGAGAACATATTCTTGTGAGATTTGGGACCCACGGAAGAAGATCCAGTGATGTCACTTGGCCTTCTTCTGGGTTCCTGGAAAAGATGATGCAAAATCTTGTAGGAACATATTCTTGTGAGATTTGGGACGCACAGAAGAAGATCCAGTGATGTCACTCCCATCTGGGTGAGCTCAATGGAAGGTACGTTATTTATTTGTATTTTTTCACTTCTTTCTGCCATTTTTTCCTTTTTTTTTCCTAGAAAAGGGGTATTCTAGAAGAACATAAAATTAGCAAGACTTTATATAACCAAAAAACTGCACATAACAGTTTTAATCAGAATGAGCTGTAGCTAGCTGTGTTCCTCTCTATCTTTCGTAGACTGTGACTGGCATAAGCAATTATTCTTTTTTATCTCTCTTGCTCTTCTACAAGTATTGCTCATAATCCCTGGTATTTGGCATCACCTTGCAGTACGAAAAGGAAAAATGAAATCACAAAGAGTCATCATTTTTCGGGGATACAAAAATACAGGAAAATCTAACCATTCCCTTTTTTTTTGTAGACTAGCACTTTTTTTGTAGCATCTTTATGAGGGCAGCCTGCTGTACAGAATCCTTAATTAGGCCTCTGTAGGATTCCTATGGTCCGAAGAAGGATCTGACATCAGTGATGGTCTTGTGTCTTGCCACTGCGGCCACCTTGCTAAGGTGTAAGAGTCCAGGGCTTAATATGCATGCACCAATGGCAAGAGGAAATCCGTGCCAACTGAGCAGAAGACTTGATGGAAAAAGGCAGGAAAATCCCCAGGAGGTGCACAGGAAGTGACCTTAACCTGATGGAAAAAGGTGGGAAAATGCCCAGGAGCCGCACAGGAAGTGACCTCAACCTGATGAAAAAAAGGCGGGAAAATGCCCAGAAGGTGCACAGGAAGTGACCTCAAACTTCCCTATATAAGCCCAGCTCAGACACTGCCAAATTGCTGGATTATCTTCAGCCTTCAGTCCCCCCTTGTTCCTGTGCTAGTGTGTGATCTGTCTGAACATGTGACCTGGAAACCTATTTGATTACTCTTGATTGCTGCTTGCCATTTGACCTTGGATTTGTACCTTGACCATTCTACTTCTTTGTCCCTTTTGTACTCAGCTGCCAGATTGGAACCGACCCCGGCTTGGATCTCGACCATTCTTCTTCTGATTAACCCTTTTATACTTTGTTGCCAAACTGCACTTGACCTCGACTGGGATCTTGGACTAAGGCTTGCACGGTTCTCTGCACCCCTGGCACCTGTGCCACTCTGTTTCCACCAAGTCTCTGTCTCCATCTCCAGAGGCTTCAAGAACCAGAGGTGCAAGGGATGCCTTCCCACTACTTCGATCTCCCATCAGGTACGTGGCCCTCGTGACATAAGGTAAAGCTTTGTGGAAAACGATGCGTTCTAAGTACTCAATGGATGACATTGAGTATTCCAATGCCAGGTGGCATTTTCTAGGTTTTTTTAATTTGAACTAAACCTGGACAACCAATCAAAGATAATCCCTAAGTGCTTGATTTGTAATAGAAGAGAACACAATAATGTTATTTAGGTTGGCCAGTTAGAACTTGAAATTTAGGTCCCGGGCTAAGCACTCCAGTCTAAATGGCCCTATTTCATTCATTGAAGGCAACTTGCATTGCTGATGGTCACTTTTCATTCGTTGATGGAGACTTGCAGAGCCGCTGTTAGAAATCATGGGGCCCCATACAGCCTTCCTAAAGCTCCCCCCAGCCCTGCCTACAAGCCTACCCCCACCACCACCCCTCGGGGTGCAGTGGAACAGCAGGCACTGGCTTTTTCCACATACGACCCAAAAATTAAACAAAAGTCCCTCCTCTGCTCCCACCTCCTTGGCCCCTCTGTTGTACTGCCTTATCAGCGGCATCAGAAGCTGATACTCTTTTGGATACCCCAAATGATATTCACTGAGATATTCACTGAGATACAAGCATATCCCCCCCACCAATCCATGCATAGTCAAGACTTTGCTGTGCCTAGGACTAACACATCACATAGGGCCTATGAACATAGACAAATGCAGCATTGTCCTTTATTGATATTGAGTTTGAGGTTCGGAGTTTGGGGTTTGGACAGGTCCAATGACCTCTGCTGAGATGCAATCAGTTGTCATGCTCTGTTACAAACATACAAGGGATATTTGCTTAGGCCTGACACACTGCTTAGTCATTCTATACCCACCTCCGTTGTTTGTTAATGGCTCTTCTCTTCGCTGCGGCCTTCGTGATTAGATATACTAATGGAACTTCCTTCTATATAGGAATTGGATGATCGCTGAATTTCCAAGGATGTGTTGCTATTCAGCATGACAAACAGCTGTGATTTCTTCAAAAGAAAGAGTTACTTACCTTGGTAGCATTCCAGGGACACCTCTTTCGAGAAAAGAGATATTATTATTATTATTATTATACAGGATTTATATAGCGCCAACAGTTTGCGCAGTGCTTTACAAAATGAGGGCAGACAGTACACTTACAATACAAATCAATACAGGAGGGAACAGAGGGCCCTGCTCGTTAGAGCTTACAATCTAAAAGGGAGGGTCAAGTGGAAACAAAAGGTAATAACTGTGGGGGATGAGCTGATAGAGAAAATTAAAATACAGTTGTTAGGTGTGGGTAGGATAGGCTTCTCTGAAGAGAAGGGTTTTCAGGGATCTTCTAAAAGCTAATAGAGTAGGAGATAGGAGGACAGATTGGGGTAGGGCATTCCATAGGATTGGAGAGGCTCTGGAAAAGTCCTGGAGGCGAGCATGGGAGGAGGTGACGAGGGAGCTAGAGAGCTGGAGGTCTTGAGAGGAACTAAGAGAACGAGTAGGTTGGTATTTAGAGACTAGGCCAGTGATGTAGCTGGGGGCTAAATTGTGGATGACTTTGTAAGTAGTTGTTAGTATTTTTAATTTAATTTGTTGGCTGAGCGGAAGCCAGTGGAGGGATTGACAGAGAGGAGTGGCAGACACAGAGTGATCGGTAAGGTGGACGAGTCTGGTAGCAGCATTCATGATGGATTGAAGAGGTGATAGACTATGTAGAGGTAAGCCAATGAGAAGGGAGTTGCAGTAGTCGAGGCCAGAGATGACCAGCGAGTGAATTAAGAGCTTTGTTGTGTCATTGGTTAGAAAGGGGTGTATTTTGGAGATGTTGCGGAGGTTGAGGTGGCAAGTTTTGGACAGTGATTGGATGTGGTGCTTAAAGGAGAGTTCAGAGTCCAGGACTACACCTAGAACCTTGGCATGTGGGGATGGGCCTATAGATGTGACATCAATTTTGACAGAAAAATTTGACGGAAAAATTTGTTTGGTTTTGGATAGATTGAGTTTGAGGAAGTGGTGTGACATCCAGACTGATATATCTAATAGTAAATTAGTGATAAGTGAGGAGACAGAGGGAGAGAGCTGAGGGGTAGAGAAATAGATTTGGGTGTCGTCAGCATAGAGGTGGTATTGGAAGCCATGGGAGGCTATCAGCTGACCCAGGGAGGAGGTGTAGATTGAAAATAGGAGAGGTCCAAGAACAGAACCTTGGGGGACCCCAACAGAGAAAGGAAGAGGAGAAGAGGAAGTAGAGTTGTAAGAAACGCTAAAGGTGCGGTTGGATAAGTAGGAAGAGAACCAGCGAAGAATACAGTCACGGAGACCAAAGGCGTGGAGTTTTTTGAGGAGGGGGTGGTCAACCGCATCAAAGGCAGCAGAGAGGTCCAGGAGTAGGAGTACAGAATAGCGTTGATTGGTTTTGGCCATTAGTAGATCCTTTCTTAGTTTTAGGAGAGCAGTTTATTCCTGATAACATTTAGGGGGCACCCTTCTGAATAAAGATATACTTTCTGAAGATACAGACCAACCTTTCTCGACCTTTTTACCCTAGAGGAATTTTTAGGTCTTAGCCAACTGTTACTAATACCAATTCATTGGGGGTTGAAATGCTTCTTACATTGGTGGTCTGTGGGAACAATGCAACGCTAGCAGACAACAGAAACAAGAATAGAGCTGAGAGCCTCACAATGCAGGAGATAAGAGCAAGGCTTGGCTAGGCACTGGAACTATATACAGCGATGACAAGGGGAGATGCCCACGCTCCCAGAGGAAGTCCTTTAGTGACGAAACCGGTCGGGTTTAGACATCGTTTTCCTGTCATCGTGTTTTGGATTGAGCTAACATTTGCTCTTGCTTTGGAATATTTTTAGTTTTTTAATGTAATGGCATGTCAGTGCATTACTTGAGTAAAGCCCAACCTAAAGGATTTTACACTATCTTGGCGTTTTTTATCTCTTTGCTGACATATCCCACAGAGCACTCTGATTTAAGACTGAAGGAATATTGGTTTCCATGTGAAGTTTGGATGACCCCCCTTGTCTTTCTGATGCTGGAGTGATTGCGGATGGAGCATATGATATATTATGCCGCGTACACGCGGTCGGAATTTTCGATGGAAACAGTCCGATGGGAGCTTTTCATCGGATTTTCCGACCGTGTGTATGCCCATCGGTCTTTTTCTGTCGGAATTTCCGACAGACTTTGGATTGAGAACCTGTTCTTAATTTTTCCGACGGAAAACCTTTTTATTGGATTTTCCGATCGTGTGTATGCAATTCCGACACGCAAAATTCCGACGCATGCTCGGAAACAATTTGACGCATGCTCGGAAGCATTAAACTTCCCTTTTATAGTGCCGTCGAACGTGTTGTATGCTGCGGTGTTATTGACCGTTGGAATTTGGTGTGACCGTGTGTAGGCAAGACAGCTTGAGCGAAATTCCGTCGGAATTCCGACGGGAAAACCATCAGAGCTTTTTCCGACGAGAATTCCGACCGTGTGTACGCGGCATAAGAGCCCCTTTTGCCCCCCTGTAATAGGTGGTTAACACTCTCTGGTAAGAGTACATCTAAACTTATGGTGGTGGTCTTTTCACAAGGTGGAGGAACTGAGTGAACAAGAACTTCTGCACCTGTTTACCAATATAAAGCACTACACTGGTGCCATATTGAAGACACATGGATTGAACTAATTTGATGTAATTTATTTTAATCATTTATTCACTTTATTCATGTATTCAAGCACAACACAATCTTTTCCTTATAGAAAAAATAATTAGGCTGCTGGTTTTGCCAAGTGGCATTGACCCTGAAACTATGTGGGCACCAGCCAATAGGAGTTTAGCCAGCCACAGATCAAAGAAACCCCCCATAGAAACCTCTGGAGGAACCCTACGGTTTCATGGAACCTCACCGAGAACGAATGAGCTAGACCTTATTACTAACCTACACGTGGGGACTTTTGTGTGACCTTTTTTGTTTTTCTGTTTTAAATATTTTTTATATAGGTGGTCCTTCTTTAACCTGTTCCCAACCAGGTCACGTCTATTTACGGGGGCAGAATGGCACCCTTGCGCAAAACCCCATCTGGTTTAAGAGCCGCCAGAGGGCGCGCCTGCTGCACAGCGGGGGGACCCTATGCGTGAGGCTGGCGGTCGTGATCGCCGCCAGCCACACGCGATAGCGTGCAGGAGAGCCAGCATGGGGATTTTTGTGTGTAAACACACAAAGCCCGGTTCTGTCAGGGGAGAGGAGACATGTCGTTTGTTCCTACTAAGCAGGAACAGCGATATGTCTCCTCCCCTAGTCAGTCCTATCCCCATACAGTTTGAACACACTGAGGGAACACATTTAACCCCTTGATCTCCCCCTAGTGTTAACCCCTTCCCTGCCAGGGACATTTATACAGTAATCAGTGCATATTTATAGCACTGATCGCTGTATAAATGTCAATGGTCCCAAAAATGTGTCAAAAGTGTCCGATATGTCCGTCGCAATGTTGCAGTGCCACTAAAAATCACAGATCACTACCATTAATAGTAAAAAAAAAAAAAAAATTTAAAACGCTTTTTGTCTGAAAGTCTGATCGTGTGTACACAAGTCCGTCGCACAAAAATTCACGCATGCTCAGAATCAAGCAGAAGGAGCCGCACTGGCTATTGAACTTCCTTTTTCTCGGCTCGTCGTACTTCTTGTACGTCAGCGCGTTCCCACGTTCTGAATTTTTGGCCAACATTTGTGTGGCCGTGTGTATGCAAGACAAGTTTGAGCCAACATGCTTTGGAAATCAGCAACAAAACTTTGGCAACAACTGCAGGGACGTCTTCCTATATACAGTCTATATACAGTCTCCTTGTCACTCCTCCTGCACTTCAATTGCTTGCAGTCTCCAGCTGGATGTTAGTGTTGGTGGATTAGGCACAGTCAGATTTAGCAATGGCCCTTTGCAGGCAGGAACTCAAAGCCCCTTGTTGTGTAGCAGATTACAGTGATCAGCTTGTATTACTGTCAGGGCTGGGCTCAGCCCTTCCTTCTCAGAGCTGGCTGCTCAGCTGTTGGTTAATTGCCAGCTCCTATCTCTCCACAGTTACTCTGCTGTTGATGATATCCAGCTCGTCAGCCCTGCCTACTTAAGCCGTTCAGCCCAGAGAATCTCTGCCTTCGCCTTGGTCAACATCACAGAAACTATCTAGTCCTGTTTAAAGACTTGACTTTTCTTCTGGCTCCAGATCCTGCTTGCTGTTTCACTACATTGATCCCTGACTTCTGGCTTGGCTGACTATCCATTCCGGTTACTGAACTTTGGCTATGTTTTGACTTTTTACTTTTATTGTTAAACAAGTGTAATTTAACTGTACTTCTGTCTTTGACTGATTTAATGGTTTCTGACAATTACTCCTCCTGTGGCTACTGGTGCCAGTACCACCTCTTCAGGCACCTCCAACCTACCTGGCTGTAGCTGCCCCTTTCACTAGGCCTCAAGGCTAACTTTCCTCTACAGTCCTCCAGACTGATTCCAGACTGAAGACTTAGCACACTGGGGTCTTCAGGGAGAACTGGCTACATGTGGCAGTCCCCCCTGTGTGTCCCCAGTAGTGCTGCTCCACTCACACTGCCCTCTCTCTTGTATCTCATGCCTCCATGAAGGGCTTCCTCTGTGTGTTGAGGCAGGATCCTTGCAGCACCTGAGCCCCGACCCAAAGTCACCCCCCAGACTAGGAGGTGCCCTAGAGGGCCACTGACAGCCTCCACAGCACTATATCTCCATCTTCCACCCAACTGCCCCTGCTGGCGTGACTCCTATTTATTTATGAACCTTGCCCCCTGACAGCTTGAGGCCCTCATAAATATGCATGGAAGCTCCTCCTTACACTCACCCACCAGTTCTGGAAGTTTCTACAAACTTCCAGACCAGGGTTAAAGTGCCGGAGAGGGCTTCCAGATGAGTTATCCAGCCCTAAGTCACTGAATCCTGACCCAGATTCACAGCCCAGGCTTAGCCCTGAGCTAACCAAATGTTCCTATGCTAACAAACCTACACTACAAAACCTAACCTACATCTACCACACACTAGACGCAGGGGTCTCAAACTGGTGGCACTCCAGCTGTGGTGGGACTTCAAGTCCCATTAGGCATTGCAAGGCTGACAGTTACAAGCATGAATCCCAAAGGCAGAGGGGTGATAGGACTTGTAGTTCCCGCAACAGCTGGAGGGCTAGTTTGAGATCCCTGCACTAGAGGGTGCTACAAGAAGAAGCCAGAACTTGTATTTAGTTGTTGGGGACCACTGCAAGGAGGATTACTCCGCCTGCTCTTTAAAATGAGCCCCTCTCTGTCCCTGGCCCCTGCTGCTAAACTTATGGGGCCCCAGGGAACTTCTATTGAATTGCTGAGAACCACAGCCCATGGGATTTCCATGCATGTGCCCAAACATATTTAAAGAGTCCCGCCTCTGCCCCCAGACCCCCTGTCAAACTGATGGAACCTGGGCCCTTTACAGAAGGGCCAGATTGACCTCTCTATTGGTGGCCCTACCTACCCTAACACAAATGCTTATACAACATGGGCAAGCCCAGTCTATCCATGCATGGTCAACTTGTTTCTGTTATTAGAGCAGAGTTGAGCGCATAATTAAGTATGTTTCTGGGACTATAGAACAATACATGGTAACATTACAATACCACCATCATTTCACACCCTTCCAAGTGCAATGGCTAAGTGGCTTTTTACTGGTTGTCTTATTTAAACTTGTGTCTTGGCAGCAGGCCTGCGGCTATAGAAACCCTTCAGTCATCTGATCATTAATTCACTATTAGATGGTTATCTGCAATAAGGACATGTATAATAATGATTACGCCCGGAGAAAAGTGAAATACAGAAAAGTATATAGCTTATGGCTTGTTTAAAATTAACATTAACAGGGTTTTGAGAAGCAGAAGAATGTCTTCATCGTTATATGGAAATCACTGCGATCTTTAACAAAATTCAAGTGAAGAGGCGGCCATGCGTAAATACTAATTACATCTCAGACCCCGGGGAGGAAACAGAGCAAGTGAATACTAAGTCGGGTTGTAAATAATAACCAGCCGAATAGGCCTCTGATATTAGCATGTTTCATATAGGCCACTGAAAAAAAAAAAATTGAATAAAGTTTCTATATGCTTGCTGGACGCTTACTAAAACCAATTAGTTGGTGGACTTTGGGAAGAATGTCCCTTACATTGGTGGTCAGTGAGAAGAATGTTCCTTACATTGGTGATCAGTGAGAAGAATGTTCCTTACATTGGTGTTCAGTGAGAAGAATGTTCCTTACATTGGTGATCAGTGAGAAGAATGTTCCTTACATTGGTGATCAGTGGGAAGAATGTTCCTTACATTGGTGATCAGTGAGAAGATTGTTCCTTACATTGGTGATCAGTGAAGAATGTTCCTTACATTGGTGATCAGTGGGAAGAATGTTCCTTACATTGGTGATCAGTGGGAAGAATGTTCCTTACATTGGTGATCAGTGAGAAGAATGTTGGTGTCGCTAGGGGGTGGCTTTTGGGGCTATAGCTCCTTACATTGGTGATCAGTGGGCAGCACGGGAGAGCTGGAGAGTTAACAGGCGGCCCGAGAGAGCAGAGAGATTACATCATCTCTCACTGCCCATCCTCTCTCTTATGACCCTGATGTAAGGAGCGTTTCTCTAGGGACACTGAAGTAAGTGGGGGGCCCTCTGGTGACCCTGATGTAAGGGGGGCTCTTTGGGGACCCTGATGCAAGGCGGAGGCTCTCTGGGGACTCTGATGTAAAGGGAGCTCTCTGGGGACCCTGGTGTAAGTGTATGCCCGCCCAAGTGTATGACTTTCTTTACTTCGCTGCTATGGGCTCTAGCCCCAGATCTTTTGTAGACCTAGCAACGCCCTGTTTCAGAAAATTATTCCTTACATTGGTGATCAGTGATTAGAATGTTCCTTACATTGTTCAGTGAGAAGAATGTTACTTACATTGGTGATCAGTGAGAAGAATGTTCCTTACATTGGTGATCAGTGAGAAGAATGTTCCTTACATTGGTGATCAGTGAGAAGAATGTTCCTTACATTGGTGATCAGTGGAAGAATGTTCCTTACATTGGTGATCAGTGAGAAGAATGTTCCTTACATTGGTGATCAGTGAGAAGAATGTTCCTTACATTGGTGATCAGTGGGAAGAATGTTCCTTACATTGGTGATCAGTGAGAAGAATGTTCCTTACATTGGTGATCAGTGGAAGAATGCTCCTTACATTGGTGATCAGTGAGAAGAATGTCCCTTACATTGGTGATCAGTGAGAAGAATGTTCCTTACATTGGTGATCAGTGGGAAGAATGTTCCTTACATTGGTGATCAGTGAGAAGAATGTTCCTTACATTGGTGATCAGTGGGAAGAATGTTCCTTACATTGGTGATCAGTGGGAAGAATGTTCTTTACATTGGTGATCAGTGGAAGAATGCTCCTTACATTGGTGATCAGTGGGAAGAATGTTCCTTACATTGGTGATCAGTGAGAAGAATGCTCCTTACATTGGTGATCAGTGAGAAGAATGTTCTTTACATTGGTGATCAGTGGAAGAATGTTCCTTACATTGGTGATCAGTGAGAAGAATGTTCCTTACATTGGTGATCAGTGAGAAGAATGCTCCTTACATTGGTGATCAGTGAGAAGAATGTTCTTTACATTGGTGATCAGTGGAAGAATGTTCCTTACATTGGTGATCAGTGGGAGGAATGTTCCTTACATTGGTGATCAGTGGGAAGAATGTTCCTTACATTGGTGATCAGTGGAAGAATGTTCCTTACATTGGTGATCAGTGAGAAGAATGTTCCTTACATTGTGATCAGTGAGAAGAATGTTCCTTACATTGGTGATCAGTGAGAAGAATGTTCCTTACATTGGTGATCAGTGAGAAGAATGTTCCTTAAATTGGTGATCAGTGGGAAGAATGTTCCTTACATTGGTGATCAGTGAGAAGAATGTTCCTTACATTGGTGATCAGTGAGAAGAATGTTCCTTACATTGGTGATCAGTGGGAAGAATGTTACTTACATTGGTGATCAGTGAGAAGAATGTCCCTTACATTGGTGATCAGTGAGAAGAATGTTCCTTACATTGGTGATCAGTGAGAAGAATGTTCCTTACATTGGTGATCAGTGAGAAGAATGTTCCTTACATTGGTGATCAGTGAGAAGAATGTTCCTTACATTGGTGATCAGTGAGAAGAATGTTCATTACATTGGTGATCAGTGAGAAGAATGTTCCTTACATTGGTGATCAGTGGGTAGAATGTTCCTTACATTGGTGATCAGTGAGAAGAATGTTCCTTACATTGGTGATCAGTGGGAAGAATGTTCCTTACATTGGTGATCAGTGAGAAGAATGTTCTTACATTGGTGATCAGTGAGAAGAATGTTCCTTACAGTGGTGATCAGTGGGAGGAATGTTCCTTACATTGGTGATCAGTGGGAAGAATGTTCCTTACATTGGTGATCAGTGGGAAGAATGTTCCTTACATTGGTGATCAGTGAGAAGAATGTTCCTTACATTGGTGATCAGTGGGAAGAATGTTCCTTACATTGGTGATCAGTGGAAGAATGTTCCTTACATTGGTGATCAGTGGGAAGAATGTTCCTTACATTGGTGATCAGTGAGAAGAATGTTCCTTACATTGGTGATCAGTGAGAAGAATGTTCCTTACATTGGTGATCAGTGAGAAGAATGTTCTTTACATTGGAGGTCAGTGGGGAGAAAAATGCCCACTGCTGCAGACGTATGCCATACATCACTGGCAATAAAAGGGTTAAAACGTGGTAGCCATATAAATTAAATTATAATTTTCATCTCCAGGCAAAATTGAAATTCTCCCCAACTCTTCATTTTACCTTATCTGACGCATATGGTCATCATATGACCCTCTGCAGCACCTCTTCTGGAGACCAGTGCTCCACCACTGCAAAAAGGGCCCATGATTACCGTCCCTGATACTGCCTGAAATAAAGAAAAATTAACAAAATTTAGGCTTTAATTCTATTCTATTTGTTCTTCAAAATCTAAGTCCCAGTAGACCTTCCATGATGGTTCTTTCCCCGTTGTAAATTCAATCCTGGCTAAATCTGCATAAGTCATCCAACCAGCTGGCGGATACGGCCGGCTAATAAAACGCCTCTATCAATATTCAGGTCAGGAACTCAAGGACGTACTTTACAAGTTCAAGTGTTTGTGCTTGAAGCAACACTACGAAAATAAAGATTTTCTTAATCCTCATATTAGAGGAATTGGCAGTCGGAAGCACAACTTACCACGGCTGATATTAGGAAAATGTCATCTTCATGTCCAGCTTTAATAGATTAGCTTAATTAAGTATTTAGGAGGACACTGTGCCGGAATGTGCATGTCAACCCCCCGTGATTCAGGACACAAAATAAAAGGAAGGCTTTGTGTTCTTTTGGACTTCATAATTGATACTCTGGAGGGGCTGGTTTGATAAGATATGTCAAAGCCGAGAACAGTTATAGACTTTGGGCATTTTTATTTAGACAATAGATATCTCAATTTATTCTGTGCTCTTACGATTAGCTTTGTAGATTGTAAAAAATAAAATAATACTGTGTAAGGCATGGATTACAGCTGTTTGCAAAGAAAACAGAGAGCGCCGCTTGAAGTGCTGACACAAAGACACGCGGCCACTAGCCATGCTGTCCGGTGCTGGCTTGCCCAGCCCTCTGAAGTCAATGGACAAAAGATAATAGAAATGAGAAATATTCACTGCGCTTAGATTCCAAGGAGGAGCTGACATAGAATTGTTGGTAACAATAACATAGGTAAAAAAAGGGGTATATGCAGTGCTAGATATATTATGTTAATAAAGGTCCACAAATGCTGGAAGAAAAGTCCATTTCCTTTTCAGAACCACCCAGAGTGTAAATCGGACAAATTAAAGGCTTACTAGACCCTCACACTTTTTTTTTTAAAATAACAAACATGTCATACTTACCTCCACTGTGCAGTTAGTTTTGCACCGATCCTCCTTTTCTGGGGTCCCTCAGTGGCACTAGTAGCAGCTCCCCGCATCGAGTGCCTTTGGTGGACACTTCTGTGTCCATTCACACAGAAAGCAGGACTCGCCCCCCCTCCCCCTGGGGGGCTGCAGCACCACAGAAGGTGTACAGGTGAAAAACTATGAGGGTTTACAACCCCTTTAAGGTGAATAAAGATATCCTCCAACGAACATCAACACATCTGGCCTCTTACCGCAAGCAGTGGACCACTAGATTATAGGTGGTCAAACAGGCATAGTATATCCACAAAATGGTCATGTCTCCACCCAAGTAACAGGCACCTGGATCTTGTACAGCTCTCACGTATAATAGATCCCCAGGTTCATACATTAAATGAGAGAAAATGACTCCTTGTGGTGCAGTATATCAAGCCAATAAATATTTATTCCAATAAGAATTCCAAAGTACTCACATTTGGCATGTTAAAAACAAGCATGTCATAAGGTAAAAACGACCATATGTTTCCAACCAACAAGATGACCCAGTCAGCATGTGTATCGTCGTGACGTCAGATACCAGGCTCCAACTTGCGCGTTTCGTCCAATGAGGAACTTAGTCATTCGCGTTCCTCATTGGACGAAACGCGTAGGATGAAGCCTGGAATCTGATGTCACGATGATACACGTGCTGACCATGTGCCATCTTGTTGGTTGGAAACATATGATCATTTTTGCCTTATGACATGCTTGTTTTTAACATGAAAAATGTGAGTACTTTGGAATTATTATTCTAATTAATATTTATTGGCTTGATATACTGCACCACGAGGAGTAATTTTCTCTCATTTAATGTATGAACCTGCAGATCTATTATATGTGAGAGCTGTACAAGATACAGGTTCCTGTTACTTTGGTGGAGACGTGACCATTTTGTAGATATACTATTCCTGTTTGACCACCTATAATCTAGTGGTCCACTGCTTGCGTTAAGAGACCCGGTGTGTTGATATTCAGTGGAGGATATCTTTATTCACCTTAATTTGTCTGATTTACACTCTGGGTGGTTCTGAAAAGGAAATGGACTTTTCTTTCAGCATTTGTGGACCTTTATTCACATATCATATCTAGCGCTGCATATAATCATTTTTTATTTAACGGACAAAAGATGTCAGGAGCCGCACACTAATGGGTCCTCATGGGTCCTCCAGGTCTACCAAATACCCCACTGTATGGAGAGTAGGTAGAGGGGTACCCCACCCTCTACTGACATCATAACAATTTGTCAAAAAAATTTATGGAAAAGGCTTTCAAGAGTATCCGACCTTGTGCTGAAGGTGGTAGTCCCCCTTTCAGAGGGATCACTACCCTGATGGGTAGTGGTGTGGTGGGGTCCTGGTCAGAAGGTGGATAGGATTTGGCTATTCCTGACTTACATCATGTAGGTTTGTAGCTAGGAAGAGTGGTAGGCCTACGGAGCCTCTGTCCAAGGAGAAGACTCCATGTGAGGACCCACCGATGGGGAACTCATGGTATAGCGTTTGGCAAAATGTCTGAACTTTAAGAGTTTGGGTTGGTGGCACTGAAGTGTTCTGCACTGTATTGCTGAAGACCTGGTGCTGGCCAAGAGTGGTATAAGCAGGTGGTAGTACCCCTTTTAGAGAGACAACTTCCCTGATGATGTTAGTAGGTGGAGTATTGTGCCCTTGATATTCTGGTGTGGGTGGGGCCCTGGTCAGAACGTGGATTGGATTTGCCTATCTCTGACTTATAGTATGTAGGTTTGTAGCCAGAAAGAGTGGTATGCCTACAGTAACTAGGCCCAGGGAGAAGACTCCATGTGAGGACCCACTGTTGGGGAACTCATGATAGAGCATTTGGCAAAATGGCTGAACTTTAGGAGTTTGGGATTGGTGGCACTGAAGTGTTCTGCACTTTATTGCTAAAGTTGTGAAGTTGAGAAGCTGTATGCCAATTTATTGTCTTGAAGGTCCTCAGTAAATCCTGTGTGGACATTTTTTATTTGGGAAGGTGGGCCTTGTGCCAGAAAACTATGAGTACCGTGGGTCTCGGACCTGAAGTAAGTAGACACAAGATGGCAGGGTCCTCCATGGGTTCCATGTATGTATCGGAAAAAGAAGCTGGGTGGAGCCCCTGGCCAGCTTGGCGGGTACCGAGAGCTAATCCAGCTTGCCAGCACTTCAACAATTGGATAAGACTAAATGGATATATATATATCCATCTACCTGGCCCATTCGTATCCACACTCACCCATTGTACTGTATCTACGGAGGCCCTCCATAGACAGAGTACAATGGGTGAGTGTAAACATGAATTGGAGGGAGTCACTATTGCAATCCAGGCTGGACCTAAAACATATCTGCTTTGTTCATCTCCATTACATGGAAGACTGATAGGATTCGTAGTTTACAAAAGAAAGATAACATTGCTTATGCTGTCTTTATAGTGATTTTGAGTTTCTGGCAGGATCACTTGGTATTTTTCCTGTACTTGCTGAAAATGTTCTTGCCCTGAAAAAAAACGAAGACGCATGAAGCCACCACAGGAATAACTGATAAGTTGCTATATATATATTTTTTTTGTTCGTTTCTGAGTTTAAATGCGTTTTAACAGCTTTTACGCCATCTGGGACCTCTGGCTAATCAGATGTCTGTCCGGGACTAATGGTTAAGGCAGGCAATTGAGCAAATTGGAGACTTCAGTGCTCACAGGCCATCTGTGACCGACACAAAGTTATCGCTTGATGTTATGTCGGAATACAGATGCGACTCGATCTGATAAAGTTGTGGCTTTGCTCGTTCCGCCATCATTGGCTTTGGAGTCCTAATTGGGGAAAGTCTCCCCTTCAGTCATAAGTCATTTTTCACGCCTACGCTTCTCACCAGCCAAATGTATTCCACAATGTGCTCATCGCCCTCCTGTCTGTACATGGCTGACTTCCTTTCCCACAGAGCTGGGCACAGAGCATGACATCAAATTACATCCAGCCTGGTGAATGAAATGTGGAACCCTCAGCATTCCTTTATAACTGAAGGAGACCAGTAAGAAAACAAGGCTGCCTTAGATGTTCTCCCATTACAAACGCCAGTTCCCTGACTTCACGGGAGTAGTTGACTGGGAAAAATGCATGCAGGCAGTGACGTAGGCGTGACGTGAGAACTTCCGACCTGTATTCAATTTCTTGGTCACTGACTGCAGCCATTGCATCAGTATGAGGACAAAAGTCCTGAGGGTGCAGGCTGAGGACAACTAGGTTGCTGGTTACTAAAGCTGGAGAGTGCTATATCTGGTGCAACTCTGCATCACCATTCCCTCCTCCTCTCCAGCTGGAATGAAATCACTGCTGTCAACTGCGTGTCAATACTGGCTGAGAAATTGGCTCCTTGACCTGAGCTCTGTCCCCGGAAAGGAGGTCATATGCTCCTTTTCAGGGCTGAAACGGGGGGGGGGGGGGGGGGCAGGGGGCACATGCCCCGGGCGCAGCATTGAGGGGGTGCAGCAGCTGGAAACAATCCTCTTGCATCTGCTTCCCCACCTCTACCTCCCCTGCTCTCCATCCTGTCTGCTGCCACAGAGAATCTAGATGGAGAGCGGGGGAAGGAAAGAGGAGGAGAACGAGTGCCGGGGAAGGTTATGTTATAACGGTCTCTGGCTGCCTGTCTTTCCAGATCGTATGATGAGCTTCTCAGTGCAGAGGATCATGTCTGTATGCAGCCCATCTGCTTCCTGCACAGCTATCCAGGGAGAGGGGGTGAGCACTGTAGGGGGACCAGAGAAGGGGGGGCAGAGGAGAAAGGGGACCAGAGGAGCATGTGGGGGAGCAGAGGCATACAAGGAGCATGTGGGGGACCAGAAGAGCATGTGGGGGGCCAGAGGAGCACGGGAGGGAAAAGAAGAGCATGTGGGGGACCAGAGAAGCATGTTGGGGACCAAAGGAGCATGTGGGGGGGACCAGAGGAGCATGTGGGGGGGGGGGGACCAGATGAGCATGTGGGGGACCATAGGAGCATGTGGGGGACCAGAGGAGCATGGGGGTACAGAAGAGCATGGGGGGACCAGAGGAGCATGGGGGTACAGAAGAGCATGGGGGGGAATAAAGGAGAAGGGGGGACCAGAGGAGCATGTGTGATACCAGAGGAGCACGGGGGTACAGAGGAGTGGGGGGGACCAGAGGAGATCGGGGGGAATAGAGGAACAGGGGAAAACAGAGGAGCATGAGGGGGAGAAGAGGAGCATGTGGGGGGGACCAGAGGAGAATGTGGGGGGACCAGAGGAGCATGTGGGGGGACCAGAGGAGCATGGGTGGACCAGAGGAGCATGGGGGGGCCAGAGGAGCACGGGGGTACAGAGGAGTAGGGGGGACCAGATGAGCATTGGGGAATAGAGGAACAGGGGAAAATGGAGGAGCATGGGGGTACCAGAGGAGCAGGGGTGGGACAGAGGACCACGGGGGAGGGGACAGACAGCTGACTCAACAGCTATAACCTGGGAGTTTCTCCCTTTCCTGCCTAATCTTGTCCCATTATGGGTGGGCGCCAAACTGATTCTTTGCCCCAGGTGAAAGAATGTCTAGCTTCTCCACTGCTCCTTTCATACCCAGAAGTGTTGGGTATTGTGGGGGGCTGTGAAAGCGGAAAGAACATGCGCTACTTTTTTCAGTGCGCAACACAAGTTATTGAGCTTCCAACACACATATCTAGGCAGTTGCTTTAGGGTTCCATAGACTTTAAATGGTACCACAGAGCATCTAGTGTGCATTGCTGTGTGCTGCTAAATGCTATAGTGTGGCGGGCCCTATAGCATTGCTTCCCCACTGATCTTATGATGCATACATTTTTCTGATTAAAGTCGATCTAGGCCAGTGATGGCGAACCTTGGCACCCCCAGATGTTTTGGAACTACATTTTCCATGATGCTCAACTACACTGCAGAGTGCATGAGCATCATGGGAAATGTAGTTCCAAAACATCTGGGGTGCCGAGGTTCACCATCACTGATCTATGCCGTAGTTCAGACCCCATGTCATATACAGATACACTTTATTACCAAAAGTATTGGGACATCTGCCTTCACCCCCTGATGAAGTCACGTGATGTGACGATACGCGTTGAGATTGGGCAATAGGCATACAGGAAGTGACGCAGGAGGACAAGCTCGGCTCTTGTGGATTAATTGCTTGTTTTACTGTTTGTAAATGTGAGTAGACTCTTAGCTGTTTTAATAAAATACCCCCCCCCCCCTTTAAAAGCGTAATACTCCATTGGAAATTGCTTTCTTATACCCTAACAATGAGGAGATACCGTGTTGAGTACTGGATAGGACCTCCTGGAATCCTAAAAAGGAGGCTACTTTGATCCTGATACCACCCCCCCCCCCCCCCACGCTGATACTATCCACGGAGGTGGGTTGAGACACACAGACCCCTGGAATAGGATCTTTGTATCCAGACGCTGTTCTCTTACAGCAGTGAGGTGAGCTGCTAGCGAGCACGGAGGTGTCACAAACTACTATAAGGATTAGAAACCAGTCACCTATTGGTTGGAAGATCACTCACCTTTGTCACCATATTTGACACTGTCTTCAGTTGGAAAAAAAAACAGCAAAAAACAAAAAAAAGACAATAAAAAAAAAAAAAACTATATTTTTTACTTTCTGCTACAAAACATATCCAATAGAAAATGTAGAAAATCGAATTTCTTCATCGGTTTAGGTTAATATGTATTCTGTTACATGTTTTTGGTAAAAAAAATCCCAATAAGCGTATATTGATTGGTTTGCGCAAAAGCGGTTACATTTTTTGTTTTTTTGTTTTTCAGGTCATTCATTATGATTGCAATTTGTAAATTCGTCAATTCAAAAATTCGAAAATCTGAAAATAAGAAAGAAAATCCGAAAATTTGAAAGAATAACTAACTAACTAATAATACTAACTATTAAATTATAGGTATTGGAATTTCCTTTCAAATTTGGCTGTTAGTGATCGTAACGAATACAAATTTTTTTCGAAGTTACGAATTGTCCGAAATAACGAATGGCGCATCTAAACAAATGGAGCGGAACTAATTAATAATAAATAATAAAAAAACGTTTTTATTATTATTGTTATTTATTATTATTAATTTGTTACTTTCCATTCATTTAGATGCGGCATTCCTTATTTCGGATAATTCGTAACTTTGGATAAATTCGTATTCGTTACGTTCGCTAACAGACAAATTTGAAAGGAAATTCTAATACCTATAATTTAATAGTTAGCAATACTTAAATTATTATAAGGTAGCTATTATTTCAGATTTTCGAATTTTCAGGTTTTCGTATTTTCACATTTCGAAATTTCCGAATATCCGAATTTTAGAATTGACAAATTTTCGAATTTTCTAATTTACGAATATTTGGAAAAATCCAAATGAATGAAAACCAGTTTAACGAATATTTCCGAATTAACGAATTTGTCTAAATTCTTTAAACGATTTCAGAACGAAACGCACATGTCTAAATGCCTTCCCTTCTGACAGAACGATAATCTGCCTTGTTGTACATAGGAAGATTGTTGTTCTGCCTGTGTTCTGTGTAATCGGCAGGTGCCGGCGGACATCGAGTGCTGGACTCTCGCTGTGTAGAATCACAGCAGGAATGGGCCGCTGGCAGTGCGCGCATGCGCCCCAAAACCCTGAAGCACCAGATCACGTACTGGGTATGTGATCTTGCTCAGTAAATGTGCGGTGGGCGGTCCGAAAGTGGTTAAAGACCCGTCATATTTTTAATATTTTCATACTGAGCTAGAGATGGGATGTTGGTGCCAATATTGTAATTTATGACATTCTGAGGTCTGTACTAATCAGATTTATCATTACTCTGTGGTGTTAATATTAAGATTATTTGTTTTAATTTATATAATCATTATTATTATTATTTATTATTATTATATTATTTATTATATTTATTATTATTATTATTTAATTATTTTAATATTATTTAATTTATATTATTATTATTATTAATTTATAATATTTATTATTATTATTATTTTATTATTATTATTATTATTATCTAATTATTATTATTATTTAATTTTATTATTATTATTTATTATTATTATTATTATTATTATTATTATTATTAATAATAATAATAATAATAATAATAATAATAATAAAATAATATAAATTCAATAATATTATTATTATTGTTTAATTTATATTATTATTGTGATTATTATTATTTATATTATTTAATCATTATTTTATTATTATTATTTGTAGTAGTTTTTTTTTTTTTTTTGGTGAAATGAACTGTAAAACTTGACTTTCTAGCGTTCGGTCCCAGACTATCATTAAGGCAGGGCCGGTTCTACCATGTATGTGTCAGATTCCAGCTGGGCGCAGACCTCCGCCGTGTCTCCACGTATAATCCGGTGATTAAGGACTTGGTTTGTTTTGCTTTCTTGAGAGGATAAATTTCCACTTACACTTTACAGTCCCCAATCATCATAGCACTGCTGATCTCATGATGGAGCGGACATGGAATTACAACAGCTGCAGGGTACACTGAGCCGCAGACATTTGTTCTGTTCTGTTATTTACTGTAGTACCGTCGGCACTCGCTGCTTCTTCACTGAGCTACATAACCGGGTTCAAGTAGACCCCAACCAGGCATAATAATACTGTTTCACCTTTTTTTTTCATGCTTTGTTACCTCTCAGGGCTTCTGGTCTCCTGCAGCTTCTGGCCACATGCCAATTGTCAGCACTGTTTTTTTTTGTGACGGTGACAACAATGAACCACGCATATATAATGAATACTGAAACATCCACTTGTAGTTTCTATCAGAAGCTTTTGTGATAAGGTGACAACTAGTGATAATCTTGGGTTTGGTTTGGGTTTGATCCAAGCCCAAGTTCTTAAAACACAGAAGAAGCTGTCCTTGCAGGCCAATCAGCTGCAGCCGAGGCATTCCTCACCATGCAGCTGCAGATATACACAGAGGGTTGGGGGTGCTTGTGACATCATTGACTCAATATGGCCCCATGCCCATGGGCATGTGGCCAAATTAGGTAAATAAAGTCATTAGCATTCATCCTCCTTTGTGTAGGTGCAGCTGGGGGTGGGGGAGTTTTTAAAAGTTCAGGCTTGAATCAAAACCAAGTAAACCCAACTGATCCGTAGACTGAACCCAACCTGAACCAAAGCTCATCCCTAGACTAAACCCATCCTGAATCCAAGCTCACCCCTAGACTGAACCCAAGCTCATCCCTAGACTGAACCCAACCTGAATCCAAGCTCACCCTAGACTGAACCCAAGTTCATCCCTAGACTGAACCCATCCTGAATCCAAGCTCATCCCTAGACTGAACCCAACCTGAATCCAAGCTCACCCCTAGACTGAACCCAACCTGAATCCAAGCTCACCCCTAGACTGAACCCAAGCTGAACCCAAGCTCATCCCTAGGCTGAACCCAACCTGAATCCAAGCTCACCCCTAGACTGAACCTAACCTGAATCCAAGCTCACTCCTAGCCTGAACCCAACCTGAATCCAAGCTCACCCCTAGACTGAACCCAAGCTGAACCCAAGCTCATCCCTAGACTGAACTCAACCTAAACTCAAGCTCATCTATAGATTGAATCCAACCTTAATCCAAGCTCATCCCTAGACTGAGCCCAACCTGAACTCAAGCCCCCCCCCCCTGATTGTACCCAACCTGAATCCAAGCTCATCCCTAGACTGAGCCCAAGCCCACCCCTAGATTGAACCCAACCTGAATCCAAGCTCATTCTTAGGCTTAACGCAAACTCAACCAAAACTTATCCCTAGATTGAACTCAACCTGAACCCAAGTTCAGTCCTAGACTAAACCCAAACTCATCAGTAGACTGAACTCAAGCTCATCTCTAGACTTAACCCAAGCTCATTCTTAGACTGAGCACATGCTGAACCAAAGCTGATCCCTGGATTTAACCTAACCTGAACCCAAGCGCACCCCTGACTGAACCTAAGCTCAATCCAAGCTCAGTCCTAGATTGAATCTAAGCAAGACCCAAACCAAACTCAAGCTCTTCTGTAGACTGAACCCTAGCTGAACCCAAGAACATTCCTAGACTGAACCTAAGCTGAACCCAAGCTCATCCCTAGGCTGAACCCAAGCTTATCCGTAGACTGAACCCAAGCTCATCCCCAGAATGAACTCAACCTGAACCCAAACTCACCCTTAGATTTAACCCAAGCTAAACCCAAGCTCATCCATAGACTAAAACCAAGCTCAATCCTTGACTGAACCCAGCAGCGAAACCCAAGCTTATCCTTATAATGAAGCCAAGCCCATCTCCAGAGACCATGTAGAAGAATTGGGAGACTGGAACAGTGTTGTCATCAGGGCCACCATTATAAATAATTGGGCCCTGTACAGCCTACCTGACAGTTCCTCCCCCGTCTCCCCATTCCCCATAGCTATACAGTCACAAGGATCAGTAGAGGGGGAAGAGTTACTAGCAACATTCCATGCAGAGAGGGGATAGGCCTGGGTGTGAATCCTTCATTAGATCCTGAGCTGTCCTCACGCAGCTCTTGGTAGCCTCCAATGCTCCTGATCTAGCTCCTCCTTACCTGTCATTAGTTGGGTGGAAACAGGTTTGCCACTTTCAGACCTCATTTACACGAGAACTCATCCTGCTTCCAAGCAAAACCCGAGCCTCCCTAATGACCTGCCAGGGCCCAGGCCCGGAGTACTACCTGTACCCCCCCCTATATTGGCTGGCCTGGTTGTCACTCTATAACAGGAAGCGCCTGAAGAAGGAACTTCATGGCAGGATCACTAAGTAGTATGTTATTGAAAGGTGCAGATTTAAAAAGATTGATATTGACTTTTAAAATAACATTAACATATAAGGGTGCGTGTACTGATAAATAAATTGATAAGATTTTGTCCTGCGAAACTGTATGTGCATTCATTCTGCGCAAATGCCAGCAAAATAGTTTTCTCTCTGGGAGGGGCCCAACAGGCTCTACCCTCTACAGACTGCCAGTAGAAAACTACTGGAGGGAGACAAGACCACTCACCCTGCACATGAAGAGAGAGAAAAGCCATGGGAGGGGCCTATTAGGCTCCACCCACTACAGGCTGCCTGCAGGAGGCGGAGACAAGACCACTCACCCTGTACAAGGAGGAGAGAGAAAAGCCACGTGAGGGGCCTATTAGGCTCCACCTACTACAGGCTGCCTGCAGGAGGTGGAGACAAGACCACTCACCCTGTACAAGGAGGAGAGAGCAAAGCCATGGGAGGGGCCTATGAGGTTGCACCCACTACAGGTGGCCTGTAGAAAACTACAGGAGGGGGAGGAGACAAGACCACTCACACTGCACAAGGAGAGAGAGCAGAGCCATGAGAGGAGCCCATAAGGCTCCACCCACTACAGGCAGCCTGTTGAAAACTACAGGAGGGGGAGAAGACAAGACCACTCACCCTGCACAAGGAGAGAAAGCAGAGCCATGGGAGGGGCCTATCAGGCTTCACCCTCTACAGGCTGCCTGTAGAAAACTACAGGAGGGGTAGGAGACAAGATCACTCGCCCTGCACATGGAGAGAGAGCAAAGCCATAGGAGGGCCCATCAGGCTCCACCCACTACAGGCGGCCTGTTGAAAACTACAGGAGAGGGCAGAGACCAGACCACTCACCCTGCACAAGAAGAGAGAGCAGAGCCACGGGAGGGGCCCATCAGGCTCCACCCACGACGGGCTCCCTGCAGAAAACTACAGCAGGGGGCGGAGACAAGACCAGTCAGATAGAGCAGCAGTGAGCGGTCTATATTACAGGAAGTCTCACACTGGATGACTGCACTGATCTGGAAGATATTCAATGCCCAATAGATTATATAGAATACTCCAGAGTTCATCTTTAAAGGAGGTCCCCAATGGCGGGCCCCGTGTTTTCTTCCTACAGGTGTATCTTTATCACCTTTATCTCCTCGCCATCTGTTCTCCAGAAATAACAAGCGCCTTCTCCTCCGCGGATTTTGTTTTGAAGGTTTCTGCAGAAATAATGCGGACATTTGGAAGCAGGTTTTGTTACTTTTTATAGGAAATGTAAGAACATTGTTTTCTGGAAGTGTTTGCACCAGCTGTGCTCCTTCCCGGTAATTAATGTTTGGTTTGCATATTCTTTTTTTTTTTTTTTCTGCTTTACACAAAAAATCTTATAAAGTAAAAGGAGAGTGACGGCGGCCAGCAGACGATACGACAAAGAACAGGATTTGTTTTCCGCTGTGCAGTTTTCTGATTACAGATCCGATATTTTCGTGGCTTAAAATGTTCCAAAACTATTCATCCAGTTTTGGCTGAATGGCAGTAGGGCACACCACCGTTCTTTTGGGCCCCATTCTCAGCCGCACGCGCAATTTTTTTGCACTCTCTTGTTTTGTGTTTTTTTTGGTGGGACGTGCATAGGACAGCCCAGTCACTTTAATGGGGTGGCCTTACCTGCGAAAAAAGCTCTAGCTCTTACTTTTTTCACGCATTTTTCTATGCGCGTTTTGCCGCACGACAACAGGAGCGTTTGCTTGGGTGTCATTAAGAATTGCACTTTCCTGGAATGCGCAGATGTGAATGGAGCCTTAGGCTTCATTCACAAGTGCAGGAAGTGGGGCCGGTAAAACCAGGAGGTTGCTTTGGGCTCATTCACAAATGTGGCAGGTGTGGATCGCTTTTCGGAGGTGTTTGACAGGCGGTGAGGAGGTGATATTGCTGTACTACCACGCAACAATCACCAGCATTGCATGTGGTTGCGACACGGCCCAATAGAACTGAACTAGTTGGATTCGGGGGAGGCTCCGCCCACTGAGGGCGACATGTTGTTTTAAGTTTTGACACGGCCACCAAGCATAGCATTATATTACAGCTGTGAGAGATTGTTCATATAATCATCTCTAGGACCATTCATATAATCATCTCTAGGACCATTCATATAATCATCTCTAGGACCATTCATATAATCATCTCAAGGACCATTCATATAATCTTCTCTATGATCATTCCTATAATCATCTCTATGACCATTCCTATAATCTTCTCAAGGACCATTCATATAATCATCTCTATGACCATTCATATAATCATCTCTAGGACCATTCCTATAATCATCTCAAGGACCATTCATATAATCTTCTCTATGATCATTCCTATAATCTTCTCAAGGACCATTCATATAATCATCTCTATGACCATTCCTATAATCATCTCTATGACCATTCCTATAATCTTCTCAAGGACCATTCATATAATCATCTCCATGATCATTCCTATAATCATCTCTATGACCATTCATATAATCGTCTCTAGGACCTGTAAGAGTCCAGGGCTTACTACGCATGCACCAATGGCGCGTTGCCGCAAGAGGAAATCTGTGCCAACTGAGCATGCACCAAAGACGCCTCACTGCGCCAACCCAAACCTGCTCAGAAGACCTGATGGAAAAAGGCAGGAAAATGCCCAGGAGGCACACAGAAAGTGACCTCAAACTTCCCTATATAAGCCCAGACACTGCCAAATTGCTGGGTTATCTTCAGTCCCCCCTTGTTTCTGTGCTAGTGTGTGATCTGTCTGAACTTGTTGTGGCCTGGAAACCTATTTGACTACTCTTGATTGCTGCTTGCCTTTGACCTCGGATTTGTACCTTGACCATTCTACTTCGTTACCCCTTTTGTACTCAACTGCCAGATTGGAACCGACCTCGGCTTGGGTCTCGACCATTCTTCTTCTGACTAACCCTTTTATACTTCGTTGCCAAACTGGACTGGACCTCGGCTCGGATCTCGGACTAAGGCTTGCACGGTGCTCCGCACCCCTGGCACCCGTGCCACTCGGTGTCCACCAAGTCTCTATCTCCAGAGGCTTCAAGGACCCGAGGTGCAAGGGAGGCCTCCCCACTACTTCGGTCTCACCTCAGGTATGTGGCTCTCAAGACAGGACCATACCTATAATCGTCTCTAGGACCATTCCTATAATAATCTCTAGGACCATTCATATAATCATCTCTAGGACCATTCATATAATCTTCTCTATGATCATTCATATAATCATCTATAGGACCATTCATATAATCATCTCTAGGACCATTCATATAATCATCTCCATGAATATTCAGATATTTCTAGGACCATTCATATAATTATCTCTAGGACCATTCATATAATCAGCTCCATGACTATTCAGATCATTTCTAGGATCATTCATATAATTATCTCGAGGACCATTCATATGATCATCTCTAGGACCAGTCATATAATCATCTCTACGACCATTCATATAATCATCTCTAGGACCATTCCTATAATCATCTCCATGACTATTCAGATATTTCTAGGACCATTCATATAATCATCTCTAGGACCATTCATATAATCATCTCTAGGACCATTCCTATAATCTTCTCTATGATCATTCATATAATCATCTATAGGACCATTCATATAGTCATCTCTAGGACCATTCCTATAATCTTCTCTATGATCATTCATATAATCATCTATAGGACCATTCATATAATCATCTCTAGGACCATTCATATAATCATCTCCATGAATATTCAGATATTTCTAGGACCATTCATATAATTATCTCTAGGACCATTCATATAATCAGCTCCATGACTATTCAGATCATTTCTAGGATCATTCATATAATTATCTCGAGGACCATTCATATGATCATCTCTAGGACCAGTCATATAATCATCTCTACGACCATTCATATAATCATCTCTAGGACCATTCCTATAATCATCTCCATGACTATTCAGATATTTCTAGGACCATTCATATAATCATCTCTAGGACCATTCATATAATCATCTCTAGGACCATTCCTATAATCATCTCTAGGACCATTCATATAATCATCTCTAGGACCATTCATATAATCATCTCCATGACCGTTCAGATATTCCCTGGGACCATTCCGCTAATCATCGCTAGGACCACTCCGATGTTCTCTATGACCATTGACATAATTATTTCTTTGACCATCAAGATAATCATCTCTATGACCATTCAGCAAATCTTTATGACCATTCCAGACCATTCAGATAATCTCTATGGTCACCTTGTGTACAGAACTTCCACACTGAAGATAAACCTGGGAGGAGGTCCTCCTCTCAATATTGGACTTTAAAACAGAGCAGGAAGTTCGGACTGAGCACAAGGAAAAATCCGACACCTTTTCCGTGGAATTCAATATAATGAGATAAAGCAGCAAGTTTTGACTCCACTGCCCTGATAAAGAATTATTACCCTTATTAGTTGTCATTCTCTGTTAATTCCTCTGTAGGAATCTCTGGTATTATCTTTGTATTTCGGATCGTATTTCATTATTTATCACCCCTTGTTGTTCTATTATTCAGTAGTTTGTTTTTTACACTGTAAGTAAGATTTTATTGCTTTGCTGCTATTTAGGCCTTAATGGAGGTTGGGTGGAATTTAGAATAATATTGATCGAGTCTGCACTTTTAATTTATTTGCATTTCATATCGTTTTTTTTATTTGTTTTTATTCCTACTATATTAACTACAGTGTGTTCCTCCTTATTTTTTCAAAAAGATTTTATCTGATCCATTTTAATTAATTTTGCTTCCGTTCTGCAATCTATATTTTTTAATTGTTATGATTTTTTTTTTTTTTAATTAGTGGATAGGTGTTCTCTGCTTTTCATATTCATTTAGGTATGAATTTTATATTTTAATGAATAATAAATTAATGCTAATGAATTTGTATTTTTAATAAATTATTTTGTAATTAATTTAGGTACGATTTAATTTTTTTAAACTAATTATAAATTAACCACTTCAGCCCCGGACCAATTGGCAGCCAAAGGACCAGGCCCCTTTTTGCGATTCGGCACTGCGTCGCTTTAACTGACAATTGCGCGGTCATGCGACGTGGCTCCAAAACAAAATTGGCGTCCTTTTTTTTTCCCACAAATAGAGCTTTCTTTTGGTGGTATTTGATCGCCCCTGCGGTTTTTATTTTTTGCGCTATAAACAAAAGTAGAGCGACAATTTTGAAAAAAATGCAATATTTTTTTCTTTTTGCTATAATAAATATCCCCAAAAAATATATAAAAAAACATTTTTTTTCCTCAGTTTAGGCCGATACGTATTCTTCTACATATTTTTGGTAAAAAAAAAATCGCAATTAGCGATTATTGATTGGTTTGCGCAAAAGTTATAGCGTTTACAAAATAGGGGATAGTTTTATAGCATTTTTATTAATATTTTTTTTTACTAGTAATGGCGGCGATTAGCGATTTTTATTGTGACTGCGACATTATGGCGGACACATCGGACATTTTTGACACATTTTTGGGACCATTGTCATTTATACAGCAATCAGTGCTATTTAAACGCATTGATTCCTGTATAAATGACAGTTGTAGTGAAAGAGTTAACCACTAGGGGGGGGGGGGGGGGGGGGAGGGGTTATGGGCTCTGCCATGTGTGTGTTTTTTTTTACATTAGGGGGCGGGGCTGACGTCTGACGTCATTGATCGGCTTTCCCGATGACCGGGAACAGCCAATCAATGACAGGCAGAGTAGAAAGCGCGGGGAGAGGTTTGTTTTACACAGACCTTTCCCCGTTCTTCAGCTCCGTAACCCGATCGCAGGACACCAGCGGCGATCGGGTCCGCTGGTCCCGCGGCCGGGGTCACCGAGCTCCCGACCGGGTCGCGAGCGCTCCGCTGGCGGCGCGCGACCCGCGGGCAGGCATTTAAAGGGCCACGTACAGGTACGGGGTTTTGCCTGCCCGTGCCATACTGCTGACGTATATATGCAGTGGGCGGTCGGGAAGCGGTTAATGTTAATTTATATTTTCATAAATTATTTAGTAATGGGTTTAGTTATATTTTTTTATTTACTTTTTTTTTTTTTGTAACTCCTTTGCCGTGAGTTCTGCTAATGATCGTTTGTGTTGAGCTGCTTCGAGGTGGGCAATTTTCGACATTAAGGAAGAAATAGCACAAAAGTAAGTACACCCCTCACATTTTTGTAAATCTTTTCTTCTATCTTTTCATGTGACAACACTGAAGAAATGACACTTGTCTACAATGTAAAGTAGTGAGTGTACAGCTTGTATAACAGTGTAAATTTGCCGTCCCCTCAAAATAACTCAACACACAGCCATTAATGTCTAAACCGCTGGCAACAAAAGTCAGTACACCCCTAAGTGAAAATGTCCAAATTGGGCCCAATTAGCCATTTTCCCTCCCCGGGGTCATGTGACTCGTTAGTGTTACAAGGTCTCAGGTGTGAATGGGGAGCAGGTGTGTTAAATTTGGTGTTATCGCTCTCACTCTCTCATACTGGTCACTGGAAGTACAACATGGCACCTCATGGCAAAGAACTCTCTGAGGATCTGAAAAAAAAAATTGTTGCTCTACATAAAGATGGCCGAGGCTATAAGAAGATTGCAGAGACCCTGAAACTGAGCTGCAGCACGGTGTCCAAGACCATACAGCGGTATAACAGGACAGGTTCCACTCAGAACAGGCCTCGCCATGGTCCACCAAAGAAGTTGAGTGCACGTGCTCAGCGTCATATCCAGAGGTTGTCTTTGGGAAATAGACGTATGAGTGCTGCCAGCATTGCTGCCAGAGGTTGTAGGGGTGAGCCTGTCAGCGCCGCACACTGCATCAAATTGGTCTGCATGGCTGTCGTCCCAGAAGGAAGCCTCTTCTAAAGATGATGCACAAGAAAGCCCACAAACAGTTTTCTGAAGACAAGCAGACTAAGGATATGGATTACTGGAACCATGTCCTGTGGTCTGATGAGACCAAGATAAACGTATTTGGTGTCAGATGGTGTCAAGCGTGTGTGGGGGCAACCAGGGGAGGAGGACAAAGACAAGTGTGTCTTGTCTACAGTCAAGCATGGTGGTGGGAGTGTCATGGTCTGGGGCTGCATGAGTGCTGCCGGCACTGGGGAGCTACAGATCATTGAGGGAACCATGAATGCCAACATGTACTGTGACATACTGAAGCAGAGCATGATCCCCTCCCTTCAGAGACTGGGCCGCAGGGCAGTATTCCAACATGATAATGGCCCCAAACACACCTCCAAGATGACCACTGCCTTGCTAAAGAAGCTGAGGGTAAAGGTGATGGACTGGCCAAGCATGTCTCCAGACCTAAACCCTATTGATCATCTGTGGGACATCCTCAAACGAAAGGTGGAGGAGCGCAAGGTCTCCAACATCCACCAGCTCCGTGATGTCGTCATGGAGGAGGGGATGAGGACTCCAGTGACAACCTGTGAAGCTCTGGTGACCTCCATGCCCAAGAGGGTTAAGGCAGTGCTGGAAAATAATGGCGGCCACACAAAATATTGACACTTTGGGCCCAATTTGGACATTTTCACTTAGGGGTGTACTGACTTCTGTTGCCAGCGGTTTAGACATTAATGGCTGTGTGTTGAGTTATTTTGAGGGGACAGCAAATTTACACTGTTATACAAGCTGTACACTCACTACTTTACATTGTAGACAAGTGTCATTTCTTCAGTGTTGTCACATGAAAAGATAGAAGAAAAGATTTACAACAATGTGAGGGGCGTACTTACTTTTGTGTGATACTGTAAATAAAAATTTCTTAAAAATAATTGTTGTTTTGTTGATGTTTGCCCAGAGTTCCCTTTTATTACATAGAGATAGTCCTGTATTGTATCTCATTCTAATGCTCAGTCTTTCTTTTTTTTTTTTTTTACACTGATAGCCTTAATTGCAGTCCCATGTATGCAGATATCTGTGTCCTGAGAGAAAGAGCAAAGTCCCAATCAATAGTTATCCAGAGGAAGCAATAAAACTTCTGACATTCCTATAATGAACATTGATCCGGAATGGAAGATCCTCCTATTATCTCCATACAAATAGATCATTGAAGACAATGGGCTCCGTTCACAGAACCAGATTGCATGCAGTACTTTCCCAAATCCCGCATGCGATCCTGAAAAAATCAATTCACGATTCCTTTATGCTTTATTTACCACATAAAGCAAAAACGCTCGCTAAATACCGCAAAAAAACAGGCGTGAGAGTCAATTCACAAAAAGGAAAAAATGCAATAAGTAGTGGTCCCAGCAAGCGATGTTTAACCACTTCAGCCCCGGACCAATTTGCAGCCAAAGGACCAGGCCCCTTTTTGCGATTCGGCACTGCATCGCTTTAACTGACAATTGCGCGGTCATGCGACGTGGCTCCCAAACAAAATTGGCGTCCTTTTTTCCCACAAATAGAGCTTTCTTTTGGTGGTATTTGATCGCCCCTGTGGTTTTAATTTTTTGCGCTATAAACAAAAAAAGAGCGACAATTATGAAAAAAACGCATTCTTTTTTACTTTTTGCTATAATAAATATCCCCAAAAAATATATAAAAACATTTTTTTTCCTCAGTTTAGGCCGATACGTATTCTTCTACATATTTTTGGTAAAAAAATCGCAATTAGCGATTATTGATTGGTTTGCGCAAAAGTTAGAGCGTTTACAAAATAGGGGATAGTTTTATAGCATTTTTACTAATATTTTTTTTTCTTACTAGTAATGGCGGCGATCAGCGATTTTATTGTGACTGCGACATTATGGCGGACACATCGGACATTTTTGACACATTTTTGGGACCATTGTCATTTATACAGCAATCAGAGCTATTTAAATGCACTAATTCCTATGTAAATGACACTGGCAGTGAAGGAGTTAACCACTAGGGGGCGGGGAGGGGCTAAGTGTGACGTGTTGTGTTTTTTTTTACAGTAGGGGGCGTGGCTGACGTCTGACGTCACTGATCGGCTTTCCCGATGACAGGGAACAGCAGATCAGTGACAGGCAGTGTAGTAAGCGCGGAGGTTTGTTTACACAGACCTCTCCCCGTTCTTCAGCTCTGTGACCCGATTGCGGGACACCAGCGGCGATCGGGTCCACTGGTCCCGCGGCCGCGGTCATGGAGCTCCCGGCCGGCGGCACATGCGCGACCACACGGCTAGGCAATTAAAGGGGACGTATATATATGTGCTTTTGGCTAGCCGTGGCATTCTGCCGACATATATTTACATGCGGCGGTCGGGAAGCGGTTAAGGAACCGGCAGCCGCCCCGGCATCCTTAACAACCAGGAAACAACATGGTTGTTAAGGAGCGGGCGGCCTCCACATTCTTAACAACCGATGAGTCATCAGCTCTCAGCGGGACGCCCCACTGAAATCTGAGTGTAAAAAAAAAAAATGGCAGCAATGAAAAATAAAAAATAAAACGGCAAAGGGGTCCCCCCAATCCATATCAGACCCTTCTGGTCTAATATAGATTTTGAGGGGAACCCCATGCCAAAATTCCCAAAAATTTATGTGGGGTCACCCCCCCTCAAAATCCATACCAGACCCTTATTCCAGCATGCAGCCTGACAGGTCGGGAAAGGGGGGGAAGAGAGAGCGCTCCCCCTGAACTCTACCAGGCCATATGCCCTTAACATGGGTGCTTTTAAGGGGAACCCCCCTGCAAAAATGTAAAAAAAATTTCATGGGGTCCCCCCCAAAATCCATACAAGACCCTTATCCGAGTATGCAGCCCAGCAGGTTAGGAGTAGGTGGAAGAGCGAACACTCCCCTCTTGAACTATACCAGGCCACATGGTCTCAACATGGGGGGGGGGATTTTGAGGGGAACCCCCACACCAAAATTATAAAAAAAATGGCGTGGGGTCCCTCACAAAATCAACACCAGACCCTTATCTAAGTATGCAGCCAGGCAGGTTAGGAAAGGGTGGTAAGAGCGAGTGCCCCCCTGAACCATACCAGGCCACATGTCTTCAACATGGGGGGGATTTTGAGGTGAACCCCCACACCAAAATTTAAAAAAAAATGGCGTGAGCCCCCCCCCCAAAATCCATACCAGACCCTTATCCGAGCATGCAGCAGGTCAGGAAAGGGGGGGATGAACGGGCGCCCTCCCCTCCTTAACCATACCAGGCCACATGCCCCCTTTTCCCCTAAAGCACCTAGGACAAGGGTCTCTTCCCCACAACCCTGGCCAGTGGTTGTGGGGGTCTGCTTGGGGGGGGGGGGGGGCTTATCAGATTCTGCCCCCCTTATTTGAATGAGTAGGGGTATACATAGTACCCCAACTCATTCACCAAAAAAGAGGTGTAGTGTATTGTTGGGCATCTACTGTGTCCAAAGCCGTTTCTGCCCCCCAGGGTCCCTGCTAAACTGATGGGTCCTGAAGAAATTTTATTTACTGTGCCTAAAGCCGTCAGTGCCCCCAGGGCCCCTGCTAAACTGATGGGGCTAAAGAAACATATTTACTGTGTCTAAAACTGTCCTTGCCCCCCAGGGCCCCTGCTAAACTGGTGGGGCCCAGGGAACTTTTATTTACTGTGCCTAAAGCTGTCAGTGCCACCAGGGCCCCTGCTAAACTGATGGGGCTAAAGAAACATATTTACTGTGTCTAAAACTGTCCTTGCCCCCCAGGGCCCCTGCTAAACTGATGGGACCCAGGGAACTTTTATTTACTGTGTCCAAAGCCGTCCCTGCCCCCAGGGCCCCTGCTAAACTGATGGGTCCCGGTCAAATTTGTATTTACTGCGTCCAAAGATGTCCCTGCCCACAAGGCCCCTGCTAAACTGATGGGTCCCGGTTAAACTTGTATTTACTGCGTCCAAAGCTGTCCCTGCCCCCAGGGCCCCTGCTAAACTGATGGGTCCTGGAGATATTTTTTTTACTGTGCCTAAAGCCGTCAGTGTCCCCAGGGCCCCTGCTAAACTGATGGGGCTAAAGAAACATATTTACTGTGTTTAAAACTGTCCTTGCCCCTCAGGGCCCCTGCTAAACTGATGGGTCCTGGTTAAACTTGTATTTACTGCGTCCAAAGCTGTCCCTGCCCCCAGGGCCCCTGCTAAACTGATGGGTCCTGGAGACATTTTTTTTACTGTGCCTAAAGCCATCAGTGTCCCCAGGGCCCCTGCTAAACTGATGGGGCTAAAGCCCACCATTGCAGCCTCACTGTGCCCGTGAATGCAGCCTCACTATGCCCACCATTGCAGCTTCACTGTGTCCCCCATTACAGCCTCACTGTGCCCATGAATGCAGAATCACTGTGCCAATTAATTCAGACTCACCATCGCCTGGAAACACACACAGCGGGCATCTTCTCCTGTGTATCACGGAGCTGGCTGGGTCTGTGTTCGACGGCCGTGCTGTAACAAGGTTCCGCCCCCCCTAGACCAGCTCATGTGATAGGCGGAACACTGATTCAATCTACTATTACACGAGCCGGTCTAGGGGGGCGGGACCTTGTTACAGCGTGGCAATCGAACACAGACCCAGCCAGCTCTGTTATACACAGGAGGAGGAGGAGAGAGGGAAAGCTGCAGCCGCAACTCAAAGCGGCCCCAGGGCAGGCGGCCTACCTGGAAATTTCCCGGTATCCCGGTAGGCCAGTCCAACCCTGGCTGGGTGGGGTCGCTGGGCAGGTGGGGCCCCGCAGGCAAATGGGGCCCCCAGGCAACTGCCCAGCGTGCCCATGCGAAAAAAGACGGCCCTGTGCTGCAAAGTATGACAGTGTGGTGCTTTGAAACTCTGGAAGGAGTACAGATCATATAAAGGTACAATAAAAAACCAGTGTCACGGAGTAAGAAATTGCGTGAACAATTAACTGCATCCAACCTGTGTCAATATTGTAGCAGCGCTGGGGTACCAGAAAAATACTGATTAGTTAAATAAGAGATTGTTTGAATATATGATTGGATCGATATATGCAAATCAATCAATAATCCATGAAAAAATCAATCATAAATGATAATCACAATCATAATTAATCAGATAGGGGGGTGAGTGAATTCGATCAATTAATGAGTAAATTGATGAATAAATAAATAAATTAATAAATTAATTACACGAGAGTCCATTCATTTCACGGTGACTTCCAAAAAATAAATAAATAAATTAATGAGTAAATCAATAAATAAATAAATTAATTAAAGTCCCGTTTTTTCCATGATGTGGTGATCAAAACCAAAGTAATATTACTAGCTCAATATTCAATGTGCCGTAGAAGCTGATTAGTCCATCCACCAGTGTGCTTCACCACGTGATAGAAGATTCCCCTTTGGGGATGCACTCACCAGAACTAAATACAATATGGGCATGTATACACTTTCATCAGGGTCCTGTTACTCTCTGTATTGAAGTCCACCAGTTATCATCAACATCCTCCTATTCATTGGCTCGCCATTGGCAGGTAGATTATATGTTGAAACAAATTGCACCACATAGTGTGACTCCGTTTAAACCATTTATTAAACCCCCCAATCAGTTAAAATAGGACACCCCTTATTACAGAATGCGTACCAGATATTCAAGCCAAATCAGCATGTAAGATAAATGTAAAAACACTCTGCCTGTGATCGCCTTCCGGGTCCCTTACAGCTGATTTCCGCTATAGAGAGCGGTGGTTGCAGCGTCCTAGGATACTTCCTGGTCGGTGGACCGCAGGCTGGAGCGCACACGTCACTTCCTTGTTTCTCTAGTCAACGTCCCTGACGCACGTTTCGTCCTATCGGACTTCTTCACGAGGGCGTGACTAGAGAACCGGAAGTATCACTCTTATAGTGATGGATAGATAATCTGGCCAATCGGAGCGCACGCATGAATCTAATAGGAATTCTTACAGCGCCGGTCTACTCATATCTAGCTAATCCCCCAGAGTAGATAGCGATTTAAAACTTGATAAGAAATGACAATACATGAATCCAGGGATAGAGAGAGATATGTTGTCATACTATATGCTTTACTTTTAAAATTATAAAGATTCCTTGCATGCATGCGCGCGCCTCCTTCCATTGACCCTTAAGCAATCAGTCATGTTTGTGTCACAATCTGATAAACAATGTGGATCCATGCAAAGGAGGGCTATGGCTAAAATGACAGCTAATAAGCATATTATATAGATAAGCATATTATATAGATGAAAGAGTCACAAGGCAGCTGATAAGTATATTATATGGATAAAATGGATAAAATGACAGTTCATTTTAATATACTCCTTAGAGACTGAGTTAAAATATGCGAATAGTTATAGATTATAAATATGCGACTGCGGGTCAATATGTATAAAATATACACATAAAACCACCTAAAAAGTCACATATTAAAATCGCATCTAAAAGTGCGTCTAAAAACCGCATTAGAAACCGCATGTAAAACGCATGTATAAAATATGTATAAAAAAGAGAGGAAAAAAGAATGTTTCATGGATCCCCTGGATAGAATCATGTTGATAAATGTTATTTGTGAACCACGGGTGGGTTCGGGTGGGGGATTACAACATTATAAAATTATAAAATTATAAAAATATAAAAATACAGAGTCTATATATAAAAAAATATATAAATCTATAAAATTACATTGATATAAAATATGACCCTACATGGTATGGTATTGCACATTGGCCCGAATACCTATCACGCAAAAAATGGATTGCAGTGACCATGTTAGTACATGCTTATACAGTGGATCAGAATTCAAAAAAATTCAAGAGGTACTGTGCTCATAGATCTCCTTGTATGGAATGCACACCAAATACATCTAGGGTATGCACAGTTACAGCAAAAAGGAAATGATGATCGGTAAATGAATAAATTAAATTGAGTTCACTAACAACAGGAACAGATGAAAACCAGATAAAAAACAGATAAAAAACAGATAAAACCAGAATAAGTACCCCATCAAGGATCATTGGGGTTATATGCGTCTCCCATCAAAATATATATATATATGTATATATTCTTATTGTTGAGAGGATGGTTAAGTGTCACTAATAAAGCAATTAATGTCAAGTTCTACATTTAAACCTCTAGGGGCGAGTACGTCAGTCAGAAAAATCCATTTAGTTTCTTTTTTGGACAGTTCTCTTACCCTATGTATGCCCCTCCAATGAGGTTGAAGATGTTCAATACCCCAAAATTCCAATCCTCTGGGATCGCTATCGTGTTTTAATTTAAAATGCAAGGACACGTTGTGGTCTTTGTAACCTAATTTGATGTTTTTGATATGTTCGGCTATTCTTATACGCAGAAGCCTTTTTGTACGGCCAATATACATTAGGCCACATGGACATTTTAGTGCATATACCACAAACATTGTGTTACACGTGATAAATTGTTCGATGTCGAAAGATGTGTGGTTTGCTGTTGCTTCAAATTTATCGAGTGCCCTTATAGGTTTCCCCACTTCCCTACAGGCCTTACATTTACGACAGGCGTAGAAACCTTTCTTATCCCAGAAAGATAAAGGTTTCTTTGGGGGGTCAATGATTTTTTTGACCACCCTATCACCGAAACTGGTCGCCTTCCTATAGATAAATTGGGGGATATCAGGCAAAGCTGTGGTTAATTTCTTGTCCAATAATAACACATGCCAATGTTTCTTGAAAATGGTTTCTACTTCTTTATACTGTTCATGGTATCCCGAGATGAATGACCATTCTTTCGTGTTTCTTTTGTGGGTGGTGGTGGTTGGCTGAACTAACATTTTTTCTTCTAAAACGGTGGCTCGAGGTATTGCACCTACTTCTTCAACGATCTTCATTAATTTGATCGGGTCATATCCACGGTTCTCAAATCTCTCTGTTAGAATTTTCGATTGACAAACAAAGTTGCTTTCCTCAGAACAATTTCTCCTTACCCTCATTATCTGGCCCTTTGGTATGTTCCTTAACCATAAAGGATGATGGCCACTTGATATGGGTAAATAACTGTTTCTGTCAGTTTTTTTGAAGTAAACTTTTGTTTCCAATTGATTTAATTTTCGATATATTGTGACATCCAGAAAGTCAATTTCCTCCTTATTGCTTGTTGATGTTAAAACGATATTACTGTTGTTTGTGTTTAAAAGGGTTAAAAAAATGTCCAAACTTTCACTTGTCCCTGCCCAGATAAAAAACAAATCATCGATAAAACGTCGATAAAACACTAATTCTGCCCGTTGATCATTAAAAATACTTTTATCCTCCCATTCTGCCATGAATAGATTAGCGATACTTGGTGCGAATTTCGCGCCCATGGCCACACCTCTTTGCTGGGAGTAAAAGTTGCCACCATACCAGAAATAATTATGATTAAGACAAAAATCCAAAGCATTCTTTAAAAACACTTTTTGGTTCAATGGTAGATCTTCTCTCTTGCTGAGGGCCCAATTCAGGGCCAGGAGGGCGTCATCGTGCTGAATAATTGAGTAAAGAGAGGATACATCCGCAGTGACTAAGAGAATATCATTTCTTTCAGATAAGTCCACCTTCTGGAGACAATTGAGAAAATCTTTCATATCTCGTATATAGGACCTAGTGCTTCTCACACTGTTTTGAAGGAATTTGTCAAGGTATTGTCCAAGTCTAGCTGAGATCGAATCAATACTATTGACTATGGGTCTTGCTGGAGGGTTTATTGGGTCCTTATGCACTTTTGGAAGTGTGTAGAGAGTTGGTATTCTGCTGCTCGCTGGGACCAAGTATCTCTTCTCCTTCTCGGTCAAAACTCCCTTCTTTGATCCCATGTCAATCAATCTCTCCAGATGATCCCTATATTCTGCAGTTGGATCACCCTTTAAGGTGCAATAAGTGGTGGTATCTGTTAACATCTCTATTATTTGGTTGTGATATACATCTTTCGATAAAATTACCACTCCTCCTCCTTTATCAGCTGGGCGTATGATTATATCCTTACGTTTTTCCAAGGCCATGATACCTTCTTCTATGTGCCTAGTATTGGTTTCCCTTTTTGGTTGAAGACTTGACAGGTCCTGTAAGACAAGCCCTTTAAACACTTCTACCTGGTGGTTAGGGTTGTTCGGGGGGTTAAATGTAGATTTATTTTTCAATCCACTATTGATTGATTGGACGTTTCTGGGTAGTACTGGATTACCTGATGTAACTTCCCTTAGGGATTCCCGTCCCAAAAAATATTTTTTTATATTGATCTTTCTGATAAATTTATGAACATCAATATAGACATTAAATTTGTTAATTGGTTTTTTGAGACCACATTTTAGGCCAAGGTTTAGAATGTTAGTTTCTTTTTTCGTTAATTCTACATTAGCCAAATTAAAAATTCCTCCTACTCCGACCCTCTTCGCCTTTTGTTTGAGTTTCCGGCCTGCTCTGCATCCTCGGTATTTCCTCTTTGAGGTAGAATTGGTCCAAGATCCCTCGGTGGGTATGGGGGATTCCCTCTCCGTTGAGGGTCCCTGTGGGATCCTTGAGGGTTTTGTTCTCTGTACTGTTCCTGGGACTGTTGTTCCATGTGGTAGGGGTGATGGTATGGCGTCTGCATCGGTGGTCTGTTCTTCCATTGAATGGGAGTGGATGATCGGGGAGGGGGGTGCGCGTATAGAGAATTTTCATATTCATCTTGTTCCTCTCTCCCATGTCTGTTGGACCCGGGGTTTCCGACATTCGAGGGTCCTGGTGTAGGGGGGACATTTCTTACTCTGTTTATTTCTCTGTTGATTACTTCCTTGTTATCATTGGAATTTTGTTGCCAAGTGTAGATGCGATTATTCTTGAAATCCTCTGAATCCTTATGGAATTTCTTGACTTTTTTCTTTTGAGTTTCTTTGTCTATTTTCTCGAGCTTCTTTTGTACCCTTGTGTTAAAATCTACAATCTGTTGCGATTCTTGAATAGGTTCCAACTGAATTTTGAGATCATTGATCTTTGATACTAATTTGGCCATTTTTCGTTTTTTTCTATCCAAAATCAGCTGCTGTAGTTTAAATCCCACTCCATTAAAGAAATCCAACCACTCGTTAGTGGACTCTGGATCATCTAAGCCGTCTTGGGGAACGATGTCCCATCTCAAACTTTTAATAATTATCTTATCTTTGATATATTGTTCTAGTGTACAGATATCCCACCACGTTCTGACCTGCTTTTCCAGGGTATTTCCTAGGGCTGAAATCACCCCATTATAATTAATTTCTGTAGTAGTAGGTGTATAGTCAGAAAATAGAGAGTTCATGTCTATTTGTCTGTTGTTAAGGAACTGTAAGACATCCATGGCTGCAGAGATAAAAGACTAAAATCGCAAAAAGGGTTGTTTTGATATTGTGGCCCGCCTCTATCAAACAACTCCTGCGCTCAAAGGGATATATTGTCTGGGTGTGAGTGTAGGTAATGTGGTATATTAATATACCTAGTTTGATGTGCAACCTCAGCAAGAGAGAAGATCTACCATTGAACCAAAAGTGTGTTTTAAAGAATGCCTTGGATTTTTGTCTTAATCATAACTATTTCTGGTATGGTGGCAACTTTTACTCCCAGCAAAGAGGTGTGGCCATGGGCGCGAAATTCGCACCAAGTATCGCTAATCTATTCATGGCAGAATGGGAGGATAAAAGTATTTTTAATGATCAACGGGCAGAATTAGTGTTTTATCGACGTTTTATCGATGATTTGTTTTTTATCTGGGCAGGGACAAGTGAAAGTTTGGACATTTTTTTAACCCTTTTAAACACAAACAACAGGAATATCGTCTTAACATCAACAAGCAATAAGGAGGAAATTGACTTTCTGGATGTCACAATATATCGAAAATTAAATCAATTGGAAACAAAAGTTTATTTCAAAAAAACTGACAGAAACAGTTATTTACCCATATCAAGTGGCCACCATCCTTTATGGTTAAGGAACATACCAAAGGGCCAGATAATGAGGATAAGGAGAAACTGTTCTGAGGAAAGCAACTTTATTTGTCAATCGAAAATTCTAACAGAGAGATTTGAGAACCGTGGATATGACCCGATCAAATTAATGAAGATCGTTGAAGAAGTAGGTGCAATACCTCGAGCCACCGTTTTAGAAGAAAAAATGTTAGTTCAGCCAACCACCACCCCCAAAAAAGAAACACGAAAGAATGGTCATTCATCTCGGGATACCATGAACAGTATAAAGAAGTAGAAACCATTTTCAAGAAACATTGGCATGTGTTATTATTGGACAAGAAATTAACCACAGCTTTGCCTGATATCCCCCAATTTATCTATAGGAAGGCGACCAGTTTCGGTGATAGGGTGGTCAAAAAAATCATTGACCCCCCAAAGAAACCTTTATCTTTCTGGGATAAGAAAGGTTTCTACGCCTGTCGTAAATGTAAGGCCTGTAGGGAAGTGGGGAAACCTATAAGGGCACTCGATAAATTTGAAGCAACAGCAAACCACACATCTTTCGACATCGAACAATTTATCACGTGTAACACAATGTTTGTGGTATATGCACTAAAATGTCCATGTGGCCTAATGTATATTGGCCGCACAAAAAGGCTTCTGCGTATAAGAATAGCCGAACATATCAAAAATATCAAATTAGGTTACAAAGACCACAACGTGTCCTTGCATTTTAAATTAAAACACGATAGCGATCCCAGAGGATTGGAATTTTGGGGTATTGAACATCTTCAACCTCATTGGAGGGGCATACATAGGGTAAGAGAACTGTCCAAAAAAGAAACTAAATGGATCTTTCTGACTGACGTACTCGCCCCTAGAGGTTTAAATGTAGAACTTGACATTAATTGCTTTATTAGTGACACTTAACCACCCTCTCAACAATAAGAATATATACATATATATATATATTTTGACGGGAGATGCACATAACCCCAATGATCCTGATGGGGTACCTATTTTGGTTTTTTTGTTTTTATCTGTTTTTTAACTGTGCATACCCTAGATGTATTTGGTGTGCATTCCATACAAGGAGATCTATGAGCACAGTACCTCTTGAATTTTTTTGAATTCTGATCCACTGTATAAGCATGTACTAACATGGTCACTGCAATCCATTTTTTGCGTGATAGGTATTCGGGCCAATGTGCAATACCATACCATGTAGGGTCATATTTTATATCAATGTAATTTTATAGATTTATGTATATTTTTTTATATATAGACTCTGTATTTTTATATTTTTATAATTTTATAATATTTTTATAATTTTATAATGTTGTAATCCCCCACCCGAACCCACCCGTGGTTCACAAATAACATTTATCAACATAATTCTATCCAGGGGATCCATGAAACATTCTTTTTTCCTCTCTTTTTTATACATATTTTATATATGCGTTTTACATGCGGTTTCTAATGCGGTTTTTAGACGCACTTTTAGATGCGATTTTTAATATGTGACTTTTTAGGTGGTTTTATGTGTATATTTTATACATATTGACCCGCAGTCGCATATTTATAATCTATAACTATTCGCATATTTTAACTCAGTCTCTAAGGAGTATATTAAAATGAACTGTCATTTTATCCATTTTATCCATATAATATACTTATCAGCTGCCTTGTGACTCTTTCATCTATATAATATGCTTATCTATATAATATGCTTATTAGCTGTCATTTTAGCCATAGCCCTCCTTTGCATGGATCCACATTGTTTATCAGATTGTGACACAAACATGACTGATTGCTTAAGGGTCAATGGAAGGAGGCGCGCGCATGCATGCAAGGAATCTTTATAATTTTTAAAAGTAAAGCATATAGTATGACAACATATCTCTCTCTATCCCTGGATTCATGTATTGTCATTTCTTATCAAGTTTTAAATCGCTATCTACTCTGGGGGATTAGCTAGATATGAGTAGACCGGCGCTGTAAGAATTCCTATTAGATTCATGCGTGCGCTCCGATTGGCCAGATTATCTATCCATCACTATAAGAGTGATACTTCCGGTTCTCTAGTCACGCCCTCGTGAAGAAGTCCGATAGGACGAAACGTGCGTCAGGGACGTTGACTAGAGAAACAAGGAAGTGACGTGTGCGCTCCAGCCTGCGGTCCACCGACCAGGAAGTATCCTAGGACGCTGCAACCACCGCTCTCTATAGCGGAAATCAGCTGTAAGGGACCCGGAAGGCGATCACAGGCAGAGTGTTTTTACATTTATCTTACATGCTGATTTGTCTTTAACATCTGGTACGCATTCTGTAATAAGGGGTGTCCTATTTTAACTGATTGGGGGGTTTAATAAATGGTTTAAACGGAGTCACACTATGTGGTGCAATTTGTTTCAACATATAATCTACCTGCCAATGGCGAGCCAATGAATAGGAGGATGTTGATGATAACTGGTGGACTTCAATACAGAGAGTAACGGGACCCTGATGAAAGTGTATACATGCCCATATTGTATTTAGTTCTGGTGAGTGCATCCCCAAAGGGGAATCTTCTATCACGTGGTGAAGCACACTGGTGGATGGACTAATCAGCTTCTACGGCACATTGAATATTGAGCTAGTAATATTACTTTGGTTTTGATCACCACATCATGGAAAAAACGGGACTTTAATTAATTTATTTATTTATTGATTTACTCATTAATTTATTTATTTATTTTTTGGAAGTCACCGTGAAATGAATGGACTCTCGTGTAATTAATTAATTAATTTATTTATTTATTCATCAATTCACTCATCAATTGATCGAATTCACTCACCCCCCTATCTGATTAATTATGATTGTGATTATCATTTATGATTGATTTTTTCATGGATTATTGATTGATTTGCATATATCGATCCAATCATATATTCAAACAATCTCTTATTTAACTAATCAGTATTTTTCTGGTACCCCAGCGCTGCTACAATATTGACACAGGTTGGATGCAGTTAATTGTTCACGCAATTTCTCACTCCGTGACACTGGTTATTTATTGTACCTTTATATGCTACGTTTCCTTTAAGCAGCAGCTATTAGTGCACCTATGCTGGGTTGCACATTAAACTAGGTATATTAATATACCACATCACCTATACTCACACCCAGACAGTATATCCCTTTGAGCGCAGAGAGTTGTTTGATAGAGGCGGGCCACATTATCAAAACAACCCTTTTTGCAATGTTAATTATTGATCCTTTCTGACACTCCATCCACATATGGATTGACTATATTACTCCGTGTTCTACTTCTCCCCTTTGATCCTGTGTGGTGGTAACATAACTTACCACTGCAAACACAACAGGCCATATAGGTAGCATGTAGGCAGGCTAAGGTTGGGCATACTAGGTCGCCCACTTAAGAGTGAGGCTTCCTTCCAGAAAGAAGGGTGAGGTCACTTCCTTCCTGGCAGGATCCCCATGAATATGGCCGGAGGAGCTTAGTTTGGTGGAGCAGAGTCCTGGCCATTGGAAGGGTTGCCTTGTGGAGGATGATCTCCTGAGGGACTGCACTTGATCCTTATTCCCCCAGAAAGGGGTTCCCCTGAGCCGAGCACAGCTTTGCATCACTGGCCTCAAAAGAGACTCATGACAGTGATCTGGCAAGAGAAATGTATGCTGGACTGAGTTGGGATCTCAGACCTGATGTCAGGAAAGGCGTGGCCGTGCAGCAGAAATTGCACAACAGAAGCGCACGTTAACGGCGCGTCGGCGCTCACGGGCGCGCGCGCACGCGCGCACACATGCACCAGCGCGCAGACGTGCGCCTGTCACCAACGTTGGCACCAATGGGGCTATTTAAGGTGATTGCACCCAGGACTTCTTGCTGTTCGGTCTGCAGCTTCTGTATACCCTGACTGAAATCCGTTATCTGTGCTGACTTCTGATCTCTGACCCGGCTTGCTCCTACTAACCTTGTCTACTTGATACCCTGACCACGGCTTGCTTATTGGACTTCCCTTCTGCCTGCTGCTCTGCCTGATCCGCCAGAACGTTACCGACCCCGCCTGCCTGACTCTGCATCTGCTCCTCCAGCCTGCTGCATTCCTGCCCTGTGGATCTCACCAGTTCCTGTTCCTGCTGCATTACAGTCCACCACGGTCTTGGTCTACCCAGCTCTACCGGTCTGCCTGCTGCATCTCCTACCACGAGCATCCAGCCAAACCAATACCGGACTGATCCTAGGCACTCCTGCGTCACTGCGCTTCTGTGGCTACTGTCTCAACCTCAGGGCCCACAAGCCGGTGCGGCAAGAGAAGCTCTCCTCTACGCGTCAGGCTCACGATCCAGGTACGTGACACCTGAAAGGGCAGGGCTTTTTTTCAGGGCGAACTTGGTGGAACTCAGTTCCACCAACTCTGGCTCAGACCCTTTGGTGCCTGCTCACCACAATCACAATTTGGAGGGTGTGTGTAAGGGGAGGGGTTTGTGGGGCCCTGGTTAAGTTCCAGCACCTATTGTTTGAGAAAAAAAGCCCCGTGAAAGGGTATATTTTAGCGTTCCTCAGTAAAGAAGTTAATCTATCTGCGGCCTTTGTGTAGTTATTCCATAGCACAGTAGAGAGAGAGAGTGGTGGGAGAGACAAGAATTATCAGAGATGTCACCTGACTGTCTAGTCCTTGGAAAAGCTGGGCCGATGTCTAGATACCCCTGGGAGTGAGGGGGTACAGCCGCGCAACCAGGAGGATGGGTAGAGGATCTGGTCACTGGCCCCCACATCAAGAGGAAGAGCGAGAGCTACAGGTCAAGGTCTGGTGTGCCCAAAAGGTTAGTCATTGTTAGGGGTGCTCTGGCTACCTACTATGGCCACTCACAAAGCAGACCATCACCCGCTAACTAGCGATTTTGATATCATGAGCGTTTGAATAACAAAAAGATGTAACAGTCCAAAACAATTTGCCACCCCAGTTTTTATACCAAACAATCAGGCTTAAAAATAATTGAAAACGTCTTTAGGATGCTACTAATCAGTTTCCACTGCAATTGTAATCCTTTAGTTGCTTGAAACTGGGGGAAAAAAAAAAACCTGGGCAGCACAGATTGCTGTGGACCGTTTAATTTCCACGTGAAAGCTTTTAAAATACCATGAAGCTGGCCATACATATGGCAATTTTTAATCAATTTAACCACTTTTGAGCCACTGGGAATTGCAAATATAATTGCAGGCAATCTCCAGAAACTAAGCAATCAACCACCAGATTTCAGTCCATTCTAAAAGTCAAAACCGGGCATTAAACTGACAGCTTCAATGCAGATTACAGAAGTTGAAACGGATGAATCGAAAATTGCAGCCATTTCATCTAAAGTGATTGGTTTTTAGGGGCAACTTCAAACCCACCTCCTTGCGGTCCATAAAAAAAAAACACCATTTTACGTCTACAGCTGCTTCGCAATATTGACAAAAAAATGGGATCAAATCTTCAATAACCGTGCTTGTTAACGCCAGATGGGTTCTCCATTTCTGTACAAACCTATAGGAATGCAAAACGCACTCGAAAGCAGGTCCAGTGCAGGTCAGAAGGTGGTCAATGCCAAATGAAGCCATCAAAGAGTTCTTAACGACCTTAGAAGTTTCTTAAAGTGATGCCACCTTAGGGCAGGGGTCTCCAAACTGCGGCCCGAGGGCAGGATGCAGCCCTTTACTAGCCTTTAACTGCTCCTTGGGCCATTCCTTCCAATGATGTGACCACCAAGCCCGAGGCCATGTTTATTCTCACATTTTCTACCCCCATTGCCAACAATCCGGCCCACCTCAAGTCTGGAAGACAGTAAACTGCCCCTTCGTTTGCAAAGTCTGGAGACTTCTGTCTTAAGCCCCATACACACGCTTGGATTATCCGAGGACCAGGTCGGTCGGATCCTGTCCGTCGTACTTTGTCCGATGTTGGTTTTGCGTACACACGGTCGGACAAAGTTGTCGGAAAATCCAATCATTCTGAACGTGGTGACGTTTGTTGCCTACGACGGGACTACGTAGAGGCTAGTAGCCAATAGCTTTGGTCTTGTAATGTGATCTGAGCATGCGTAGCACTTTGTCCGTCGGAATTCGCTACACACGATCGGATTTGGTGTGATCGGACTTTGTTGTCAAAAAATCTATCCAGCAGGAGATAGGACTTTATCCGTCGGACAATTCGATGGAAACTGTCCGATGGTGCCTACACACGGTCGGAATTTCCGACAACATTGTCTGATAGGACAGAATCCATCGGAAAATCCGACCGTGTGTATGGGGCTTTAGAGTGATGTTCCTTGGGCTCACTAACAACTACTTTGTGAGGATGGAGTAAGGGATTGGCGCGCAACACTTTAGAAAAAGCAATTTGATGGGTTTTCCATTTCTGTACAAACCTATAGGAATGCAAAACGCACTCGAAAGCAGGTCCAGTGCAGGTCAGAAGGTGGTCAATGCCAAATGAAGCCATCAAAGAGTTCTTAACGACCTTAGAAGTTTCTTAAAGTGATGCCACCTTAGGGCAGGGGTCTCCAAACTGTGGCCCGAGGGCAGGATGCAGCCCTTTACTAGCCTTTAACTGTCCCTTGGGCCATTCCTTCCAATGATGTGACCACCAAGCCTGAGGCCATGTTTATTCTCACTGATGCTGGGCCTGGGACATTTTCTACCCCCATTGCCAACAATCCGGCCCTCCTCAAGTCTGGAAGACAGTACACTGGCCCTTCGTTTGCAAAGTCTGGAGACTCCTGTCTTAGAGTGATGTTCCTTGGGCTCACTGACAACTACTCTGTGAGGATGGAGTAAGGGATTGGCGCGCAACACTTTAGAAAAAGCAATTTGATGGGTTTTCCATTTCTGTACAAACCTATAGGAATGCAAAACGCACTCGAAAGCAGGTCCAGTGCAGGTCAGAAGGTGGTCAATGCCAAATGAAGCCATCAAAGAGTTCTTAACGACCTTAGAAGTTTCTTAAAGTGATGCCACCTTTGGGCAGGGGTCTCCAAACTGCGGCCCGAGGGCAGGATGCAGCCCTTTACTAGCCTTAAACTGTCCCTTGGGTCATTCCTTCCAATGATGTGACCACCAAGCCTGAGGCCATGTTTATTCTCACATTTTCTACCCCCATTGCCAACAATCCGGCCGTCCTCAAGTCTGGAAGACAGCAAACTGGCCCTTCGTTTGCAAAGTCTGGAGACTCCTGTCTTAGAGTGATGTTCCTTGGGCTCACTGACAACTACTTTGTGAGGATGGAGTAAGGGATTGGCACGCAACACTTTAGAAAAAGCAATTTGATGGGTTTTCCATTTCTGTACAAACCTATAGGACTGCAAAACGCACTCGAAAGCAGGTCCAGTGCCGGTCAGAAGGTGGTCAATGCCAAATGAAGCCATCAAAGAGTTCTTAACGACCATAGAAGTTTCTTAAAGTGATGCCACCTTAGGGCAGGGGTATCCAAACTGCGGCCCGAGGGCAGGATGCAGCCCTTTACTAGCCTTTAACTGTCCCTTGGGTCATTCCTTCCAATGGTGTGAAGCACTACTGGCCACCAAGCCCGAGGCCATGTTTATTCTCACTGATGCTGGGCCTGGGACATTTTCTACCCCCATTGCCAACAATCCGGCCCTCCTCGAGTCTGGAAGACAGTAAACTGGCCCTTGGAGACTCCTGTCTTATGCCGTGTACACGTAGTCGGAATTCTCGTCTGAAAAAGCTCTGATGGTTTTCCCGTCAGAATTCCGACGGAATTTCGCTCAAACTGTCTTGCCTACACACGGTCACACCAAATTCCGACGGTCAATAACACCGCGGCATACAACACGTTCGACTGCACTATAAAAGGGAAGTTTAATGCTTCCGAGCATGGGTCGAATTGTTTCTGAGCATGCGTCCGAATTTTGCGTGTCGCAATTGCATACACACGATCGGAAAATCCGATGGAAAGGTTTTCCGTCGCAAAAATTAAGAACAGGTTCTCAATCCAAAGTCTGTCGGAAATTCCGACAGAAAAAGACGGATGGGCATACACACCGTCGGAAAATCCGATGAAAAGCTCCCATAGGACTGTTTCCATCGTGTGTACGCGGCATTAGAGTGATGTTCCTTGGGCTCACCGACAGCTACTTTGTGAGGATGGAGTAAGGGACTGGCACTCAACGCTTTAGAAAAAGCTATTTGATGGAAGACAAAAAGGAATGTCCTACAGGTGCTGATTCTGATTCCTAAAAGCTTGGCATGGAACCCAAAGATCTGAAGACCTTCATAGACCTTCAATAAGAAAAAGATAGAAACGCTGTCTATATACCTACACTATATATCCATCCCATACCACCGCATCTATTATGGGCAGCACAGTGGCTAAGTGGTTAGCACTTCCACCTAGCGCCACTAGGGGTCACCGCTTCAAAATCTCAACCAAGACACTACCTGCCTGGAGTTTACATGTTCTCCCTGTGGCTGTGTGGGTTACCTCCGGGTACTCTGGTTTTCATCCCCATAAGTAAGTTCCGGTCAGTGGAGCGAAACGCGTTGGGGGGGCGTGGTCCAGACTGATACTGCTGCTTACCTTCATACAGCCGTCCTTGACTTGATGTGCAACTTCTGGGACATTCAAACACTACTCTGGTTTACTGGCACAAAAATTGTTAAATCTTTTCAGGTGTGCGGTGAAAATGTTGACATCTTTTTAGTGCGCCGCAAAACAAAATTTTAATAATATAATAATAATATAATATAATAATAAAATTATATTATATTATAAAATAATATAATATAATACAGTGATTCTCAAACTGTGTGCTGTGTGCCGCAAGACAAAAAAGTTTGAGAAACACTGATATAATATGATATATTTTAATACAATATAATATAATATTATCAAAAAAAATTGAATACTATAATAATAAAATAATATTATAATATAGTATAAAATAATATAATATACTACAATAGAAAAATAATATTATAAAATAATATAATATAATACAGTGATTCTCATACTGTGTGCCGCAAGACAAAAAAGTTTGAGAAACACTGATATAATATAATATATTTTAATACAATATAATAAAAGAAAAGAAACAAAATGTTACCCCAGCTCCACTGCCAATATAAGAGTCCACGAACTGTGATCCGGCCCTCTAGCCAGAACGTTCAGGCCCCACAGATGCAATTCTTGAATGGGAAGGCTGGCAGCTCGGATGCTCTTGAATAAAAGTACTTTATTTGTTACATGGATACACGGGTACAGACTATAGACTGACGCATTTCGGCTACGAAGCCTTCATTACGGCATACCAAATGCTTCCATGAAGGCTTCATAGCTGAAACGCATCAGTTTATAATCTGTACCTGCGTATCCATGTAACAAATAATGTACTTTAATTCAAGAGCATCCGAGTTTCCAGCCTTCCTGATTCAAATATAATAAAATATTATCAAAAAAATTTGAATAATATAATAATAATAATATAATATAATAATAATATAATATGATAATAATATAATATAATATAATAATATAATAATAATATAATATAATAATAATATAATATATAATAGGACTTTAGCAACTGTAATATATTTTATAAAACGAGGATCCCAATATAATTGTAATATAATATAATAATAATATAATAATAATAATATAATATAATAATAATAATATAATAATAATATAATATAATATAATAATAATAATAATAATAATAATAATAATATAATAATAATAATATAGTATAATATAATAATAATATAATAATAAAATAACATAATAATAATAATAATATAATATAATAATAATATAATATAATATATGATAGGACTTTAGCAACTGTAATATATTTTATAACACGAGGATTGCAATATTATTGTAATATAATATATAACATGAGATTAGCAAATTAACTAGAGGCCAATTATAATAATAATATAATATTATAATAATAATAATAATAATAATATATAAAAATAATAATATATTATAATAATAATAATAATAATATAATAATAATAATATAATATAATAATAATAATATAATATATAATAGGACTTTAGCAACTGTAATATATTTTATAACACGAGGATAGCAATATAATTGTAATATAATATATAACATGAGATGAGCAAATTAACTAGAGGCCAATTAATATAATAATAATATAATATTATAATAATAATAATAATAATATATAATATAAATAATAATAATATAATATAATATAATATAATAATAATAATAATATAATAATAATAATATAATAACAATATAATATAATAATAATATAATATAATATAATAATAATAATATAATAATAATAATATAATATATAATAGGACTTTAGCAACTGTAATATATTTTATAACACGAGGATAGCAATATAATTGTAATATAATATATAACATGAGATGAGCAAATTAACTAGAGGCCATCAATATAATAATAATAAAAATATTATAATAATAATAATAATAATAAATATAATATATAATAATAATAATATATATAAATATAATAATAATAATAATAATATAATAATAATATAATAATAAATATAATATAATAATAATATAATATAATATAATAATAATAATATAATAATAATAATATATTATATAATAGGACTTTAGCAACTGTAATATATTTTATAACACGAGGATAGCAATATAATTGTAATATAATATATAACATGAGATGAGCAAATTAACTAGAGGCCATCAATATAATAATAATATAATATTATAATAATAATAATAATAATAATATATAATATATAATAATAATATAATATAATATAATAATAATAATAATATAATAATAATATAATAATAATATAATATAATAATAATATAATATAATATAATAATAATAATATAATAATAATAATATAATATATAATAGGACTTTAGCAACTGTAATATATTTTATAACACGAGGATAGCAATATAATTGTAATATAATATATAACATGAGATGAGCAAATTAACTAGAGGCCATCAATATAATAATAATATAATATTATAATAATAATAATAATAATATATAATATATAATAATAATATAATATAATATAATAATAATATAATAATAATATAATATAATAATAATATAATATAATATAATAATAATAATAATAATAATAATAATATATTATATAATAGGACTTTAGCAACTGTAATATATTTTATAACACGAGGATCGCAATATAATTGTAATATAATATAATAATAATATGATAATAATAATAATATAATATAATAATGATATAATATAAAAAAAATAATAATAATATAATAATAATATAATATAAATAATAATAATATAATATAATATAATAATATAATAATAATATAATATAATAATAATAATATAATAATAATAATAATATAATATATAATAATAATAATATAATAATAATATAATAATAATATAATATAATAACAATATAATATAATATAATAATAATATAATATATAAAATGACTTTAGCAACTGTAATATATTTTATAACACGAGGATAGCAATATAATTGTAATATAATATATAACATGAGATGAGCAAATTAAGTGGAGGCCAAAATGTAGATATCATTTATCTTTTCAGAAACAAAAAAGGTTATTTGAAGGACGGCGGCCTGTCCTAGAAGAGTGCTGTCCCTTATTATAAATTCACACACCAATCAATGTAACACATCAGGGTGTTAATGGGCCCCTTGGACCCTGGGGCAGACGAAGCCCTTTATAAGGCTCAGTCAAGGCAACCGACGTGATCAGCAATCTCATGTATGTTACACATATGAAGCAAGCAGTCATTCTAGGATTACTCTACTGAGAAGATCTTGGCAAGAACTCCATAACACTCCTAATAAGGATTTAGTAAGATCCCGGAGACTATAAACAGTCCCTCTATATGTCACTAATACAGGTTAAAGTGGTGAGGGATTTGGGGATTTGTCTCATAGACTTCTGTATACAAAAAGATCATTAAAAGGTTAAAAGGCTGACAAAGTAACTAGATGCCCGGGCTAAATTATGTCAGCGTTCGCTGGTTAACTTGACAATAATTCTATGTCTAGTCTGCATACATAAATGATTTTATATTTATTACTACAGTATCTCACAAAAGTAAGTACACCCCTCACATTTTTGTAAATCTTTTCTTCTATCTTTTCATGTGACAACACTGAAGAAATGACACTTGTCTACAATGTAAAGTAGTGAGTGTACAGCTTGTATAACAGTGTAAATTTGCCGTCCCCTCAAAATAACTCAACACACAGCCATTAATGTCTAAACCACTGGCAATAAAAAGTCAGTACACCCCTAAGTGAAAATCTCCAAATTGGGCCCAAAGTGTCAATATTTTGTGTAGCCGCCATTATTTTCCAGCACTACCTTCACCCTCTTGGGCATGGAGGTCACCAGAGCTTCACAGGTTGTCACTGGAGTCCTCTTCCCCTCCTCCATGATGACATCACGGAGCTGGTGGATGTTGGAGACCTTGCGCTCCTCCACCTTCCGTTTGAGGATGTCCCACAGATGATCAATAGGGTTTAGGTCTGGAGACATGCTTGGCCAGTCCATCACCTTTACCCTCAGCTCACCCTCACCACACACAGCCATTAATGTCTAAACTGCTGGCAACAAAAGTCAGTACACCCCTAAGGGAAAATGTCCAAATTGGGGCCCAATTAGCCATTTTCCCTCCCCGTGTCATGTGACTCGTTAGTGTTACAAGGTCTCAGGTGTGAATGGGGAGCAGGTGTGTTAAATTTGGTGTTATCGCTCTCACTCTCTCATACTGGTCACTGGACATTCAACATGGCACCTCATGGCAAAGAACTCTCTGAGGATCTGAAAAAAGAATTGTTGCTCTACATAAAGATGGCCGAGGCTATAAGAAGATTGCCAAGACCCTGAAACTGAGCTGCAGCACGGTGGCCAAGACCATACAGCAGTATAACAGGACAGGTTCCACTCAGAACAGGCCTCGCCATGGTCGAAGAAGTTGAGGTCACGTGCTCAGCATCATATCCAGAGGTTGTCTTTGGGAAATAGACGTATGAGTGCTGCCAGCATTGCTGCAGAGGTTGTAGGGGTGGGGGGGTCAGCCTGTCAGTGCTCAGACCATACGCCGCACACTGCATCAAATTGGTCTGCATGGCTGTTCTCCCAGAAGGAAGCCTCTTCTAAAGATGATGTACAAGAAATCCCACAAACAGTTTGCTGAAGACAAGCAGACTAAGGACATGGATTACTGGAACCACGTCCTGTGGTCTGATGAGACCAAGATAAACGTATTTGGTGTCAGATGGTGACAAGTGTGTGTGGGGGCAACCAGGTGAGGAGGACAAAGACAAGTGTGTCTTGTCTACAGTCAGGCATGGTGGTGGGAGTGTCATGGTCTGGGGCTGCATGAGTGCTGCCGGCACTGGGGAGCTACAGATCATTGAGGGAACCATGAATGCCAACATGTACTGTGACATACTGAAGCAGAGCATGATCCCCTCCCTTCAGAGACTGAAGCCTCAAGCCTGTATGTGAAGATTTATTTTGCCAATGAAGCCTCCAGCTTGTGGGGTCATCACTATGTTATAGATGGTAGTACATTTATTAACATATCCCCAGTGCAGGGATATTGCTGAGGATCAAAAAAAATAAAATGAATTGTGGTGGACTGGAGGTCAACGACTCAACAACTTGAACTGAAACTGAGAATTAGTCAGAGAAGTAGCTCGTCCTTAATCAGATGGCTGGTTCTGAGGTTTCAATTAGACAAAGGAAGCCTCAAAACAGGCAGTGTCAGTTGATCTGGTGTCACTTTAGTTAACAGAGAATCCTTTGTTGATATAATAAATGTTTCTGTGTAAAATATATATATATGTAAAAAAAAAAATGTATATATATAAAAAATAAGAGGTTTAGATGTCCATATAAGTAAAAAAAAAAATTTATTAAAATTTTATATATATATAAAATAATGTTTTATTACTTGTATGGATATCTAAACCTCTTCCCTTTTTTATTATATTATTAATAATATAGATATATAATAATAAAAGGGAAGAAGTTTAGATGTCCATACAAGTAATAAAACTTGTGTATGTGTGTGTGTATATATATATATATATATATATATATATATATAATGTTATAATAATTTTTTTTTACTTGTATTGACATCTAAACCTCTAAAAAAAAAAAATGATTATTAAAATGTATATATATATGTTCTCTATCTATCTCTGTCTAACTTTCTTATTTATTGATTCTAACCCTCTTCTCTTTTTATTTATATGTATATATATATTTTTATTTTTATTTTTTACATATATATTTAGTTTTACACAGAAACATTTATTATATCAACAAATTATTATATTGGGTTAAGGGTCAATTTTATTCAACTTTTTCGTATTCATTTTTTATTTAGAAGCTTTAAAAAACTAATGTTTCATATATGTATATATATATATATATATATATATATATATATATATATATATATATATATATATACATACATATATATTATACTGTATATATATGAAACATTCATTTTTTGAGGATTTAAAAAAAAATTGATAAAAAAAAGTTGAATAAAATTGACCCTTAACCCAAAACTATAATGCCTCATCTTTAATGATAGCCGCACTCCTACTTTTAATTCGCACCGAGTTCTGCTAACACTGGCATAGTGAGAAGTCCTGATGTGATGCCAGCTCTCTTCAAAGAAATGGTATCTGCGGCTATTATTAGGTGGGGATAATATTAAAGTAACAGATCGCAGGAAGTGATCTGATTGCTATTTATAGACCTGGGGAAGGTGAGGTTAGGGGAGAACTTCAAGGCAAACATCCATTCATACACCAATATGATATCAGGTTATGTATTTTTTTTTTGCCATGAATATATGAAACATAAAACTCCGGGACAGCCCAGTTACTAGCTGCTATAATAGTTGTCATTATTGTGATTGGATGGGCCTATTTTTTGCTTAAGGGCACTTTCAGTAGAGATATCAGTCAGGACCCTCATCTTTATAACCGGCTGATTTTCAGTATGGGACAGGCTCAGTTTTGCACAACTTTATCATCATGCATGTGCAACCATAGACTCTATTCCCTGCAATGGAAGGCCAATCTAATCAATGTACCTGCCCTCCATGCAACCATAGACTCCATTCCCTGCAATGGAAGGATCCTCTAATCAATGCACTTGCCCTCCGTGCATGTGCAACCATAGACTCTATTTCCTGCAATAGAAGGCCAATCTAATCATTGTACCGACCCTCCATGCAACCATGGACTCTATTCCTTGCAACAGGATGCCGATCGAATCAATGTATCTGCTCTCTATGCAACCATAGACTCTATTCCCTGCAACAGAAGGTCCATCTAATCAATGTATCTGCCCTCCATGCATGTGCAACCATAGACTCTATTTCCTGCAATAGAAGGCCAATCTAATCATTGTACCAGCCCTCCATGCAACCATAGACTCTATTCCCTGCAACGGAAGGACCATCTAATCAATGTACCTGCCCTCCATGCAACCATAGACTCTATTCCCTGCAATAGAAGGCCCATCTAATCAATGTACTTGCCCTCCATGCATGTGCAACCATAGACTCTATTACCTGCAATGGAAGACCCATCTAATCAATGTACCTGCCCTCCATGCATGTGCAACCATAGACTCTATTCCCTGCAATAGAAGGCCCATCTAATCAATGCCCCTGCCCTCCATGCAACCATAGACTCAATTCCCTGCAATAGAAGGCCAGTCTAATCAATGTATCTACCCTCTATGCAACCATAGACTCTATTCCCTGCAATGGAAGGCCAATCTAATCATTGTACCTGCCCTCCATGCAACCATAGACGCCATTCCCTGCAACGGAAGGCCAATCTAATCAATGCACTTGCCCTCCATGCAACCATAGACTCTATTCCCTGAAACGGAAGGCCAATCTAATCAATGTACTTGCCCTCCATGCATGTGCAACCATAGACTCTATTTCGTGCAATGGAAGGCCCATCTAATCAAAGCGCCTCCTCCTCCATTGCCACCCGACAGCCCAACTTACAGACCATAAAAAGACAGGAGGTTTGAAGGTAATTCAGTGACTTAAAGAGGAGAAGGGGGCCATCTTAGAGGCCTTTGTATTGTGAAATTAGATTTACCCCCCTCCCCAGGGAAGCCCAGAGAGAGAGAGATGAAGCAGTGATCTACTGACCTATAGATTGCACTCCTATATGGGGTCATGCATTTGTTGAGGGGTTGGGATTGAGGGATTGGGGTGCGCAGGCTTTTGCGCTCCTCACTACACTGGACTGCATATAACAAGATACCTGGGGGTTCGGGTGTCGGGTCTCCTGTCTTGGGGGGCTGCTGGTTTTGAA
>CM053033.1:13525933-13555933 GCA_028564925.1 Lithobates sylvaticus | reverse complement strand
TCTCACTGATCACCAATGTAAGGAACATTCTTCTCACTGATCCCAATGTAAGGAACATTCTTCTCACTGATCCCAATGTAAGGAACATTCTTCTCACTGATCCCCAATGTAAGGAAAATTCTTCTCACTGATCCCCAATGTAAGGAACATTCTTCCCACTGATCACCAATGTAAGGAACATTCTTCTCACTGATCACCAATGTAAGGAACATTCTTCCCACTGATCACCAAGGTAAGGAACATTCTTCTCACTGATCACCAATGTAAGGAACATTCTTCTCACTGATCACCAATGTAAGGAACATTCTTCCCACTGATCACCAATGTAAGGAACATTCTTCTCACTGATCACCAATGTAAGGAACATTCTTCCCACTGATCACCAATGTAAGGAACATTCTTCTCACTGATCCCAATGTAAGGAACATTCTTCTCACTGATCACCAATGTAAGGAACATTCTTCTCACTGATCACCAATGTAAGGAACATTCTTCTCACTGATCACCAATGTAAGGAACATTCTTCTCACTGATCACCAATGTAAGGAACATTCTTCTCACTGATCACCAATGTAAGGAACATTCTTCTCACTGATCACCAATGTAAGGAACATTCTTCTCACTGATCACCAATGTAAGGAACATTCTTCTCACTGATCACCAATGTAAGGAACATTCTTCTCACTGATCACCAATGTAAGGAACATTCTTCCCACTGATCACCAATGTAAGGAACATTCTTCTCACTGATCACCAATGTAAGGAACATTCTTCCCACTGATCACCAATGTAAGGAACATTCTTCTCACTGATCACCAATGTAAGGAACATTCTTCTCACTGATCACCAATGTAAGGAACATTCTTCTCACTGATCACCAATGTAAGGAACATTCTTCTCACTGATCACCAATGTAAGGAACATTCTTCTCACTGATCACCAATGTAAGGAACATTTTTCTCACTGATCACCAATGTAAGGAACATTCTTCCCACTGATCACCAATGTAAGGAACATTCTTCTCACTGATCACCAATGTAAGGAACATTCTTCTCACTGATCACCAATGTAAGGAACATTCTTCCCACTGATCACCAATGTAAGGAACATTCTTCCCACTGATCACCAATGTAAGGAACATTCTTCTCACTGATCACCAATGTAAGGAACATTCTTCTCCACTGATCACCAATGTAAGGAACATTCTTCTCACTGATCACCAATGTAAGGAACATTCTTCCCACTGATCACCAATGTAAGGAACATTTTTCTCACTGATCACCAATGTAAGGAACATTCTTCCCACTGATCACCAATGTAAGGAACATTCTTCTCACTGATCACCAATGTAAGGAACATTCTTCTCACTGATCACCAATGTAAGGAACATTCTTCCCACTGATCACCAATGTAAGGAACATTCTTCTCACTGATCACCAATGTAAGGAACATTCTTCTCACTGATCACCAATGTAAGGAACATTCTTCTCACTGATCACCAATGTAAGGAACATTCTTCTCACTGATCACCAATGTAAGGAACATTCTTCCCACTGATCACCAATGTAAGGAACATTTTTCTCACTGATCACCAATGTAAGGAACATTCTTCCCACTGATCACCAATGTAAGGAACATTCTTCTCACTGATCTCCAATGTAAGGAACATTCTTCTCACTGATCACCAATGTAAGGAACATTCTTCTCACTGATCACCAATGTAAGGAACATTCTTCCCACTGATCACCAATGTAAGGAACATTTTTCTCACTGATCACCAATGTAAGGAACATTCTTCCCACTGATCACCAATGTAAGGAACATTCTTCTCACTGATCACCAATGTAAGGAACATTCTTCTCACTGATCACCAATGTAAGGAACATTCTTCCCACTGATCACCAATGTAAGGAACATTCTTCTCACTGATCACCAATGTAAGGAACATTCTTCTCACTGATCACCAATGTAAGGAACATTCTTCCCACTGATCACCAATGTAAGGAACATTCTTCTCACTGATCACCAATGTAAGGAACATTCTTCTCACTGACCACCAATGTAAGGAACATTCTTCCCACTGATCACCAATGTAAGGAACATTCTTCTCACTGATCACCAATGTAAGGAACATTCTTCTCACTGATCACCAATGTAAGGAACATTCTTCTCACTGATCACCAATGTAAGGAACATTCTTCTCACTGATCACCAATGTAAGGAACATTCTTCTCACTGATCACCAATGTAAGGAACATTCTTCTCACTGATCACCAATGTAAGGAACATTCTTCCCACTGATCACCAATGTAAGGAACATTTTTCTCACTGATCACCAATGTAAGGAACATTCTACCACTGATCACCAATGTAAGGAACATTCTTCTCACTGATCACCAATGTAAGGAACATTCTTCTCACTGATCACCAATGTAAGGAACATTCTTCCCACTGATCACCAATGTAAGGAACATTCTTCTCACTGATCACCAATGTAAGGAACATTCTTCTCACTGATCACCAATGTAAGGAACATTCTTCTCACTGATCACCAATGTAAGGAACATTCTTCCCACTGATCACCAATGTAAGGAACATTCTTCTCACTGATCACCAATGTAAGGAACGTTTTTTCTCACTGATCACCAATGTAAGGAACATTCTTCCCACTGATCACCAATGTAAGGAACATTCTTCTCACTGATCACCAATGTAAGGAACATTCTTCTCACTGATCACCAATGTAAGGAACATTCTTCTCACTGATCACCAATGTAAGGAACATTCTTCTCACTGATCACCAATGTAAGGAACATTCTTCTCACTGATCACCAATGTAAGGAACATTCTTCTCACTGATCACCAATGTAAGGAACATTCTTCTCACTGATCACCAATGTAAGGAACATTCTTCTCACTGATCACCAATGTAAGGAACATTCTTCTCACTGATCACCAATGTAAGGAACATTCTTCCCACTGACCTCCAATGTAAGGAACATTCTTCTCACTGATCACAAATGTAAGGAACATTCTTCTCACTGATCACCAATGTAAGGAACATTCTTCTCACTGATCACCAATGTAAGGAACATTCTTCTCACTGATCACCAATGTAAGGAACATTCTTCCCACTGATCACCAATGTAAGGAACATTCTTCTCACTGATCACCAATGTAAGGAACATTCTTCTCACTGACCACCAATGTAAGGAACATTCTTCCCACTGATCACCAATGTAAGGAACATTCTTCTCACTGATCACCAATGTAAGGAACATTCTTCTCACTGATCACCAATGTAAGGAACATTCTTCTCACTGATCACCAATGTAAGGAACATTCTTCTCACTGATCACCAATGTAAGGAACATTCTTCCCACTGATCACCAATGTAAAGCCCCATACACACGGTCGGACAATCCGCGGACCAGGTCTGTCGGACCATGTCCGTCATACTTTGTCCGATGTTGGTTTTGCGTACACACGGTCGGACAAAGTTGTCGGAAAATCCGATCATTCTGAACGTGGTGACGTTTGTTGCCTACGACGGGACTACGTAGAGGCTAGTAGCCAATAGCTTTGGTCTTGTAATGTGATGTGAGCATGCGTAGCACTTTGTCCGGTCGGACAACCGTACACACGATCGGATTTGGTGTGATCGGACCGTGTTGTCGGCAAATCTTTCCAGCAGGAGATAAGACTTTGTCCGTCGGTCAAACCGACGAACACTGTCCGATGGTGCATACACACGGTCTGATTTTTCAACAACCTTGTCCGATCGGACAGAATCCATGAAAAAGTCCGACCGTGTGTATGGGGCTTAAGGAACATTCTTCTCACTGATCACCAATGTAAGGAACATTCTTCCCACTGATCACCAATGTAAGGAACATTTTTCTCACTGATCACCAATGTAAGGAACATTCTTCCCACTGATCACCAATGTAAGGAACATTCTTCTCACTGATCACCAATGTAAGGAACATTCTTCTCACTGATCACCAATGTAAGGAACATTCTTCCCACTGATCACCAATGTAAGGAACATTCTTCTCACTGATCACCAATGTAAGGAACATTCTTCTCACTGATCACCAATGTAAGGAACATTCTTCTCACTGATCACCAATGTAAGGAACATTCTTCCCACTGATCACCAATGTAAGGAACATTCTTCTCACTGATCACCAATGTAAGGAACATTCTTCTCACTGATCACCAATGTAAGGAACATTCTTCCCACTGATCACCAATGTAAGGAACATTCTTCTCACTGATCACCAATGTAAGGAACATTCTTCTCACTGATCACCAATGTAAGGAACATTCTTCCCACTGATCACCAATGTAAGGAACATTCTTCTCACTGATCACCAATGTAAGGAACATTCTTCTCACTGACCACCAATGTAAGGAACATTCTTCTCACTGATCACCAATGTAAGGAACATTCTTCTCACTGATCACCAATGTAAGGGAACATTCTTCTCACTGATCACCAATGTAAGGAACATTCTTCTCACTGACCACCAATGTAAGGAACATTCTTCTCACTGATCACCAATGTAAGGAACATTCTTCCCACTGATCACCAATGTAAGGAACATTCTTCCCACTGATCACCAATGTAAGGAACATTCTTCTCACTGATCACCAATGTAAGGAACATTCTTCCCACTGATCACCAATGTAAGGAACATTCTTCCCACTGATCACCAATGTAAGGAACATTCTTCCCACTGATCACCAATGTAAGGAACATTCTTCTCACTGATCACCAATGTAAGGAACATTCTTCCCACTGATCACCAATGTAAGGGACATTCTTCTCACTGATCACCAATGTAAGGAACATTCTTCCCACTGATCACCAATGTAAGGAACATTCTTCTCACTGATCACCAATGTAAGGAACATTCTTCCCACTGATCACCAATGTAAGGAACATTCTTCCCACTGATCACCAATGTAAGGAACATTCTTCCCACTGATCACCAATGTAAGGAACATTCTTCCCACTGATCACCAATGTAAGGAACATTCTTCCCACTGATCACCAATGTAAGGGACATTCTTCTCACTGATCACCAATGTAAGGAACATTCTTCCCACTGATCACCAATGTAAGGAACATTCTTCTCACTGATCACCAATGTAAGAAACATTCTTCCCACTGATCACCAATGTAAGGAACATTCTTCCCACTGATCACCAATGTAAGGAACATTCTTCCCACTGATCACCAATGTAAGGAACATTCTTCCCACTGATCACCAATGTAAGGAACATTCTTCCCACTGATCACCAATGTAAGGAACATTCTTCCCACTGATCACCAATGTAAGGAACATTCTTCTCACTGATCACCAATGTAAGGAACATTCTTCCCATTTACACTGATGAAATAATGTTATCAGTGCTTCCCTAAGACCTGACACATTATTCCAAGGCTTCCTCTGGAGTAAAAAAGGTAGAGAAACGCTGTACTAGAGGCTAACATGTTATTATTTGGGGGGGGGCAAAAAAAAACTCCCAAAGCCTCTTCTATATTGGAAATGTGCACTTGTTCCAAGTCCCAACTGAATATAACGGAGATCACACATGTGCCACTGAAACCAAGTCAGGAGAAGAAAGAAAGCAATTAGTGTAATACATATTTCACCAGATAACTCCCACCGGAAATCAGAGAAACCCAGAAAATAAAGCTAATACCACGGGGCCACCTAAAACTAGGGCAACCAAACGACAAGGAAAAGCAGGAAAAAAAAACACAAAATCTTCTTCTCGGCAAACTTTCCTAAAAAAATTAAACCTAAAAAAAAAAAAAAGTTGAATATCCAGACATTCTTATCGAGGTGTTTATAATTATAATAATCCCGTCCTCGTAATTACATCTCACCACAAAGAGAATTTCTAGATAGTTTTGGTAATAACGGCGGCAGATTTCCCATTTAATTTATTAATCAGAAGTGAACATAATGAAGTGGCATAAAACAATTATAACGAGAGCGCAGCTTCCCGACACCCTCCCGGAATATGGAACGGTAACCTTGTGTTTTAACCGCTCGCTGTCCGGCGCGATTGTCACATACGTAAAATTTTTTGCTAGAAAGTTACTCCCAAACGTTATACAGTATCTCACAAAAGTAAGTACGCCCCTCACATTTTTGTAAATCTTTTCTTCTATCTTTTCATGGGACAACACTGAAGAAATGACACTTGTCTACAATGTAAAGTAGTGAGTGTACAGCTTGTATAACAGTGTAAATTAGACATGTGCGCAATAGAAAAATTTGTTTATTTTCGTTTCTTTCGTTTCCGTTGATTCGTAACGATTCGTAAATTCGTAAGTCGTCGGTGTTCGTATTCGTAACGATTCGTATTTTTGTAAGAGTTAGTTTTTCGTTGATTCGTTTTTCCGTTAGTTTAATTTTCGTTTATTCGAAATTCGGACGCATTCGTATTTATTCGTACTTTCGTAACATTGTTTTCGTAGATTCGTAATCGGAGCATAATTCATAATTTTATGTAATGTGTATGCTATTATTACATTTTAAGAGACACGGAAAATTACGAATCGAAAAAAAAAAGTTACGAATGTACGAATTTTTTCGTTCGATCCATTCGAAGCACGTTAAGCAGCGCCATTGTAAGAGACACGAAAAATTACGAATTGAAAAAAAAAAAAAAAAGTTACGAATGTACGAATTTTTTCATTCAATCCATTCGAAGCACGTTAAGCAGCGCCATTGTAAGAGACATGGAAAATTACGAATCGAAAAAAAAGTTACGAATGTACGAATTTTTTTCGTTCAATCCATTCGAAGAACGTTAAGCAGCGCCATTGTAAGAGACACGGAAAATTACGAATCGAAAAAAAAAAAAAGTTACGAATGTACGAATTTTTTCATTCAATCCATTCGAAGCACGTTAAGCAGCGCCATTGTAAGAGACACGGAAAATTACGAATCGAAAAAAAAAAAAAAGTTACGAATGTACGAATTTTTTTTTTCGTTCAATCCATTCGAAGCACGTTAAGCAGCGCCATTGTAAGAGACACAGAAAATTACGAATCGAAAAAAAAAAGTTACGAATGTACAAATTTTTTCGACCAATCCATTCGAAGCACGTTAAGCAGCGCCATTGTAAGAGACACGGAAAATTACGAATCGTAAAAAAAAAAAAAAAAGTTACGAATGTACGAATTTTTTCGTTCAATCCATTCGAAGCACGTTAAGCAGCGCCATTGTAAGAGACATGGAAAATTACAAATCGGAAAAAAAAAAAAAGTTACGAATGTACGAATTTTTTCGTTCAATCCATTCGAAGCACGTTAAGCAGCGCCATTGTAAGAGACACGGAAAATTACCAATTCAACAAAAAAAAAAGTTACGAATGTACGAATTTTTTCATTTATTTTGATTTTCGTTGTTCCTGTTTTCGTTTTTCGGATTTTCTTCTTTCGTAGTTTCGTTGTTTCTAATTTGGTTATTTCGGATTTTCGTTGCTTTTCGTATTCTTTCGATTCGAACATTCGTTATTCGTTAAAATTTTTAGCGAATCGTTTTGTTCATTCGTACGATAACGAATGAATGAATATAACGAATTTTAACGAAAAACGAAAAAAAACGAAACGAATTGCACATGTCTAGTGTAAATTTGCCGTCCCCTCAAAATAACTCAACACACAGCCATTAACCGCTTTAACCACTTTCAGCCCCGGACCATTTTGCTGGCTTAAGACCAGACCACATTTTTGCGATTCGGCACTGCGTCGCTTTAACTGACAATTGCGCGGTCGTGCGACATGGCCCCCAAACAAAATTGACGTCCTTTTTTCCCCACAAATAGAGTTTTCTTTTGGTGGTATTTGATCGCCCCTGCGGTTTTTATTTTTTGCGCTATAAACAAAAAAAGAGCGAAAATTTTGAAAAAAAAACACATTATTTTTTACTTTTTGCTATAATAAATATCCCCCAAAAATATATAAAAAAAATTTTTTTTTTTTCCTCAGTTTAGGCCGATACGTATTCTTCTACATATTTTTGGTAAAAAAAAAAAAAAAATCACAATTAGCGATTATTGATTGGTTTGCGCAAAAGTTATAGCTTTTACAAAATAGGGGATAGTTTTATAGCATTTTTATTAATAATTTTTTTTTTTTAGTAGTAATGGCGGCGATCAGCGATTTTTATTGTGACTGCGACATTATGGCGGACACATCGGACATTTTTGACACATTTTTGGGATCATTGTCATTTATACAGGGGTGTTTCAGCTAAAAAAAAATATTTTTAAAAGTCAGCAGCTAAAAAAAAAGTAGCTGCTGACTTTTAATAAGTACACTTACCCTCCCTGGGGGGCCGCAATGTCGTTTGTGGAGGCCGAGATGTCCCTCGGCACTCCGGTCCCCCCAGGTCCTCAGTAAGGGAAACAGGCAGCGAAGACTACGGCTTCGCTGCCCGTTTCCTACTGCGCATGCGCGAGTCGTCACACGGCGCTTTGTGAATGGGGAACGCGATGTGTTGTGGGACACACAGTTCCCATAACACACCGCGCCCCATTCACTAGAAGACGGCGCTAGGAGCAGAAGACAGAACAGCTCCGCGAAACAGGAAGAGTCAGATTAGGACGATCTGCCTAGCAACAGCCATTTCTGGTATTTTAAATTTTTATTAACATTTTTATCAAGTTTTGTTTCTTCAGGGTGGCCCTCCACTTTAAATGCACTGATTCCTGTGCAAAGGACACTGGCAGTGAAGGGGTTAACCAGGGGGTGGCAGTGCAGGGGTTAAGTGTTCCTAGGGGCGTGTTACTAACTGTGGGGGGGGCGTGGTTGTGTTTTAGTGAACACTGATCTCTGCTCCAATCACAGGGAGCAGAGATCAGTGTCACTTGTTGCTAGGCAGAACGTGGACGATCGCGGGTATCCCCGCGGCGATCGAGTCCGCGGGACCCGCGACCGGACTCACGGGGGTACCGACCGGCGCACAATGGCACGGCGGCATTCTTAAAAGGACGTACCTGTACGCCCTTATGCCTGTCCGTGCCATTCTGCCGACGTACATCGTCGTGCGCCGGTCGGGAACCGGTTACGACCAGCCTCGTTTTGGATTTTAGGTGTTTACATGTTTAAAACAGGTTTTATTGCTAGAAAATTACTTAGAACCCCCAAACATTATATATTGTCTTTTTTTTTCTAACACCCTAGAGAATAAAATGGCGGTCGTTGCAATACTTTTTTTGCACACCGTATTTGCGCAGCGGTCTTACACTTTTTTTTGGAAAAAAATCACTGTTTTGAATAAAAAAATAAGACAACAGTAAAGTTAGTCCAATTTTTTTATATATATATCGTGAAAGATAATGTTACGTCGAGTAAATTGATACCCAACATGTCAGGCTTCAAAATTGCGCCCCGCTCGTGGAATGGCGTCAAACTTTTTACCCTCAAAAATCTCCATAGGTGCCGTTTAAAAAAATTCTACAGGTTGCATGTTTTGCGTTACAGAGGAGGTCTAGGGCTAGAATTATTGCTCTCGCTCTACCGATCGCGGCGATACCTCACATGTGTGGTTTGACCACCGTTTTCATATGCGGGCGCTACTCACGTATGTGCGTTCGCTTCTGCACGCGAGCTCGGCGGGACGGGGCGCTGTAAAAAAAATTTTATTTTTTTTCTTATTTATTTTACTTGATTTTATTTATTTTTACACTGTTTTTTAAAAAAAACATCAAAATTTGGTCACTTTTATTCCTATTACAAGTAATGTAAACATCCCTTGTAATAGAAAAAAAAGCATGACAGGTCCTCTTAAATACGAGATCTGGGGGGTCAAAAAGTCCCATATTTGGACTTAAATGCAAAAAAAAAATAAAAAATATAAAAATAAAAATAAATTGTCATTTGAAAAAATGACAACAGAAAAATGTTCCTTTAAGAGGTATGGGCGGAAGTGAAGTTTTGACGTCGCGTCCGCCCTGCTATGGTATGGAGACGGGTGGGGGCCATCTTAGCCTCACTCGTCTCCATACCAAGGAAGTGACAGGACCCGATCGCCTCCGCCGCTACCGACGGTTCCGGTAAGCGGCAGAGGATGCGGGAGCACGGCGGGAGGGGTGGGGGCACCTCTCCCGCCGCCGATAACGGCGATCTCGCGCCAAATCCGCCCCGGAGACGACCGTTATCGTTAACACGACCGTTACCGAGATATCCCTCTTCAAAAAAAGGGACGTACATCGTCGTGCGCCGGTCCTAAAGTGGTTAATGTCTAAACCACTGGCAACAAAAGTGAGTACACCCCTAAGTGAAAATGTCCAAATTGGGGCCCAATTAGCCATTTTTTTCCCTCCCCGGTGTCATGTGACTCTTATGCCGCTTACACACGATCGGAAATTCTCGTCGGGAAAAAGCTCTGATGGTTTTCCCGCCGGAATTCCGCTCAAACTGTCTTGCCTACACACGGTCGCACCAAATTCCGACCGCCACGAACGCGGTGACGTACAACACTACGACGAGCCGAGAAAAAAATTAAGTTCAATGCTTCCGAGAATGCGTCAAATTGTTTCCGAGCATGCGTAGGAATTTTTTTCGCGTCGGAATTGCTACAGACGATTGGAATTTCCGATCGGAAAAAATTGAGAACACAAATTTTTGCTGGCGGGAATTCGGCCAACACACGGTCGCATTTTCCGATGAAAAGCTCTCATCTGTCTTTTGCTGGCCGAAATTCCGGCCGTGTGTACGCGGCATTATGCCCCCCCCGTACACACGATAGGATTTTCCGACGGGAAATGTTTCGATGGGAGCTCGTTGTCGGAAACTCCGACCGTGTGGCATAATGCCGCGTACACACGGTCGGAATTTCGGCCAGCAAAAGACCGATGAGAGATTTTCATCGGAAAATGCGACCGAATTCCCGCCAGCAAAAATTTGAGCGTGTGTAGGCTCCATCGGACATTTTCCATCGGACATTTCCATCACACAAAATTTGAGATCAAATTTTCCGACAACAAAATCCGTTTGTCGTAAATTCCGATTGCGTGTACACAATTCCGACGCACAAAGTTACACGCGCGTGCTCGGGAATCAAGCAGAATAGCCGCACTGGCTATTGAACTTCATTTTTCTCGGCTCATCGTACGCGTTTTTGTTTTTTATTTCTTTTTATTATTTTATGTATTTTTTTTTATATTTATTTTATATTTTTGATTTTATTAAAAAAAAAAAAAAAAATTATACTTTTTTTTTTTGCCAGCTGCAGCCTTGATTCTGGCATAACCACTTGCTGCCCAGGATGTTTATATACGTACGCTGGGAGGCAAGTGATTAATTTATTTAAAGCGAATATAACGAGGTGGCATAAAATAATTATAAATAGAGCGTGGTTTCTCACCATCCTCCTGGTATTTTGGAAGGTGCAATCGCCATTTATGTACGCATGCAGCACCTATGTGCAAATTTGCATTTGCTTTGCAAGGGCAGGGGAGACGGGGTGCGTTGAATTCTTTTTTTTTTTATTATTATTTTGTTATTTGTTTTGTATTCCTTTTTATTACTTGTATTTTTAATTTTATTAAAAAAAAAAATGTTACACGTTTTTTTTTTTGTTTTTTTTTGCCAGCTGCATCCATGATCCTAATATAACCTCTGCTAGGATGTTTATATACACATGCTGGAAAGCAAGCGGTTAATTTATTAGCAGTGAACATAGCGAACTGCCATAAAAAATTTGTTTCTCACCATCCTACTGGAATATCCATTTACATATGCACGCCATACCTACATGCAAATTTGTGTGCAAGCATGGAGGGACAGGGTGCTTCAAATTTATTTTTATTTTTTTTCAAATTTCTTTGATAATTTTACTTTTTTATTATGTTTTATTTTTATATTGATTTTAGATTTTATTATTTTTATTTTATTTATTTTGCCAGCTGCACTCATTATCCTGGTATAAACACTTGCTGTCCAGGACATTTATGTTTGTATGCTGGAAAGCAGCCATTTAATTGATTGGATGCAAATTCCATTTTTTTTTTTATTATTTGTGTTTTTATTTTTTATATTTATTTTATATTTTATTTATTTTATTACATTTTTTTTAAACTTTCGTTTGGCTGCTGCAGCCATGATCCTGGTATAACCCCTTGCTGCCGAGGACATTTCAATTTGTACGCTTTGTAAGCCTTTAATTTATTAGATGCAATTCATTTTTTTATTATTTATGTTTTATTTGTTATATTTATTTTATTTGTTATATTCATTTATTTTTATTTATTTTTATATATTATTTATTTTATTTATTTACACTTACTTTTGCAACCATGATCCTGGGATGACTGCTTGCTGCCCAGGACGTTTATATACACAAGTGGTTAATTTATTAGAAGTGAACATAACAAAATGGCATAAAACAATCATAACAAGAGCATAGTTACTCACCATCTTCTCCCACAATATCGGAAGGTGCAATCACCGGTTACGTATGCGTGCTGGACTTACGTGCAAATTTGCATTTGCGTGCGAGTGGGGCGACGGGGTTGATTTTTTTTTTTTCAATTTTAATTTATAATTTTACTTTTTTAGTATTTATTTTTTATATTTATTTTGGATCTTTTATTTATTTTTGGCAGCTGCAGCCATGATCCTGGTATATACACTGGGAGGAAGCAAGTGGTTAATTTATTAGATGCACATTTTTTTAAAATTGTTATTATTATGATTTATGTTTTGTTTTTTATATTTATTTTTTATTTACATTTTTTTTTTTACCCTTTTTTTTTTCTTGGCAGCTGCAGCCATGATCCTGGTTTAACCACTTGCTGCCCATGATGTTTATATGCATACTCTGGGAAGCAAGTGGTTAATTTGTTTAGATGCAATTTTTTTTTAATTATTATTATTATTTATGTTTTATTTCTTTATACTTATTTTATATTTTTTATTTACATTTTTTTATTTACATTTTTTTATTTACATTTTTTTATTTACATTTTTTTTTCTTGCCAGCTGCAGCCATGATCCTGGTATGACTGCTTGCTGCCTACGATGTTTATATACATATTCTGGGAAGCAAGTGGTTAATTTGTTTAGATGCAATTTTTTAAATTATTATTATTATTATTATTTATGTTTTTTTTTATACTTATTTTATATTTTTTATTTAAAAAATGTTAACTTTTTTTTTTTCTTGGTAGCTGCAGCCATGATCCTGTTGTCCCCACTTGATGCCCAGTACATTTATATGCATATGCTGGGAAGCAAGTGGTTTATTTGTTTAGATGCAATTTTTTTAAATTATTATTATTATTTATGTTTTATTTTTTTATACTTATTTTATATTTACATTTTTTTTTACACTTTTTATTTTTTTTCTTGGCAGCTGCAGCCATGATCCTGGTATGACTGCTTGCTGCCTAGTATGTTTATATACATACGCTGGGAAGCAAGTGGTTAATTTGTTTAGATGAAATTTATTTTTAAATTATTATTATTATTTATGTTTTTTTGTTTTATACTTGTTTTATATTTACATTTTATTTTACACTTTTTTTTTCTTGGCAGCAGCAGCCATGATCCTGGTATTACCACTTTCTGCCCAGGACGTTTATATACATATGCTGGGAAGCAAGTGGTTAATTTGTTTAGATGCAATTTTTTTTAATTAATATTATTATTTATGTTTTATTTTTATTTTTTTATACTTATTTTATATAAAAAACAATTTTACGCTTTTTTTTTTTCTTGGCTGCTGCAGCCATGATCCTGGTGTCCCCACTTGCTGCCCATGATGTTTATATGCATATGCTGGGAAGCAAGTGGTTAATTTGTTTAGATGCAATATTTAAAAAAATATTATTATTTATGTTTTTACTTTTTTTAGTACTTATTTAATATTTTTTATTTCAATTTTTTTTTTACACTTTTTTTTTTTTTTTTTTCTTGGCAGCTGCAGCCATTATCCTGGTAAAACCACTTGCTGCCAAGGACGTTTATATACATACGCTGGGAAGCAAGTGGTTAATTTGTTTAGATGCAATTTAAAAAAAATTATTATTATTATTTATGTTTTTTTTTATATACTTATTTTATATTTTTTTATTTAAATTGTCTTACGCTTTTTTTTTCTTGGCAGCTGCAGCCATGATCCTGGTGTAATTTGTTTAGATGCAATTTTTTTTTTAATTATTACTATTATTAATGTTTTTTTTTTTACTTATTTTTTATACTTATTTTATATTTTTTATTAAAAAATTTTTTTTTACACTTTTTTTCTTGGCAGCTGCAGCCATGATCCTGGTATAACCATTTGCTGCCCAGGATGTTTATATACATAATCTGGGAAGCAAGTGGTTAATTTATTAGATGCAAAAATAATGAAGCGGTGGTGAACAATTATAACTGGGGCGCGTTGTTCGCCGTCCTCTCGGAATATTGGAAGGTAACGTTGCGTTTTTAATGGACGGATAGGATTTTCTCAACTTCTTTATATTTGTTGACGTGACACCAGCGGCAACGCCGCAGCGGAAGCCCCCCCCCCCCCCCCCCCTGGAATGACCTTGGTAGTAGTTGGACCCGTAAGGACGGTGTCATCCGTGGTAATGTAATCCATAGTGAAATTTAATACATGACAGAATGCCCGACCACCGCGACTACCGCGACCGGCAGTAATTATCAGAACATCTCACTCACATTAGGGGACTGTCAAAGCTTCAGAACAAGGAGGCCGTCTGCAGAAATTGGATTTTAATAAGAATAAAAATACCCAACTTTTTTTTTTTTTTTTTTTTATTTTCTAAAAGAATACTTAGAACATTATATATATATATATTTTTAATCAGAGGCCCTAGAGAATAGAATGGTGGGTGTTACATATTTTTATGTCACCCAATAATTGTGCAGAGGTTTTTCAATTACTTTAATTATTATTGTAATTTTTTTTTATTTTGCAAGTGATCTTTAATTAATTTTAATGCAAAAAAAAAAAACACAAAATAATACCCATCTTTTTTTTTTTTTTTTTGCTAAAAGAATACTTAGAACCCCCCCAAACATATATATAATATATATATATATAATATATATATATATATATATATATATATATATATAATATATATTATATAATTTTTTTTATTTTTTAATCAGAGGCCCTAGAGGATAGATTGGAGGGTGTTGCATATTTTTATGTCACCCAATATTTGAGCAGAGGTTTTTCAATTACTTTAATTATTATTATTTTATTTTTATTTTACAAGTGATCTTTAACCACTTGCCTACCAGGTACGAACACCCCCTTCCTGACCAAGCCATTTTTCAGCTTTCAGCGCTGTCGCATTTTAAATGACAATTGCGCGGTCATGCAACGCTGTACCCAAATAAAATTTTTATCATTTTTTTTCCCCACAAATAGAGCTTTATTTTGGTGGTATTTGATCACCTCTGCGGTTTTTATTACTTGCGCTATAAACAAATTAAGAGGGACAAGTTTGAAAAAAACGCAATATATTTTTTACTTTTTATTATAATAAATATCCAATTTTTTTTTTTTTTTTTTAAACACATTTTTTCCTTAGTTTAGACCGATACGTATTCTTCTACATAATTTTGGTAAAAAAAAATCGCAATAAGCGCCTATTGATTGGTTTGCGCAAAAGTTATAGCGTCTACAAAATATGGGATAGATTTATAGCATTTTTATTATTATTTTTTTTTTACTAGTAATGGCGGCGATCTGCGATTTTTATCGTGACTGCGACATTGCGGCGGACATATCGGACACTTTTGACACAAGGAGGGGGTCCTGTTTAAGTTCACCTACAGTTGGTTCAGCTGTGGGATCGGAGCACTACCAGGGCAGAGGTTGCTCAGGAATGGCAGCAGGCAGGTGTGAGGACATCGGCACACACGATGAGGATGGAGGATGGCCTGGTGTCAAGAAGGGCAGCAAAGAAGAGGATGGCCTGGTGTCAAGAAGGGCAGCAAAGAAGAGGATGGCCTGGTGTCAAGAAGGGAAACAAAGAAGAGGATGGCCTGGTGTCAAGAAGGGCAGCAAAGAAGAGGATGGCCTGGTGTCAAGAAGGGCAGCAAAGAAGAGGATGGCCTGGTGTCAAGAAGGGAAACAAAGAAGAGGATGGCCTGGTGTCAAGAAGGGCAGCAAAGAAGAGGATGGCCTGGTGTCAAGAAGGGAAGCAAAGAAGAGGATGGCCTGGTGTCAAGAAGGGAAGCAAAGAAGAGGATGGCCTGGTGTCAAGAAGGGAAGCAAAGAAGAGGATGGCCGGTCGTCAAGAAGGAAGCAAAGAAGAGGATGGCCTGGTGTCAAGAAGGAAAGCAAAGAAGAGGATGGCCGGTCGTCAAGAAGGAAGCAAAGAAGAGGATGGCCTGGTGTCAAGAAGGGCAGCAAAGAAGAGGATGGCCTGGTGTCAAGATTGGGCAGCAAAGAAGCCACTTTTCTCCAGGAAAACCATCGGGGACAGACTGATATTCTGCAAAGGGTACCGGGATTGGACTGCTGAGGACCTTCGGGAAAGTAATTTCCTCTGATGGATCCCCTTTCCGATTTTCCCGGAAAAAACCTTGTCTGGAGAAGAAAAGGTGATGGCCACCATCAGTCCTGTGTCATGCCAACAGTGAAGCCTCCTGAGACCATTCATGTATGGGAGCTTCTCAGACAAGGGAGTGGGGGGGGGGGGCTCACTCAATTTTTGCCTAAAAACAGCGCCGTGAATAGAGAATGGAACAAAAACATCCAACTTCTCCCAACCATCCAAGAACAGCTTGGTGAGGAACAATGCCTTGCCCAGCATGATGGAGCGCCTTGCCGTAAGGCAAAAGTCATAACCAGACATGTGCAGTTCGTTTAGTTCCGAATTGAAATTCGGACAAATTTTTCTATTTTTCGTAAATTTCAAATGTATCCGAATTTTCGAATTACAATAATACCAAATTTAAACTAATTTAAAATAATGAAAAAAAAAAAAATTCGTAAAAAATTTAAATTTTCAAAAATCTTCAAATCAATTTCGAATAGTTTTCTAATTCAAATATTTTTCCAATTCTTCTCTACTGAAATTCGAATTTATTCTATTCGAATTTCGGAACGTGGTTCTATTCGTTCTATTCTATTGTTTTTTTAATTCTGTTCCATTCCATTCTATTATAGTCTTTTTACAGGTAGGAGAGGAGTGCCAAAATTTTCCCCGAATGGGAAGTGGTTAAACAAATTAAACTAAACTAAACTAATTTATGCAACTAACTAATCGAAATGAAGCAAAACTAATTTTTTTTTGCGTTCTGCACATGTCTAGTGATAACTAATTGGCTTGAGGAACAAAACATGGACATTTTGGGTCCATGGCCAGGAAACTCCCCAGACCTTAGTCCCATTGAGAACTTGTGGTCAATCCTCAAGAGGCGGGTGAACAACCCCCCCCCCCCCCACACACAAATTCTGACAAACTCCAAGCATTGATTATGGAAGAATGTGCGACCATCAGTCAGGATGTGGCCCAGAAGTTGATGGCCACCATGCCAGGGGGGAATTGCAGAGGTCTCGAAAAAGAAGGGGGACACCACAGCAAATATTGGCTCTTTGCATGAAGTCCCTTTGCAATAACCCCCCCCCCCCACACACACACAAATTCTGACAAACCCCAAGCATCAATTAGGGAAGAATGTGCGGCCATCAGTCAGGATGTGGCCCAGAAGTTGATGGCCACCATGCCAGGGGGGAATTGCAGAGGTCTCGAAAAAGAAGGGGGACACCACAGTAAATATTGACTCTTTGCATGAACTTCATGTCGTGGTCAATAAAAGCCTCTGACACTTATGGAATGCTTGTAATTATACTTCAGTATCACTTAGTGATAACTAAGTGGCTTGGGAAACAAAACATGGACATTTTTGGTCCATGGCCAGGAAACTCCCCAGACCTTAGTCCCATTGAGGACTTGTGGTCAAACCTCAAGAGGTGGGTGAACAAACCTCCCCCCCCCCCCCACAAATTCTGACAAACCCCAAGTATTAATTATGGAAGAATGTGCGGCCATCAGTCAGGATGTGGCCCAGAAGTTGATGGCCACCATGCCAGGGGGGAATTGCAGAGGTCTCGAAAAAGAAGGGGGACACCACAGCAAATATTGACTTTTTGCATGAAGTCCCTTTGCAATAACCCCCCCCCCCCCCACACACACACACAAATTCTGACAAACCCCAAGCATTGATTAGGGAAGAATGTGCGGCCATCAGTCAGGATGTGGCCCAGAAGTTGATGGCCACCATGCCAGGGGGGAAATTACAGAGGTCTCGAAAAAGAAGGGGGACACCACAGCAAATATTGACTCTTTGCATGAACTTCATGTCATTGTCAATAAAAGCCTCTGACACTTATGGAATGCTTGTAATTATACTTCAGTATCACTTAGTGATAACTAAGTGGCTTGGAGAACAAAACATGGACATTTTTGGTCCATGGCCAGGAAACTCCCCAGACCTTAGTCCCATTGAGGACCTGTGGTGAAATCTCAAGAGGCGGGTGAAAACAACCCCCCCCCCCCCCACACACACAAATTCTGACAAACCCCAAGCATTGATTATGGAAGAATGTGCGGCCATCAGTCAGGATGTGGCCCAGAAGTTGATGGCCACCATGCCAGGGGGGAATTGCAGAGGTCTCGAAAAAGAAGGGGGACACCACAGCAAATATTGACTCTTTGCATGAACTTCATGTCATTGTCAATAAAAGCCTCTGACACTTATGGAATGCTTGTAATTATACTTCAGTATCACTTAGTAACATCTGACAAAAAGATCTAAAAACACTGACTGGGGGGGGGGGGTCAATAGTCCAACAAATTTCGAAGAGTTAAAGTGCGGATCAGCCTCGGAGTTCTGGATGGAAATCCGTCTGACAGACAAGTCACACCTGCGGTGCTCCTCGTACCGGTATTGGCCGCCCGCCCCCAACCCATCCATAATTGAGGCACGTACTGTAATATTCTAATTATACACGTCAATGGCAGATTTCATCAGCGGCAGCACACACAAAGCTGCAGACAGGGCCTTGTCTGTGCTGTCAGGAGCCGAGCCGCCCCAGCTCCCCGCGGGCCCCTCCGGTAGTCCTGCCAATCCCTTCTCCTGATCTCGCAGGGGTGAGGAGCACATTTTATGTTCGGCACACAGAAAAATCATTTTAAAGCCGTATTAAACCCCAAAAAATAAAATTTTGGGGTTTAATACGGCTTTAAAATTACTTACCAGTTCTTCGTGGTGGAGGCTGCATTTGTTTTCTTTTTTTAACCCTTTATTTTCACCTGGTGATCTGGCCAGTAAACACACTTCCTGTCTTAGGGGGGGCGGCCTCAACTCCACTGGAGGAGCAACGGAGCCACCCCCTGGACAGCAGCAGCCGATAACCACAGACGTGCGGCTAAACCCGCCACGTTTGGATCGCTTTTCAGGGGCGAACGAACGCACCGGAAGCATGTATTAAGCGAGGCTTGCCGCCCACCAAGCGCAACATGTTGGATGGTTGTTGCAGGTGTAAATCGAAGCATCGTGACTGCGGCAGGCGATCACTCCCACTGCAGCTTAAGGGGGGCCGTTGGAGGGGGGGTAAAAATGCAGCTCAACTGCCGTTTTTGCTTGTCTCAACCCTCTGACTGCCATTTTCGCTTGTCTCAATCCTCTGACTGCCATTTGTGATTGTCTCAACCCTCAGACTGCCATTTTTGTTTGTCCCAACCCTATAACTGCCATTTTTGTATGTCCCCACCCCCAACTGCCATTGTTACTTGTCTCAGCCCTCTAACTACCACTTTTGCTTGTCTCAACCCTCTGACTGCCATTTTCGCTTGTCTCAACCCTCTGACTGCCATTTTTGCTTGTCTCAACCCTCCGACTGCCATTTTTGTATGTCCCCACCCCCAACTGCCATTGTTACTTGTCTCAGCCCTCTAACTACCACTTTTGCTTGTCTCAACCCCCTGACTGACATTTTTGCTTGTCTCAACCCCCTGACTGACATTTTTGCTTGTCTCAAACCCCTGACTGACATTTTTGCTTGTCCTAAGCCACTAACTGTCATTGTTGCTTGTCTCTCAACCCTCTAACTGCAATTTTTGCAAGTCTCAACCCTCTAACTGCCATTTGTGCTGGTCTCAACCCTCTAACTGCCATTTTTGCTTGTCTCAAACCTCTGGCTGCCATTTTCGCTTGTCTCAACCCTCTGACTGCCATTTGTGATTGTCTCAACCCTCAGACTGCCATTGTTGCTTGTCTCAGCCCTCTAACTGCCATTTTTGCTTGTCTCAACCCTCCGACTGCCATTTTTGTATGTCCCCACCCCCAACTGCCATTGTTACTTGTCTCAGCCCTCTAACTGCCACTTTTGCTTGTCTCAACCCCCTGACTGACATTTTTGCTTGTCCTAAGCCACTAACTGTCATTGTTGCTCGTCTCTCAACCATCTAACTGCAATTTTTGCAAGTCTCAACCCTCTAACTGCCATTTTTGCTTGTCTCAAACCTCTGGCTGACATTTTTGCTTGTCTTAACCCTCTGACTGACATTTTTACATGTCTCAACCTTCTGACTGCCAGTTTTGCTTGTCTCAACCCTCCGACTGCCATTTTTGTATGTCCCAACCACCCCAACTGCCATTGTTGCTTGTCTCAACCCTCTAACTGCAATTTTTGCTTGTCTCAAACCTCTGATTGACATTTTTGCTTGTCTCAAACCTCTGACTGCCATTTTCTGCTTGTCTTAACCATCGGACTGCCATTTCTGTATGTCCCAACCCTTTAACTGCAATTGTTACTTGTCGCCAAACCCTCTATCTACCATTTTTGTTTGTCCCAACCCTCTAACTGCCATTTTTGCTGGACAGCTTGGCCTGTTTAAGGAAGTTAAAAGATTACAGAAGTACTGGCAAGATCATCACTTGAAACTAAAGGGGGGAAAACAAAAAAACTTAAATGTCACATAAACCACGTCTAAGAATTGATAAGCTTATATATATAGGTGTGGTGATGTTTGTCTCAGCTGGTCAGCTTGGTCAGGAAGTTGAAAGATTTACTGGCAGGATCACCACTTGGAAAAAAGACCTAAAAAGAAAACTAATGCAGCCACCACATCTAATGCATTGGTGAGTTTTAATATAATATAATCATGATTCCCCAGTTAGCCAGATCATAATCTTAATTCTCTAGTTGCTCGACATCATAATCTTGATTCTCCAGTTGATCCAGATCATAATCTTAATTCTCCAGTTGATATAGATCGTAATTTTGATTCTTAAGTTGATTCACATCATAATCTTAATTCTCTAGTTGATCCAGATCATAATCTTAATTCTCCAGTTGATATAGATCATAATCTTGATACTTCAGTTGATCCAGATCATAATCTTAATTCTCCAGTTGATCCAGAGCATAATCTTAATTCTCCAGTTGATATAGATCGTAATCTTAATTTTTAAATTGATCCAGATCAAATTCTTAATTCTCTAGTTGATCCAGAACATAATCTTAATTCTCCAGTTGATATAGATCGTAATCTTGATTCTTAAAATGATCCACATAATTATCTTAATTCTCTAGTTGATGCAGATCATAATCTTAATTCTCCAGTTGATCCAGATCATAATCTTAATTCCCTAGTTGATCCAAATCATAATCTTGATTCTTCAGTTGATCTAAATCATAACCTTGATTCTCCAATTGATCCAGATCATAATCGTGATTCTCCAGTTGATCAAGATCATAATCGTGATTCTCCAGTTGATCAAGATCATAATCGTGATTCTCCAGTTGATCCAGATCATAATCTTGATTCTCCAGTTGATCCAGATCATAATCTTGATACTTCAGTTGATCCAGATCATAATCTTAATTCTCCAGTTGATATAGATCGTAATCTTGATTCTTAAATTGATGCAGATCATAATCTTAATTCTCCAGTTGATCCAGAACATAAACTTAATTCTGCAGTTGATATAGATCGTAATCTTAATTCTTAAAATGATCCACATCATTATCTTAATTCTCTAGTTTATCCAGATCATAATCTTGATACTTCAGTTGATCGAAATCATAATCTTAATTCTCCAGTTGATCCAGATCATAATCTTAATTCTCTAGTTGATCCAAATCATAATCTTGATTCTTCAGTTGATCTAGATCATAATCTTGATTCTCCAATTGATCCAGATCATAATCTTGATTCTCCAGTTGATCCAGATCATAATCGTGATTCTCCAGTTGATCCAGATCATAATCTTGGTTCTTCAGTTGATCCAGGTCATGATCTTCATTCTCCAGTTGATCTAAATCATAATCTTGATTCTCTAGTTAATCCAGATTATAATCTTGATTCTTCAGTTGATCTAAATCATAATCTTGATTCTCCAGTTGAGTCAGGTTATAATCTTGGTTCTCCAGTCAATCCAGATCATACTCTTGATTCTCTAATTAAGCCCAAGCATATTGTTGATTCTGCAGTTCGTGCTCATTGATCGAAAAATCTTTCCTCTCCCCCAAGGTCCCAGACAGTTCTTCTTACTGCTCAAAACTGGGTAAAAGCTTTGCAAAAAGTCATCTTTACTGTAGCACACAGGACTCTGCCATGGGCCCGTATCGAAGGCTCTTGTGAGAAATATGGCCGTTTTTTCTGTTCAACATCGTCATCAAATGGCAGCCTAAAAATCGTGTCCACATAGTGGACATCGTGGTCAGTTGGGTCTGTTGTTCACTAGTCTGAATTCTTAACAATAGATTGGATTCATTATTTGTTTCCTAAATTTAGTAAGAGGTGGAGAATTGGAACCCCCTGACAAAAATAATACCCTACCACTAACTTCTGACCACCACTTACGCATACCATTGTTCTCTCTTACTAGCGTTGTACTGCCCTGCAGAAGTAGCACCCAAGTTAGACATGTATGTTGGAGTTCATCATTAAGCCTCTTAGCCAGCAGTACATAGATGTAAGTTTTTGCAGGTTTGGGTTCCTGGCCCAAGAACAACCTCAACTATGAGGAAATCCTCAAGTGATACCTGGCTTGGAAGTCAACAACCCCAACTATGAGGAGATCACCAAGTGATAAATGGCTTATAAGCCAACTACCCCAACTATGAGGAGAACACCAAGTGATACCTGGCTTAGAGCCCAACAACCCCAACTATGAGGAGAAAACCAAGTGATACCTGGCTTGAAAGTCAACAGCCCCAACTGTGAGGAAATCCTCAAGTGATACCTGGCTTGGAAGTCAACAACCCCAACTATGAGGAGATCACCAAGTGATACAAGGCTTAGAAGCCAACTACCACAACTACGAGGAGATCACCAAGTGATACCTGGCTTAGATGCCAACAACCCCAACTATGAGGAGATCACCAAGTGATACCTGGCTTGAAAGTCAACAGCTCCAACTGTGAGGAAATCCTCAAGTGATACCTGGCTTGGAAGTCAACAACCCCAACTATGAGGAGATCACCAAGTGATACAAGGCTTAGAAGCCAACTACCCCAACTACGAGGAGATCACCAAGTGATACCTGGCTTAGAGGCCAGCAACCCCAACTATGAGGAGAAAACCAAGTGATACCTGGCTTAGAAGCCAACAACCCCAACTACGAGAAGACCAGTCACCAAGTGATACCTGGCTTAGAACCCAACAACCCCATCTATGAGGAGACCACTGAGTGATACCAAGGAAGACAACAGCCCCAACTATGAGGAAATCAACAAGTGATACTAGGGGGCAAATCAACAATCCTAGCTATGAAGAGATCACTATGTGATACCTGGCGTAGAAGCCAACAACCCCAACTACGAGGAGACCAGTCACCAAGTGATAACTGGCTTAGAGGGCCAACAACCCCAACTATGAGAAGAAACCCAAGTGATACCTGGCTTAGAAGCCAACAACCCCAACTAGGAGGAGACCAGTCACCAAGTGATACCTGGCTTAGAAGCCAACAACCCCAACCATGAGGAGACCACTGAGTGATACCTGGCTTGGAAGTCAACAGCCCCAACTATGAGGAAATCAACAAGTAATACAGTACCTAGGCGGCAAATCAACAATCCTAGCTATGAAGAGATCACTATGTGATACCTGCCGTAGAAGTTAACAACTCCAACTACAGTATGAATAGATCACTAAAGTTGGCCATAGATGGATATAATTTCAAACAAAAATTCTTAGGGAAAGTCTTCGTAAAACGAATACAAAAAATCTCTGAATATTTGAATGTTGTTCAAAAGATTTCGTTTTTAACATTTGATTTCGGAATGAATTGACTTTACCAAACAAAGACCGCAAACGCTGTTCGAAATTCATTCATTTGAGAACATATTTCCATTGTGCTCCTTTGCATTTTCTTGTCACTGTGGTCGAAAATGAACATTGATTTGTCCCCACTAATGATTAGAACAAACTCTTTTCCTAAGAATATTCTTTCAAAATTCTACCTGTCGCCAGCTTAAGTGATACCCGGGCTGGAAGTCAACAACCTCAACTATGAGGAGATCACCAAGTGATATGTGGCTTGGAAGCCAACAATACCAACTATGAGGAGATCACCAAGTGATAACTGGCTTGGAAGCCAACAACCTCAACCATGAGGAGACCACCAAGCGATACCTGGCTTAGAAGACAACAACCCACACTACGAGGAGAAAACCAAGTGATACCTGGCTTAGAAGACAAAAACCCCAACTACGAAGAGATCACCAAGTGATACCTGGCTTGGAAGCCAACAACCCCAACTATGAAGAGAAAACCAAGTGATACCTGGCTTGGAAACCAACAACCCCAACTATGAGGAGACCACCAAGTGATTCCTGGCTTGGAAGCCAACAACCCCAACTACGAGGAGATCACCAAGTGATAACTGGCTTAGAAGCCAAAAACCCCAACTATGAGGAGACCACCAAGTGATAACTGGCTTAGAAGACAACAACCCACACTACGAGGAGAAAACCAAGTGATACCTGGCTTAGAAGACAAAAACCCCAACTATGAAGAGAAAACCAAGTGATACCTGGCTAGGAAACCAACAACCCCAACTATGAGGAGACCACCAAGTGATTCCTGGCTTGGAAGCCAACAACCCCAACTACGAGGAGATCAACAAGTGATACCTGGCTTGGAAGCCAACAACCCCAATTATGAAGTCAAAACCAAGTGATACCTGGCTTGGAAGCCAACAACCCCAACTATGAGGAGACCACCAAGTGATTCCTGGCTTGGAAGCCAACAACCCCAACTATGAGGAGACCACCAAGTGATACCTGAGGTGGTCAAGTCAACAAACCCCACTGGCGATGTCATTGTTCTAGTGATGTCATTAACCACTCTGGGAATGACCATAATTGGAAAATAATGTTGGCCAGCTTCCTGTCCCATTTGTTTACTTTCAGCTTGGAATATTCAGTTTGATTGCTGAATGTAAACAAAGTGGGGGAGGTTCTGGTGATGTCACCAGACAACTACAGCGATCGCCATATTTGAGAAAGGATGTTGAGCAGATTTCCCGCCTCTTTCAGCTGTCAGCCTGGAATCTTCTAGCTGACGGCTGAATGTAAACAAAGGGATGATGATATTAGTGATGTCACGACCCAGATAAGGCAATATTTGTTGTCACTGGGATTTGTTTACGTTCAGCTGTCCATGGCCAACAGCTGAATGGGGCTGGGGAGGAGTCATGGGTTGCTAGGATGCCAGCAGCCACCAGCTGCATAGCAACCATGAGCAGTGAGGGGAAGCTGTCACATCCTTTGTTTACTTTCAGCTGAGAATCTTCTGTGGAACACTGAATGTAAACAAAGGGGTGGGGCTAGTGATGTCATTATCCAGATAAAGCAATGGCCAAATTTGGATGATGATGTCACCAGCATCCCTCCCCCTTTTTGTTTACATTCAGCTGCCCCTGGCCAGCAGCTGAATGGGGGTTGGGGAGGAGTCATTGGTTGCTAGGATGCCAGCGGCCACCAGTTCCATAGCAACCATTAGCTGTCACATGACACGCCCCCCTGAGGGTAACGTCTTTCTGTAGCCCAATCTGGGGGGGGGGGGTTTGTTCGGTTTATCAGTATTAGTTTCCAATAATAATCGCAGCCATAGAAACACGTTCTTAAAGCTTGTGGTTACCGGGGGCAACCTGAAGGTGGAAGAAAAGGTCTGACCCCCCCCCCCAGAAAAGTGTCCCCTTCTCTTCATTACACCTTCATTACACCTCCTTCCCCCACAGACGCCGAGGTGCTGAAAGACGAAGGACCCCCGGGACCGGTCCGGTCCTCTCCTCTCATTGTGTGATAGAGGCGCGTCCCCGCCCTCTCAGGTGCAGCAGAAGGCTCCGCGTCCCCGCGCCAAGCAGCCCGGCGCGCTCCCCCTCCTCAGGTGCAGAGAGGAGAGAGGTGGGCGGGGCCGCCGGCCGGCCAATGAGCGGTGGCGGAGAAGTCACGTGGTCGGGCGCTGGGCTCGCGCCCTGCTGGTGTGTGAGGGGATGAGGAGGAGGCGGAGAGGAGAGAGAGAGAGGAGCATCACCGAGAGAGAGAGGTGAGTACCGGGAGAGGGGGCGGGGAACCGGGACACCGGGGGCGGGGCTGGCTTTATTCATCCTCCTGTGTGTCACCCCCCCCGGGGAGCTAATATAAGTACCGTCCTCACACCCACCCATATTACATGTACGGGGAGCTAATACAAGTACCTGACCCCCCCCCCATATCACATGTACGGGGAGCTAATACAAGTACCTGACCCCCCCCCCATATCACATGTACGGGGAGCTAATACAAGTACCTGACCCCCCCCCCATATCACATGTACGGGGAGCTAATACAAGTACCTGACCCCCCCCCCATATCACATGTACGGGGAGCTAATACAAGTACCTGACCCCCCCCCCCATATCACATGTACGGGGAGCTAATACAAGTACCTGACCCCCCATATCACATGTACGGGGAGCTAATACAAGTACCTGACCCCCCCCCCCATATCACATGTACGGGAGCTAATAAAAGTACCTGACCCCCCCCTCCCATATCACATGTACGGGGAGCTAATAAAAGTACCTGACCCCCCCCCCCCCCCATATCACATGTACAGGGAGCTAATACAAGTACCTGACCCCCCCCCCCCATATCACATGTACAGGGAGCTAATACAAGTACCTGACCCCCCCCCTCCCATATCACATGTACGGGGAGCTAATAAAAGTACCTGACCCCCCCCCTCCCATATCACATGTACGGGGAGCTAATACAAGTACCTGACCCCCCCCCCCCCCCATATCACATGTACGGGGAGATAATACAAGTACCTGACGCCCCCCCCCCCCCCATATCACATGTACGGGGAGCTAATAAAAGTACCTGACCCCCCCCCCCCATATCACATGTACAGGGAGCTAATACAAGTACCTGACCCCCCCCCCCCCATATCACATGTACGGGGAGCTAATAAAAGTACCTGACCCCCCCCCCCCCCATATCACATGTACGGGGAGCTAATACAAGTACCTGACCCCCCCCCCCATATCACATGTACGGGGAGCTAATACAAGTACCTGACCCCCCCCCCCCCCCCCCCCATATCACATGTACGGGGAGCTAATACAAGTACCTGACCCCCCCCCCATATCACATGTACGGGGAGCTAATACAAGTACCTGACCCCCCCCCATATCACATGTACAGGGAGCTAATACAAGTACCTGACCCCCCCCCCCCCCCATATCACATGTACAGGGAGCTAATAAAAGTACCTGACCCCCCCCCCCCATATCACATGTACGGAGAGCTAATACAAGTACCTGACCCCCCCATATCACATGTACGGGGAGCTAATACAAGTACCTGACCCCCCCCCCCCATATCACATGTACAGGGAGCTAATACAAGTACCTGACCCCCCCCATATCACATGTACGGGGAGCTAATACAAGTACCTGACCCCCCCCCATATCACATGTACGGGGAGCTAATACAAGTACCTGACCCCCCCCCATATCACATGTACGGGGAGCTAATACAAGTACCTGACCCCCCCCCATATCACATGTACGGGGAGCTAATACAAGTACCTGACCCCCCCCATATCACATGTACGGGGAGCTAATACAAGTACCTGACCCCCCCCCATATCACATGTACGGGGAGCTAATACAAGTACCTGACCCCCCCCCATATCACATGTACGGGAAGCTAATACAAGTACCTGACCCCCCCCCATATCACATGTACAGGGAGCTAATACAAGTACCTGACCCCCCCCCATATCACATGTACAGGGAGCTAATACAAGTACCTGACCCCCCCCCCATATCACATGTACAGGGAGCTAATACAAGTACCTGACCCCCCCCCCATATCACATGTACAGGGAGCTAATACAAGTACCTGACCCCCCCCCATATCACATGTACGGGGAGCTAATACAAGTACCTGACCCCCCCCATATCACATGTACGGGGAGCTAATACAAGTACCTGACCCCCCCCCCCCATATCACATGTACGGGGAGCTAATACAAGTACCTGACCCCCCCCCCCCATATCACATGTACAGGGAGCTAATACAAGTACCTGACCCCCCCATATCACATGTACGGGGAGCTAATACAAGTACCTGACCCCCCCCATATCACATGTACAGGGAGCTAATACAAGTACCTGACCCCCCCCCCCCCCCCATATCACATGTACAGGGAGCTAATACAAGTACCTGACCCCCCCCATATCACATGTACAGGGAGCTAATACAAGTACCTGACCCCCCCCCCCCATATCACATGTACAGGGAGCTAATACAAGTACCTGACCCCCCCCATATCACATGTACGGGGAGCTAATACAAGTACCTGACCCCCCCCCATATCACATGTACGGGGAGCTAATACAAGTACCTGACCCCCCCCCCCCCCCCATATCACATGTACAGGGAGCTAATACAAGTACCTGACCCCCCCCCCATATCACATGTACGGGGAGCTAATACAAGTACCTGACCCCCCCCCCCTATCACATGTACGGGGAGCTAATACAAGTACCTGACCCCCCCCCCCCATATCACATGTACGGGGAGCTAATACAAGTACCTGACCCCCCCATATCACATGTACGGGGAGCTAATACAAGTACCTGACCCCCCATATCACATGTACAGGGAGCTAATACAAGTACCTGACCCCCCATATCACATGTACAGGGACACGCCCCCCTTCATTCCTTCCTATATGAAAACCCTCATACAATGTACTTTTATAGCAGCTAGTATAAGTACAGCAGAGCTCAGACTGGGGGGGGGTCTCCAGGATACTCTTCATTCTCTGCTTTATATGTATATTAAACATTTGTGTGATGTATCTGTATTTATAGCAGCTAGTATAAGTACCTGACTGCCGCCGTCCAACAACGCTGCGAGCAAGGAGCGCCGTGGGGGTGGTGCCTAGTGCTGTGCCCCTCCCCATAGGAACGCCCATGAATGGGGCTCCAGCCCTGGGAGGGAACACTGATCACAAAGCATGGTAGGAGCTCCGCCCTTCAGGTGTTCAATATAGAGGGGCCCCTCCCCCAAATGCTGAGTGCCATCCTACCCAGAGCTGTCCCCCCCCCCCCCTCCTCCCAGCCTGGAATGTAGTGCGGGTCACACCGTGTCATCACCGGGTGTCTGCCGGGTGTGTTGTGCTTCAGGTTGCCATGGTGGTTGCTAATATACAAGAGAGATCCGCAACAATGTAACCTGTGAGAATCCCACAAACCCCTCCCACCATTCTACTCCACAAACCCCTCCCACCGTTCTACTCCACAAACCCCTCCCACCATTCTACTCCACAAACCCCTCCCACCATTCTACTCCACAAACCCCTCCCACCATTCTACTCCACAAACCCCTCCCACCATTCTACTCCACAAACCCCTCCCACCATTCTACTCCACAAACCCCTCCCACCGTTCTACTCCACAAACCCCTCCCACCATTCTACTCCACA
>CM053033.1:13505933-13523433 GCA_028564925.1 Lithobates sylvaticus | reverse complement strand
GTATCCGTCTTCATTCATCTCCAGTACGTTGTGTCCTTGGTGGACTGCAGTGTGCTGGATACTAGAGAGCCGCCGGATCCTCTGAGGATGTGCGGTGTGTGCAGATAGGATCATCCTCATCATCCTCATCCTCATCATCATCATCATCCTCATCCTCCATCGGATGTCCAAGGTTGTGTGAGATCTTCAAGACCATTCCAGCTTCTCGGTGATCCTCCCGGAGATTCTCATTCATCATTCAAGTCTTAGAAAGCAAATCCTTCCGCTGCTTGTTGGAATTTGAATATACGTCTTGTGTGTGTGTGTGTGGAGCCGGATCTGACATTGTTACATTGTTACAGATTTCTGGTGTCATGTATGGAATATATATAGTGTGTGGTGTATAGAATATATAGTGTGGTATATAGCGTATAGATTATATATAGTGTATAGTGAGTGTTGCTCGTGCTGGGTAAGGAAAGTTTTTTTGTCCTCCCAGGTTGTGGGATGTTGATCATCGTTTTCCCTGCGACGTTCTCTGATTATGACTGACGGACGACACGTGAACCTCATGTATGTGCCGGGTGACTGACACCACGCCAACCGCACCGAGCCGGTGAACTTTCGTTTCTTTGGGTTGTGTTGTCATTGATCAGTGTGTGTCGGAGTGAATAACTGATGACATTTCCTGTCTCCTGTATGGTGAAGGAGGACGTCGTCGTATTGTATCCCTGGATGTGCATGCTTTATCCTGCAATAGTACTACATGATGTCTGTGTTGTGTTTTGTGTAGATGGCATTCTGTTTTTGTGTAGATGGGGTAGTATGTTGTGTTTTGCGTAGATGGGGTAGTATGTTGTGCTTTGCGTAGATGGGGTAGTATGTTGTGTTTTGCGTAGATGGGGGTCTGTTTTGCGTAGATGGGGTAGTATGTTGTGGTTTGCGTAGATGGGGTAGTATGTTGTTTTTTGCGTAGATGGGGTAGTATGTTGTGGTTTGCGTAGATGGGGTAGTATGTTGTGCTTTGCGTAGATGGGGTAGTATGTTGTGCTTTGCGTAGATGGGGTAGTATGTTGTGCTTTGCGTAGATGGGGTAGTATGTTGTGCTTTGCGTAGATGGGGTAGTATGTTGTGCTTTGCGTAGATGGGGTAGTATGTTGTGATTTGCGTAGATGGGGTAGTATGTTGTGCTTTGCGTAGATGGGGTAGTATGTTGTGTTTTTCGTAGATGGGGTAGTATGTTGTGTTTTTCGTAGATGGGGTAGTATGTTGTGCTTTGCGTAGATGGGGGTTGTTTTGCGTAGATGGGGTCTGTTATGTTTTGTGCACATTGGGTTTGTTTTGTGTAGATGGGGTATGTGTTGTTTTGTGCAGTCTGTGTTGTGTTTTGTGTAGATGGGGGGTCTGTGTTGTGTTTTTTGTGTAGCTGGGTAGTATGTTGTGTTTTGTGTAGATGGGGGGTCTGTGTTGTGTTTTTTGTGTAGATGGGTAGTATGTTGTGTTTTGTGTAGATGGGGGTCTGTGTTGTTTTGCGTAGATGGGGTTGGTGTTGTGTTGTGTAGATGGGGGTCTGTGTTGTGTTTTGCGTAGATGGGGTAGTATGTTGTGTTTTGTGTAGATGGGGTAGTATGTTGTGTTTTGCATAGATGGGGTCTGTTTTGTGTAGATGGGGTCTGTGTTGTGGTTTGTGTAGATGGGGTTTGTTTTGCGTAGATGGGGTAGTATGTTATGTTTTGCGTAGATGGGGGTCTGTGTTGTGTTTTTGCATAGATGGGGTAGTATGTTGTGTTTTGTGCAGATGGGGTCTGTGTTGTGTTTTGAGTAGATGGGGTTTGTTTTGTGGTAGATGGGGTCTGTTTTGCGTAGATGGGGTAGTATGTTGTGTTTTGCGTAGATGGGGTCTGTTATGTTTTGTGCACATTGGGTTTGTTTTGTGTAGATGGGGGGTCTGTGTTGTGTGTACATGGGGTTTGTTTTGTGTAGATGGGTAGTATGTTGTGTTTTGTGTAGCTGGGGGGTCTGTGTTGTTTTGCGTAGATGGGGTCGGTGTTGTGTTTTGTGCACATTGGGTTTGTTTTGTGTAGATGGGGTAGTATGTTGTGTTTTGTGTAGATGGGGTAGTATGTTGTGGTTTGTGTAGATGGGGTCTGTGTTGTGTAGATGGGGTCTGTGTTGTGGTTTGTGTAGATGGGGTTTGTTTTGTGTAGATGGGGTAGTATGTTGTGGTTTGTGTAGATGGGGTAGTATGTTGTGGGTTGTGTAGATGGGGTAGTATGTTGTGGCTTGTGTAGATGGGGTAGTATGTTGTGGCTTGTGTAGATGGGGTAGTTTGTTGTGGCTTGTGTAGTTGGGGTAGTATGTTGTGGTTTGTGTAGATGGGGTAGTATGTTGTGGCTTGTGTAGATGGGGTAGTATGTTGTGGTTTGTTTTGTGTAGATGGGGTGGTTTGTGTTGTGTAGATGGGGTAGTATGTTGTGATTTGTGTAGATGGGGTCTGTGTTGTGGTTTGTGTACATGGAGGTGGTTTGTTTTGTGTAGATGGGGTAGTATGTTGTGGTTTGTGTTGTGTAGATGGGGTGGTTTGTGTTGTGTAGATGGGGTAGTATGTTGTGGTTTGTGTAGATGGGGTCTGTATTGTGGTTTGTGTACATGGAGGTGGTTTGTTTTGTGTAGATGGGGTAGTATGTTGTGGTTTGTGTAGATGGGGTAGTATGTTGTGGTTTGTGTAGATGGGGTAGTATGCTGTGGTTTGTGTAGATGGGGTCTGTATTGTGGTTTGTGTACATGGAGGTGGTTTGTTTTGTGTAGATGGGGTAGTATGCTGTGGTTTGTGTAGATGGGGTAGTATGCTGTGGTTTGTGTAGATGGGGTAGTATGCTGTGGTTTGTGTAGATGGGGTCTGTGTTGTGTAGATGGGGTCTGTGTTGTGGTTTGTGTAGATGGGGTTTGTTTTGTGTAGATGGGGTAGTATGTTGTGGTTTGTGTAGATGGGGTAGTATGTTGTGGCTTGTGTAGATGGGGTAGTATGTTGTGGCTTGTGTAGATGGGGTAGTATGTTGTGGCTTGTGTAGATGGGGTAGTATGTTGTGGCTTGTGTAGATGGGGTAGTATGTTGTGGTTTGTGTAGATGGGGTAGTATGTTGTGGCTTGTGTAGATGGGGTAGTATGTTGTGGTTTGTTTTGTGTAGATGGGGTGGTTTGTGTTGTGTAGATGGGGTAGTATGTTGTGATTTGTGTAGATGGGGTCTGTGTTGTGGTTTGTGTACATGGAGGTGGTTTGTTTTGTGTAGATGGGGTAGTATGTTGTGGTTTGTGTTGTGTAGATGGGGTGGTTTGTGTTGTGTAGATGGGGTAGTATGTTGTGGTTTGTGTAGATGGGGTCTGTATTGTGGTTTGTGTACATGGAGGTGGTTTGTTTTGTGTAGATGGGGTAGTATGTTGTGGTTTGTGTAGATGGGGTAGTATGTTGTGGTTTGTGTAGATGGGGTAGTATGCTGTGGTTTGTGTAGATGGGGTCTGTATTGTGGTTTGTGTACATGGAGGTGGTTTGTTTTGTGTAGATGGGGTAGTATGCTGTGGTTTGTGTAGATGGGGTAGTATGCTGTGGTTTGTGTAGATGGGGTAGTATGCTGTGGTTTGTGTAGATGGGGTAGTATGCTGTGGTTTGTGTAGATGGGGTCTGTGTTGTGGTTTGTGTAGATGGGGTATTATGTTGTGTTTTGCGTAGATGGGGTGGTTTGTTTTGCGTAGATGGGGTAGTATGTTGTGGTTTGTGTAGATGGGGTCTGTATTGTGGTTTGTGTACATGGAGGTGGTTGGTTTTGCGTAGATGGGGTAGTATGCTGTGGTTTGTGTAGATGGGGTCTGTGTTGTGGTTTGTGTAGATGGGGTAGTATGTTGTGGTTTGTGTAGATGGGGTCTGTGTTGTGTTGTCGGTGTTTATATTGTACATCTTCTACCTATGTGTGGTTATCACATGTTGTGTAATGATGGTGATGTTCCCCCTCCCCCTCTCTCTCTCTCGGAATGGATCTTCTCTGTAGTGACTCCATGAAACATTTAGGTAGATTGCTCTGTAGAACGTCTTGTTTCCCTCCAGAGATGAATAATTAGTGGAGCTGTGTGGGGAGCGGCGCAAAGTTTAATCAGTTACACCGGAATGTGTCGGGGGGGGGGGGGAACAAATCGCACAGAGATCCCGGTCAGCCGCTTTATTATCAGATGTGTGTAATCAGAGAACGATCCTCATCCAGGTATGTGAAGGAGGATCTGACCCTCGGGGCGGATGAGTAGATTGCTTCTCTTTGATCCTGTAACGGGAACTTCCTATGACCACCAATGTCTCCAGCGATGGGGAACTGGATTCTGAGGTCCGTGTCTTGGATCTCCATTGCTTGGATGGGGAACCTGTTGGTTATTTCTGAGATCCGTGTCTTGGATCTCCATTGGTTTGACGAGGAATCTGTCAGTGGATTCTGATATCCCTGTCTTGGATCTCCATTGGTTGGACGGGGAACCTGTGAGTGGATTCTGAGATCCGTGTCTTGAATCTCCATTGGTTGAATGGGAAACCTGTCTGTGGATTCTGAGATCCGTGTCTTGGATCTCCATTGGTTGGATGGGGAACCTGTCAGTGGATTCTGAGACCTGTGTCTTGGATCTCCATTGGTTGGACGGGGAACCTGTCAGTGGATTCTGAGATCCGTGTCTTGGATTTCAAGTGCTTGGATGGGGAACCTGTTGGTTATTTCTGAGATCCGTGTCTTGGATCTCCATTGGTTGGACGGGGAACCTGTCAGTGGATTCTGAGACCTGTGTCTTGGATCTCCATTGGTTGGACGGGGAACCTGTCAGTGGATTCTGAGACCTGTGTCTTGGATCTCCATTGGTTGGACGGGGAACCTGTCAGTGGATTTTGAGACCTGTGTCTTGGATCTTCATTGGTTGGACGGGGAACCTGTGAGTTATTCCTCAGATCCGTGTCTTGGATCTCCATTGGTTGGTACGGGGAACCTGTCGGTGGATTCTGAGACCTGTGTCTTGGATCTCCATTGGTTGGATGGGGAGCTTGTCGTGGACTCTGAGATCTGTGTCTTGGATCTCCATTGGTTGGACGGGGAACCTGTAAGTGGATTCTGAGATCCGTGTCTTGGATCTCCATTGGTTGGACGGGGAACCTGTCGGTGGATTCTGAGATCCGTGTCTTGGATCTCCATTGGTTGGATGGGGAGCTTGTCGTGGACTCTGAGATCTGTGTCTTGGATCTCCATTGGTTGGACGGGGAACCTGTAAGTGGATTCTGAGATCCGTGTCTAGGATCTCCATTGGTTGGACGGGGAACCTGTCAGTGGATTCTGAGATCCGTGTCTTGGATCTCCATTGGTTGGACGGGGAACCTGTCGGTGGATTCTGAGATCCGTGTCTTGGACGTGTTGTATTTTCATTCTCTATGAGAAATTACTGGAGGGATTGAGATACACGGCTGGTAACAACGTAACCTCTTCTTCATCCTCCGTAGATCAGGTCTGGTCCATCGGAGGTTGGCTGATATTGTAAACCATCTGTCTGTTTTTTGAAGTAGACCAAACCTGGTGATGACCTCTTCGTCTTCTATTCCCTCGTGTCGAATAATTTGATATCCGATAGATTTTTATCTGCGTTCATTCACACATACGCAACCATTATTTTATTTTTTTTGCTACGTTGGTGGCACATAAGACGGATCCTGGAACTGGTGATTCATCCAGTTGACATTTTGGGACATTGTCACACATTGGGGGTTGATTTACTAAAAGAGTAGAACGAATCTTCGGTGAATTAAGAAAATGCAAAGAATACTTAAACCATATTAAAGCACTTCGGAAGATTTAGAAGATTTACCCCCTTTTATGGGCAGAGCATTTTTTGCTATTTGGCACTGCGCTACTTTACTGGCTATTGCGACGCTGTACTCAAACCAAATCTACACGATATTGTCAAAAGTATTGGGACTCCTGCCTTTACACGCACATGAACTTTAATGGCATCCCAGTCGTAGTCCGTAGGGTTCAATATTGAGTTGGCCCCGCCCTTTGCAGCTATAACAGCTTCAACTCTTCTGGGAAGGCCGTCCACAAGGTTTTAGGAGTGTGTCTATGGGATTGTTTGACCGTTCTTCCCAGAAGCACATTTGTGACATGGACGAGAAGGCTTGACTCGCAGTCTCCGCTCTAATTCATCACCAAAGGTGTTCTATGGGGCTGAGGTCAGGTCTCAAGTCAAGTTCCTCCACCCCAAACTCGCTCATCCATGTTTTTTTGGACCTTGCTTTGTGCACTGGTGGGCAGTCATGTTGGAACAGAAAGAAGCCATCCCCAAACTGTTCCCACAAAGTTGGGATCATGAAATTGTCCAAACTGTCTTGGTATGTTGATGCCTTAAAGAGTTCCCTGCCCGGGAACTAAGGGGCCAAACCAAGTTCCTCCACCCCAAACTGGCTCCTCCATGTCTTTATGGACCTTGCTTTGTGCACTGGTCCAAAATCATTTGGTGGAGGGGGGGTTATGGTGTGGGGGGTTGATTTTCAGGGGTTGGTCTTGGCCCCTTAGTTCCAGTAAAGGGAACTCTTAAGTTGTCCGCATACCAAGACAATTTCATGCTCCCCACTTTGTGAGAGCCGGTTGGGGACGGCCCCTTCCTTTTCCAACATGATAAAGCAAGTTCCATAAAGACGTGGAGGAACTTGGCTTGGCCCCTTAGTTCCAGTGAAGAGAACTCTTGGGGCATCAGCATACCAAGACATTTTGGACAATTTCATGCTCCCAACGTTGTGGGAACAGTTTGGGGACGACCCCTTCCTGTTCTAACATGATTGCCCACCAGTGCACAAAGCAAGGTCCATAAAGAGTCCTGACCCCCCAACCCGATAGAACACCTTTGGGATGAATTGGAACAATCGGGTTGAGGGTCAGGACTCTTTATGGACCTTGCTTTGTGCATTGGTGGGCAGTCATGTTGGAACAGGAAGGGGCCGTCCCCAAACTGTTCCCACAAAGTTGGGAGCATGAAATTGTCCAAAATGTCTTGGTATGCTGACGCCTAAAAAAAGTTCTCTTCCCGGGAACTAAGGGGCCAAGTTCCTCCACCCTAAACTGGCTTATCCATGTCTTTATGGACCTTGCTTTGTGCACTGGTCCAAAATCATTTGGTGGAGGGGGGATTATGGTGTGGGGGGTTGATTTTCAGGGGGTTGGGCTTGGCCCCTTAGTTCCAGTGAAGGGAACTCTTTCTTTAAGTTGTCCGCATACCAAGACATTTTGGACAATTTCATGCTCCCCAGTTTGTGAGAGCCGGTTGGGGACGGCCCCTTCCTTTTCCAACATGATGATAAAGCAAGTTCCATAAAGACGTGGAGGAGCGAGTTTGGGGTGGAGGAACTTGGCTTGGCCCCTTAGTTCCAGTGAAGAGAACTCTTGGGGCATCAGCATACCAAGACATGTTGGACAATTTCATGCTCCCAACTTTGTGGGAACAGTTTGGGGACGGACCCTTCCTGTTCCAACATGACTGCACACCAGTGCACAAAGCAAGGTCCATAAAGAGTCCTGACCCCCAACCCGATTGTTGCTTGTGCACTGGTGGGCAGTCATGTTGGAACAGGAAGGGTCCGTCCCCAAACTGTTCCCACAAAGTTGGGAGCATGAAATTGTCCAACATGTCTCGGTATCCTGATGCCCCAAGAGTTGTCTTCACTGGAACTAAGGGGCCAAGCCAAGTTCCTCCACCCCAAACTCGCTCCTCCACGTCTTTATGGAACTTGCTTTGTGCACTTGGTGGGCCGTCATGTTGGAACAGGAAGGAGCCGTCCCCCAAAACTCCCAAGAAGTGCGATTAGAAAAAAAATGAAATCCGCACTTTATTCCGGAAACATTTTCAGCAGCAATAATGTGATAATGATCGTTAATTGCAACATATGGCGTCCGCAACGCTGGGATTGTTTTGGCCTTATGTTCCCTCAAATGCCACATCCATCATCTTTATTTCTTCTTTTTTTTTCTTGAGTACCAGAGGCCTTGTGTGGTCAGTCTTGCAAAAATACTTTTTGCGTCTTTCAATGCGTAAAAACTAGAAATGCGTAAAATCGGAATTAAACCCTAAGAAAACCTTTTTTTGTTATGTGGTGGCTGCTTGATAATTCTTAGCTGTGGCGGCTGCATTCGTTTTTCTTTTTATAGGCTTTCTTTCTTCTATGTGCATTTCCAGACCCGGCATTTTCTGGCACTTTTTATTTACATGTAACTATCAGAAAATTACTTTGAACCCCCCCCCCCCCCAACATTTTATATATATATATATTTAAAGCAGAGGCCCTAGAGAATAAATTGGTTGGTTTTGCAAATTTTTTTTAATTTTTTTTATGTGTCACAGTATTTGCACAGCGGCTTTTCAAATGCAATTTTTTTTTTTTTTTTGGGGGGGGGCGGGATACATGGAAAAAAAAAAAAAGCAAGCACTTCTGGACTGCCCGCTGTCTTTATACGTCGGTCCTTTGACATAGAATATCGCTGTTTTTAGAGGCAGATGGCTGTCATAATCCCCGGGTATTTTTAAAAACAGCGGGCGGTCGCCTCACCTTTTTTTATTGGCGGCTAGAGAGGCCCCCCCCCCCGCTGCGTCCCTCCCGGCTATCTCTGCCACATAGGGTATCGGCGGAGACTAGCCGATCCTTTCCCCTCAGAGGCTGGAAGTGGAGTGAGAGAATGATGACCCCTCCCACTCGGCTCCATACCATTGGATGACGGAAGCGACGTCAAACGTTCCGCCCAATGGACCAAAAAAAAAATAAAAAAAAATTGCAATTGTGTAAACGGTGTTCAAACCACGCATGTGAGACATCGCATATATATATATTCCGCCACAATGTTGCCGTCCCGCTAAAAATCGCATTGAAATATATATATATATACTTAAATATATATATATATAAATATAATATATATATATATATATATATATATATATCAATTTTTTTTTTTTTTTTTAATTGTCTCTACTGGTAATGGCGGCGATCTGCATTTTTTTTTTTTTTGCGGGACCGCGACATTGCGGCGGACAAATCTGACCCCACTTTTCCACTTTTTTGGGGAGCCGTGACATTATAACATTGATCAGTCCTATATAAATGACACTGGCAGGGAAGGGGTAAACTGTGTTCCCTGGTTGTGTTCTAACTGTGGTGGGCTTACTGAAACATGACAGATCGCTGTTTCCGATCACTGGGGGAGCAGAAGATCTGTCATGTCCCCTGTCAGAACGGGGATCCGCCTTGTTTACAAAGGCAGATTCTCCATTCTGTCTCCCCCTCACCACGGGTCGCCGGCGGACGTCAAGCCTGCCGACATACAATGGCGCAGGAGAGCTGACCTGCCGCAGGTACGTCTGCGGCGGGCGGTCGTTAAGTGGTTGACCGGTGATGCAACGCCATACACAAATAAAAAATAAATAATATAATATATATATATATATATAATACATTTTACACAAATAGGGCTTTCTTCTAGTGGTATTTGATCATCTCTGCGTTTTTATTTATTTATTTTTATTATTTTTTTTTTTTATTATTATATAAACAAAAGAACGACCAAACGTTTTTCAGTTTTAAAAAATGTAGCAAATTTTTTTTTTTTATCAGAAGTGTTGTCAAATTTATTTTTACTACATTTTTCCTTTGGTGAAAATAACTCAAATCAGTGTATATATTAGTCTGTAGGAAAGTTACCACAACCTATGGGGATATATATATATATATATATATATATATATATATCTCTCTCTGAAAATCGATCGATCCTGATGTACCGACGGCCGATCTCATTTCTTGAGGCCCAACAAAAACACCAGGAAAAGTACAAATGACCCCTTTTCTGGAAAGTAGACAGTCCGAGGTATTTAGTAGGAGGCCTTGCGAGTTTTGTGAATTTGTCCCTGTGCTTTATGGTGTGTTTTTGATAGGTCACGTGACTCAAAAACGGCAGCAAAAATGTAACACGGGTGCGTTATTGCTGCGTTTTTTTTCAATGCATTTCAACAGGGAGGTGCGTTTTGGTACTTTTTATTTTTTATTAACTGACCAAAAATGCAGCAAGCAGGATTTTAACTGCATGCCGACCAGCCCACGACGCTGTACGTCGGGACGATGGCACGGCTGGGCAAATGGGCGTACCCGTACGGGCCTCCTTTTTTAAGATGCAGCTTAGTGGGCTCATGCACGGCTCCATACTCCGTGAGCATGCCTGCAGACTCGGTGTCTGCCGGGGGGAGGGGCCCGCGATCGTGAGACGGAGAGGCAGAACAGGGAGATGCCTATGTAAACAAGGCATTTCCCTGTTCTGCCTAGCAACATGACAGAGATCTACTGCTCCCTGTCATCGGGAGCAGTGATCTGTCATGTTGCAGTGAGCCCACCCCCCCCCCCAATAGTTCGAATCACTCCCCAGGACACACTTAACCCCTTGATCGCCCCCTAGTGTTAAACCCCTTCCCTGCCAGTGTCATTTACACAGTAATCGGTGCGTTTTTATAGCACTGATCGCTGTATAAATGTGAATGGTTCCAAAATAGTGTCCGATGTGTCCGCCACAATGTCGCAGTCACGATAAAAATTGCAGATCGCCGCAATTACTAAAAAAAAAAAAATAATGATAAAAATGCCATAAATCTATCCCCTATTTTGTAGACGCTATAACTTTTGCACAAACCAATCAATATACGCTTATTGCGAATTTTTTATTTTTTATTATTTATTTTGTTTTGTTTTTTTTACCAAAAATATGTAGAATACATATCGACCTAAACTGAGAGACATTTATTTTATTTTTTTTATGTATCTTTTGGGGATATTATAGCAAAAAAGTTAACAAAAATATTGTGTGTTTTTTTTATTTTTTTTTTTAATAAATTTTTTTTTTCAAAATTGTCGCTCCCTTTTTATTATTTTATTTTATTTTATATCGCAAAAAATAAAAACCGCAGAGGTGATCAAATACCAACCAAAAGAAAGCTCTATTTGCGCGGTCCTTTTTTTCCCCACAATCGTCGGTTAAAGTGACGCAGTGCCGAATCGCGAAAAAAGTTCCCCGGTCAGGAAGGGAGGTAAATTCTTCCGGGGCTGAAGTGGTTTTAACGGAATCGCAACGGACCTTGGTGAAGACATACATAGTTTAAAGGGATGCATTTTTCTTGCGCTAAAGGTGCCGATAATGGCTGCCTAATATTTTTTATATATATAAACTTTTTTTTTTTAATTTTAATTTTTTTTTAACTGTCCTGATTTCGGCCAATCGGCATCCTACATTTTTGGTTTTGGCACCAACATTTCCATTCAGTGCACCTCTAGTCTGTACCATGTGATCAATCACAGCTAGCATGAAAAGGAAGCCATCCATTGTTTACTATTGTCATGTGATCTGCTGTGAATGGTCACAGCGATCACATGGTACCGGCCACAGGCCAGTACACTGATCAGTCACTATAACGTCCTGCCCGGCCGTCCGTTTGCTACAGGCCGGGTGGGAACTCATTCAAACAATCCCCGGTGATCCTGCTATGTTGATCTTTTGAGGCTCTTCCTGTTGCTGGGGTGACATTGCTGTGTCCCCCCCCCCCCCCATCTGCCAATTGGGGGGTTCTAAATCTGCTTGAATTTTTAGTTTTTTGTGTGATGAGCCGACTTCTTCTCAAATGTATTTTATCATTAAAAAAACGAAACTAGTGTGTAGGACTTGGGTGCGTTTCCTGTACCTGGAAGCGGTGTTCTGATCTAATCATGACGGAGTCATTTGTATTCAGTAGACGGAATGGGAACAGCTTGTGGTCCTTCGGATGAAGATAATTGGTTGGAGGAATTGGCCACCGTTCTGGCAGAGCGCCGTCTCATGTCTATGGGAAGCCGGCATTGTCTAAGTGACAACTCCGACCTCCGCAGACACACTTATCTAATCTTTATAGAGGCGAACACCTCTGTATGTGATCTATGGTGGAGGCTTGTCGTAGTGTGTGAAGCCGGGGGGGAGGCTTGTCGTAGTGTGTGAAGCCGGGGAGGGGAGGCTTGTCGTAGTGTGTGAAGCCGGGGGGGAGGCTTGTCGTAGTGTGTGAAGCCGGGGGGGAGGCTTGTCGTAGTGTGTGAAGCCGGGGGGGCGGGGGGGGGGGGGGGGGGGCTTGTCGTAGTGTGTGAAGCCGGGGGGGGGGCTTGTCGTAGTGTGTGAAGCCGGGGGGGGGGGGCTTGTCGTAGTGTGTGAAGCCGGGGGGGGGGGGGCTTGTCGTAGTGTGTGAAGCCGGGGGGGGGGGGGCTTGTCGTAGTGTGTGAAGCCGGGGGGGGGGGGGGGGCTTGTCGTAGTGTGTGAAGCCGGGGGGGGGGAGGCTTGTCGTAGTGTGTGAAGCCGGGGGGGGGGAGGCTCGTCGTAGTGTGTGAAGCCGGGGGGGGGGGGGAGGCTTGTCGTGTGTGAAGCCGGGGGGGGGGGAAAGGCTTGTCGTAGTGTGTGAAGCCGGGGGGGGGGGGGGAGGCTTGTCGTAGTGTGTGAAGCCGGGGGGGGGGAGGCTTGTCGTAGTGTGTGAAGCCGGGGGGGGGGGGAGGCTTGTCGTAGTGTGTGAAGCCGGGGGGGGGGGGGGGGAGGCTTGTCGTAGTGTGTGTGAAGCCGGGGGGGGGAGGCTTGTCGTAGTGTGTGAAGCCGGGGGGGGGGGGAGGCTTGTCGTAGTGTGTGAAGCCGGGGGGGGGGGAGGCTTGTCGTAGTGTGTGAAGCCGGGGGGGGGGAGGCTTGTCGTAGTGTGTGAAGCCGGGGGGGGGAGGCTTGTCGTAGTGTGTGTGAAGCCGGGGGGGGGGGAGGCTTGTCGTAGTGTGTGAAGCCGGGGGGGGGGAGGCTTGTCGTAGTGTGTGAAGCCGGGGGGGGGGGGAGGCTTGTCGTAGTGTGTGAAGCCGGGGGGGGGGGAGGCTTGTCGTAGTGTGTGAAGCCGGGGGGGGGGGGGAGGCTTGTCGTAGTGTGTGAAGCCGGGGGGGGGGGGGTGTTGTCGTAGTGTGTGAAGCCGGGGGGGGGGAGGCTTGTCGTAGTGTGTGAAGCCGGGGGGGGGGAGGCTTGTCGTAGTGTGTGAAGCCGGGGGGGGAGGCTTGTCGTAGTGTGTGAAGCCGGGGGGGGGGAGGCTTGTCGTAGTGTGTGAAGCCGGGGGGGGGCGGGGTTAATAATGGGGTGATTGGTGTATTTTTTATGAAGTGCCATTTTTATGTAAAAGCACCAGGAAATGGCTTTGACACACGGCTGTACAGAGCCATCCTGAGCGGCTCTGTACCTATTATTTCTAATGATGACCAGTCTCAGGGGTTCCCATTGGCGCCACATTCCAGTCTCTAAATACAGGTGTAACATGCCGAAAAAAGGTAGGTTTAGCCTTTTAGCACTCTATTCGATGTCACTGGCCGTTTTTTTTTTAATTTTTTTTATTGTTTTTTTTTTTTTAAAGTCGATTGGGGGGCTTATTACTTGGGACCTGCCGTGTGTTCAGGATCGCCTTTTTACACATTTAATGGGATGTGTTGACACACCTTTTTTTATTTTTTTGTAATTTTTATTTTTATAAAGGTAATGGTTGATTTATTATTTTCTTGCTTTATTATTTTCTTGCTATCTCTTAGCTGACTCATCGGTTTTGTTGTCAGGTTTGTGTCCTCTCCTTTTTTTTTTTTTTTTCTTCCCAGTATCCTTGTTAGTATAACAAGCCATTAGCTGAATGAAGCCGCCATCTGAGCGCCGGTCTCCGGGGTGCTGTTTCAATTTACTAGTTTTTCTGAAGCTGACCCTGAACATTAATCCCTTGCCCACCGCCCCACAGCAGATTTACTGCTACAGGCCATTCAGTGCAATATATATATATAATATATATATATATATAATATATATATATATATATATATATATATATATATATTATATATATATCTATATATATATATTTACATTTTTACATGCACGAACGATTCTGCACTTTCGGGTATTAATCGCAGCAGAAGTCGATCAGTGGGTGCCAGCCAATGGATGTCCACCGGCACCCGCTGATGGTCGAGGAGAGACACAGGATAGAGCTCTGCCTACATGCTGGATTTTCTTTTCCTGCAAAGCACATCCCTCAGTAAAAGCAGCACACTGTACACACACAAACACTGGCTAGGCACACATTTAACCCTTTGATCGCCCTACCTAGTTGTCTAACCCCTTACGGGACCGCTCCACCGCCGTTATACATTGGCTGTTTGACTGTTTAAATACCAGGGTTATGGCAGCAGATAGCAGCTGCCACAGCCCCGGTCTCTTTGTAAACGGCGGGCGGTCTGCTCTCAGATAAAAGTGGTCTCTGCGGCGGAATCGCTACGAGGCCTTAGGTGGCAGACTCCCACGGATTTGAAAACGATCATCCCAGCGAGCTTATTGCCCCCCAAATGTTCGGCTAAAAGTTGCTACACCCAGGTGGTGCGACGAGCAATATTCCCATTAAATATTTACAGACTGCTGGGGGTGGGGCCTCCTCGTGCTCTGGGAATTTGAGTGTGTACTGTCCTAAATGTCCGTACCTCCCAGTGCTAAAAACCCGGGTAGCTTTCAGCCTCTCGTAGAGTTTGAGATTGCCGGTGGTGGGGCTTGTGCCCCCTTCCCACATCTTAACCCTTAAATCTCATGCATCAGGGGGGGGGGGGCAAATACTGCCCCAAATGTTAGTATTGTTCAGTGCACCAGGTGGGTTTAGCCGATTTTGAGTTTGAGATTGCCGGTGGTGGGGCTTGTGTGCCTGTGCCGCCTTCCCACATCTTAACCCTTGGATCTCATGCATCACGGCCAAATACTGGCCCAAATGTTAGTATTGCTCGGTGCACCAGCTGGGTCTAGCAGCTTTCATCCTCTCGTAGAGTTTGAGATTGCTGGTGGTGGGGCTTGTGTGCTTGTGCCTTCTTCCCACATCTTAACCCTTGGATCTCATGCATCAGGGGGCCAAATGGCCAGTGTGTACAAGGCCTTAGGTTACAGGGAGACAGATTTGGGCAACCATCCCTGGGCACCTACTGCCCCAAATGTTAGTATTGATTGGTGCACCAGCTGGGTCTAGCAGCTTTCAGCCTATCGTAGCGTTTGATTGCCGGTGGTGGGGCTTGTGTGCCTTCTTCCCACATCTTAACCCTTGGATCTCATGCATCGGGGCCAAATACTGCCCCAAATGTTAGTATTGCTCGGTGCACCTGCTGGGTCTAGCAGCTTTCAGCCTCTCGTAGAGTTTGAGATTGCCGGTGGTGGGGCTTGTGTGCCTGTGCTGCCTTCCCACATCTTAACCCTTGGATCTCATACATCGGGGGCCAAATACTGCCCCAAATGTTAGTATTGCTGGGTCTAGCAGCTTTCAGCCTCTCGTAGAGTTTGAGATTGCCGGTGGTGGGGCTTGTGTGCCTGTGCCTTCTTCCCACATCTTAACCCTTGGATCTCATGCATCAGGGGGCCAAATGTCCAGTGTGTACAAGGCCTTAGGTTACAGGGAGACAGATTTGGGAAATCGTCCCTGGGCACATACTGCCCCAAATGTTAGTATTGCCCAGTGCACCAGCCTGATGCTGCAGCTTTCAGCCTCTTGTAGAGCTTCACAGGCTGCCGGTGGTGGGGCTTGGATAGCTGTGCCTGTGCCCTCTCCCCGCTTCTAAGCCCTTGGATCTTGTGCATGAGGCCTTAGCTAGAGTGTCCTGGAATTGCAGGTTCTGTACAGGAAATGAGTGATGGCAGAATTAAGGGTGCCGCTTAAGGCTCCGGTAGGTACTCGACCATTGGTAATGCAGGGAAAGGGCTTATCTCGGCTCTGTGAAATACCAATAAAGAAAAGAAAGTCCCAAGCACCACACATCACACTCAGCCCAGACTCCCTCCAGGCCATGCCCCCAGTGCGTTTCGCCCCATGACTAAGCCCCGGGGCGAAACGCGTTGGTGGGCAAGTCCTGGAGGGAGACTTACTTTTTATACAGGGCTGGTTTTGTGTGATGTGCAGCACTTGGGACGACTTCTTTTCGTTATTGGAAATTTATAGTCACAAGGTATGCCGGAGTTTTGTTTCTCGAAGTACTTTTTCCGAAGCTGCAAATAAACTTTTTGTATATACATTGTGCAGATCGCCCTTCCTCCAGATCTCTAGTTCTCCTTCCCTGTCATTACAATGTATGTTCCCTTTCCATAGCAGTCTACATTGAAGATCTCCAGCCCTTGCACGCGCCGTCTCCTGTAAATTCTCTGCTGGTAATGAATGGCATTGTATACATGTTCCTCCCGGCTTTGTCTAGCTGCTCCTTTTTGTAGAACATCCAATGCCGTTCCTCCTACACTCCCATCCATCAGGAGCTTCCAGGAGGACACATTCTCTGCTAGGAAGGTGAAACCAGTGTACTCTGCGATGGGGATTTCGCTCTTTTTATTGTCTTCAAGGTCGTCATGTCCGAGAGAATTTTTAATTTCTGGCGAACTCACAGTTGATTTTTCCTCTGCTGTGTAATCAGAGGGCTGCTTGGTGTTTCCAAGGACGGCTTCCAGAATTTGAAGAGTTTATGGTAAAATGTTTGCTTCGGTCTGGGGATCTCCAAACTACAGCCAGTGGACCCTGATGCAGGGGGGGGCTCTGATGAGGACCCTGATGCAAGGGGGGGGTGCTCTGATGAGGACCCTGATGCAAGGGGGGGGGGGTGCTCTGATGAGGACCCTGATGCAAGGGGGGGGGGGGTGCTCTGATGAGGACCCTGATGCAAGGGGGGGGGGTGCTCTGATGAGGACCCTGATGCAAGGGGGGGGGGTGCTCTGATGAGGACCCTGATGCAAGGGGGGGGGGGTGCTCTGATGAGGACCCTGATGCAAGGGGGAGGGGGGGGGGGGGGGGGGGGGGTGCTCTGATGAGGACCCCGATGCAAGGGGGGGGGGGTGCTCTGATGAGGACCCTGGTGCAAGGGGGGGGGGTGCTCTGATGAGGACCCTGATGCAAGGGGGGGGGGTGCTCTGATGAGGACCCTGATGCAAGGGGGGGGGGGGTGCTCTGGTGAGGACCCTGATGCAAGGGGGGGGGGTGCTCTGATGAGGACCCTGATGCAAGGGGGGGGTGCTCTGATGAGGACCCTGATGCAAGGGGGGGGTGCTCTGATGAGGACCCTGATGCAAGGGGGGGGTGCTCTGATGAGGACCCTGATGCAAGGGGGGGGGGGTGCTCTGATGAGGACCCTGATCTAAAGGGGGGTGCTCTGATGAGGACCCTGATGCAAGGGGCGGGTGCTCTTATATGGACCCTGATGCAAGGGGGGGCGCTCTGATGAGGACCCTGGTGCAGGGGGGCGGGCGCTCTGATGAGGACCCTGATGCAAGGGGGGGGCGCTCTGATGAGGACCCTGATGCAAGGGGGGGCGCTTTGTTGGGGAATGAAAGAGGGGCTCTAGTTTGAAGGAGGAATATCTAATGTAAGTTGTGGGGGGGGGGTCTGAAAGTGGGGC
>CM053033.1:13463433-13500933 GCA_028564925.1 Lithobates sylvaticus | reverse complement strand
CTCGTTCGCTCTCCTCTCTCTCGCTCTCTCTCGCTCTCTCTCTCTCTCTCTCTCTCGCTCGCTCTTCTCTCTCTCTCTCGCTCTCGCTCTCTCTCTCTCTCTCTCTCGCTCTCTCTCTCTCTCTCGTTCGCTCTCTCTCTCTCTCTCGTTCGCTCTCTCTCTCTCTCTCGCTCCTCTCTCTCTCTCGCTCGTTCGCTCTCTCTCTCTCTCGCGTTCGCTCTCTCTCTCGTTCGCTCTCTCTCTCTCGTTCGCTCTCTCTCTCTCGTTCTATCTCTCTCTCTCTCGTTCGCTCGTTCTCTCTCTCGTTCGTTCGCTCTCTCTCTCTCTCTCTCGTTCGCTCGTTCTCTCTCTCTCTCTCGCTCTCTCGCTCTCTCTCTCGCTCTCTCTCTCGCTCTCTCTCTCGCTCTCTCTCTCTCTCTCTCTCTCTCTCTCCTCTCTCTCTCTGCACTCTCTCTCTCTCTCTCTCTCTCTGTCTCTCTCTCTCTCTATCGTTCTCGTTCTCTCTCTCTCTCGTTCGCTCTCTCTCTCTCTCTCGTTCGCTCGTTCTCTCTCTCTCTCGCTCGCTCTCGCTCGCTCTCTCTCTCTCTCTCGTTCCTCTCTCTCGCTCTCTCGCGCTCTCTCGCTCTCTCTCTCTCTCGCTCGCTCTCTCTCTCTCTCTCTCGTTCGCTCTCTCTCTCTCGTTCGCTCTCTCGCTCTCTCGCTCTCTCTCTCTCTCTCTCTCTCTCTCGTTTCGCTCTCTCTCTCTCTCTCTCTTCGCTCTCTCGCTCTTCTCTCCTCTCTTCGTCTCTCTCGCTCTCTCTCTCTCTCTCTCTCTCTCTCTCTCTCTCGTTCGCTCTCTCTCTCTCGTTCGCTCTCTCTCTCTCGTTCGCTCGTTCGCTCGTTCTCTCTCGCTCGTTCGCTCGTTCTCTCTCGCTCGTTCGCTCGTTCGCTCGTTCGCTCTCTCTCGCTCGTTCGCTCTCTCTCTCGTTCGCTCTCTCGCTCTCTCTCTCGGTTTGCATACAGGTGATTCTTTTCCTTTGCCTGAAATCTGAGCTCCGTTTACAGAATACGTCAGGAGAGGAAGGTAGAGCAACAGACGCGCCTTTCATCCCTCCGATGGGGTTACAAAACTCGAGAGACTGAGCCCTCATTGTTCCTTCCGCGTTCAATGAGAAGCGCCCATTGATGGATTTTTATTGGTCAGGTCACACGTGGTGAATATATTTTTACTTCCTCGAAAGAGGAGATAAATGAAAGTAACGTTTAAAAAAAATATATATTTTTTTTTTTAACCCGTTCCCACCCGCTCCTCCAGAGTTCCCATGGACCTCTTGGCTCTTCTCTGATGAATGCTCTCCTTGCCCGGCCCGGTCAGTTTAGGTGGACGGCCGTGTCTTGGTAGGTTTGCAGTTGGGCCTTATGCCCGTGTACACACGGTCGGGCATTCCGACAGAAAAAGTCAGATGGGAGCTTTTCATCGTATATTTTCCGACCGTGTGTATGTGTGTTTTCCGTCAAATTCAGACGGACTTATGCCGCGTACACACGATCGAAAATCTCGTTGGAAAAAGCTCTGATGGTTTTCCCGACGGAATTCCGCTCAAACTGTCACCAAATTCCGACCGCCAAGAACGCGGGGTGACGTAAAACACTACGACGAGCCGAGAAAAAATGAAGTGCAATGCTTCCGAGCATGCGTCCAATTGTTTCCGAGCATAGCGTAGGAATTTTGCGCGTCGGAAATTGCTACAGACGATCGGATTTTCTGATAGAAACCTTTTTCTGTCGCAAAAATTGAGAACATGCTCTCAATTTTTGCTGGTGGGAATTCAGCAAAATTTCCGATGGAGCCTACACACGGTCACAAAAGCTCTCATCGGTCTTTTGCTGGCCGAAATTTCCGATCGTGTGTACGCGGCATTAGATAGAGAACATGTTCTAAAGTTTTCCGACGGGAAAAAAAATTATAGCGCTGTGGCTATTGAACTTCCTTTTTTTTTATAGTGACGTCGTACGTGTTGTATGTCGGCGTGTTCTTGACGGTCAGAATTTTGGTGTGAGACCGCGTGTATGCGGAATTCCCGTCAGCGTTTTATTCCGACGGGAAAACCGGTTGTGTGTACAGGGCATTACTTTCCATTTTCGGCCAGTTCGGACATTTCGCTCCTACATGTGAAAAAAATCAGCAGTTTTTTTTGCTAGAAAAATACTTGGACCCCCCCCCCAAATATTATATATATTATATATATATATATATATATATATATATCTATATATATAGTTTATATATATATATATATATATATATATATATTATATTATATTATATTATATTATATTATATTTTTTAGCAGAGACCCTAGAGTATAAAATTGCGGTCGTTGCAATTTTTTTTTTGTTATGTCGCACAGTATTTGCGCAGCGATCTTTCAAGCACAATTTTTTTTTCCTTAGAAGAAGAATACACTTATAATTTTATTGAAAAAAAAAAACGCAATATATAACCCATTTTTTGGGTAAAATATGAAAGATGATGTTACGCCGAGTAAATGGATACCGAACATGTCACACTTTAAAGTTGCGCATATTGGTGGAACAGCGCCGAACTAGGCTGCTTAAAAAATGCCGGCGTTTGCGTCTGCCAGAGCCGGAAGTGACGTTGTCATGTTGTTTCCGGCTTCTCAGGATCATAGAGATGGTCATGGACTATCCGGTCTTTGGTCAGCTCTGTGGTATGCACCCCATCCCCCCCCCCCCCCCCCCCGCTGCTGGATCTCAGGCTCTGGGTGGCAGGAGTTTGAGGGGGGGGTTGGAGGAAGAGACAAAAGAGCCATACTTTTCCTGTTTTAAGATGGCCCCCCTGATACGTAGTGTGGTGTGAAGGGGGGTTACTGACAGGTGGAAGCAATCCGGGGGGCTATTCAGGCGCCAGATCGCTTTCACACACCCTGTTATGTGTGGGGTCCCCACCCCCCACCTTGTTTTTCTGTCCTTCACACGACTATCGATGGACCTGGAACCAGGGCATGGCAGGGGGCCGCAGTGTAAGAGGGGAGGAAGATCAGCGAACGTCCATTCATTGATCTCCCCTCCTAATGACCCCGAGGTCATGTGCAAAACGCCACTTCCGGGTTCCGGTGATCTGCACTCCATTAGCTTCGTTGGAGGGGCAGTTGAAACATCAGAAGTCTTTTAGACCCCTGATGTTCCATTTAAAGAGACCCTGTCAACCAAAAAAAAAAATCTTTTTGTCCCTTGTGTAATGAGAGAAAAAAAAAAATAGTAAAGTTTTTCAAAAAGTGTAAAAAAATATATAAAAATTGTTACACTCAAGCAATTAAAATTCTCCCCTCCCCCAAATTTTTTGTTGGGGTATCTATTTACTCGGTGCAACCTCCAGTTTTTATCCATTTTGAACATGTTTGGTATCTATTCACTCGGTGCAACCTCAGCTTTTATATTTTAACAAAAATGGGTAACATATTGCGTTTTGTGTGACCTAAAATTGTTGTTTATTTTTTTCAGTTTTTTTTTTTACTGAAATTTTTGCTCTTGAACCATCGCGCCAATATCGTGTGACATAAAAAAATTGGCACTGCCACCAAGTGTATTCTTCAGGGTGTCTGCTTTCAGAAAAAAAGTGTGTGTGTGTGTGTGTGTGTGGGGGGGGGGGGGGGGGGGGGGTTTAACGAATCTTCAAGACTAAAATGTTTTAAATCTTTTTGAGGGGGGGACGGGGGGCAGCAAATGCAGTAGAGGTGTTGGGGGGGGGGGGGCTCAACCTGCGGCCCTCGCTGACATGGCATGATGGGACTTGTAGTTCCGCAACAGCTGGGTGCTCAATGGTGATCACCATAGGAAATACCGGGGGGGGCCCCGAATGTGGTGCCAGAATGTGGCATCGTGGCCAGAGGACCCCATGAGGGTTTAGGGCCCCGTGTACATTAAGACAATGGGGTGGTGCGTTGTTGGGTGTGTTGGCTGTTACATTGTATCAGGAATGAATATCCTCTGTGTGGAATGTAAGGTGAAGGCGCGGTGTGAATGTCGGCGTCTGATCGTTCCTCACATGTTTTATAATGTTACATTCACCTTTATACTGTACATATGGCTTTTATCCAGCAAATCCTCAGCCCAGAGCTCTCCATAGTGCTGAAACCGGCTTTTCACATTGTCACAGCCGGAGGAGGGCTCACATTTAAAGGGGACCTCCACCTTTTGCAAAAATATGATAAAAACAGATTTGCAGCCAAAAAAAGTGCATTTAATTTATTAATTTATTTTGCCCAGAAGCCTGAAAATCGGGGGAAGGGGAGGCAACCTTCCAGTGGTGGAAATCTACTGAGTGTGGGTGAGGGGACGAACGCCCTGTATAAAAAAAAATCAAGCCCCCAATAAAAACCACAGCATAGTGTCCTGTGTTGTCGCTGCCCCCCCAACCAATTACAATAGTGTCCTCTGCCCCCCCAATACAATAGTGTCCTCTGCCCCCCCCCCCCAATACAATAGTGTCCTCTGCCCCCCTAATTACAATAGTGTCCTCTGCCCCCCCAACCAATTACAATAGTGTCCTCTGCCCCCCCAATACAATAGTGTCCTCTGCCCCCCCCCCCCCAATACAATAGTGTCCTCTGCCCCCCTAATTACAATAGTGTCCTCTGCCCCCCCAACCAATTACAATAGTGTCCTCTGCCCCCCCAATACAATAGTGTCCTCTGCCCCCCCCAATACAATAGTGTCCTCTGCGCCCCCCCAATACAATAGTGTCCTCTGCGCCCCCCCCAATACAATAGTGTCCTCTGCCCCCCCCCCCAAATACAATAGTGTCCTCTGCGCCCCCCCCCCAAATACAATAGTGTCCTGTGCTGCCCCCCCCCAATTACGATAGTGTCCTCTGCCCCCCCCCCAATTACGATAGTGCTGCCCCCCCCCCCCCAATTACAATAGTGTCCTCCTGCGCTAACCACTCACCAAATGTATCTGTGTGTATCCCCGGCTGCTGTTCCCACACAATACTCCATGTTCATGTATTGTATGTTGGGCCGCCTCACCGTTTATAAGAATAGATTGTCATCACCAATCAATTGTGCAAAAAAAAGAAAATGACTTTCACTTGTGTCCAATCACATCACATGTGCCGCGGCTCAGATTCTGATCTATACGTAAAAATACTTCTAATCCTTCAGAAAAAATAATATCCCCTTTTGTGTCCGCAACCCCCAGCGCTGCACTCGTGTATCCCACTCCCAATACTACTGTCATATCTGTGCAAAAAAATAAATAATAATAATTCTTGCTATTGTGTCCATAACGCCGGCGCTGATTTGTTAGTACATAGCGGAGCAGCACACTGGGGGCGGGGTCTATCCAGAAAGGAGATGAGGTGGGGGGTGGGGATCGCCTATTGTTTTGGTTTCTATTGCTGGGAGTTTAGTAACATTAGCCGGTCATGTCTCCGCCCCTTTCCTCATTCCTAGCAGAATCTATTGGCTGTTGTTGTAGATCCAGTCTGTTCAGTTGTAAACCGCTAATTGTTTTACATTTTTTTTTTTTAAGTTAAACAATCGTTCGATTTTACAAATTGTTTGTAGAGTTTTTGGTTCAGCAGCCTAAACCTGAAGTAGAACTTTTTTCTTTTCTTTTTGTTCTTCATTTTGGAGTGGGGGGGGGGGGGCATTTATTTATTTATTTATATATATTTATATATTTTATATATTTATATAGAGATATTTATATATATTATATATATATATATATATATATATATGAATATTATATATATATATATATAAATATATATATATATATTAAATTATTTTTTTATTTTTTTTATGTATATTTGATATTTATTTATTATTTTATACACTGCTCAAAAAAAAAAATGAAAGGAACACTTTTTAATCCGAGTATAGCATCAATGAAGCTCCTGGGATATTGATCTGGTCAGGTAAGTAGCAGAGGGGGGTTGTTAAAGCGGAGTTCCACCCAAACTTGGACGTCTGCTGATCCGGTCCTCCCTTCCCCCTCTAGTGGCACCTTTCGGGGGGGGGGGGGTGGGATCAGATACCTGTCTAATACAGGTATTTGTTCCCACTTCCAGCTAAAGAGCGCCGCAGAATCCGCGGCGGACTACGCCATGTCCGGCCACACCCCCACCCGCTGTCTTCTGGGAGACGCACATGTCCATTCAGAACGCGCAGCTCGACTCGCGCAGTAGGGAACCAGGCTGTGAAGCCGCACGGCGTCAGTGATGGTCTGGGGAGGCACATCCATGGACGGACACACAGACCTCTACAGGCTAGACCATGGCACCCTGACTACCATTAGGTATCGGGATGAAATCCTTGGACCCGTTGTCAGACCCTACGCTGGTGCAGTGGGTCCTGGGTTCCTCCACGGTGCCTCATGTGGAGAGAGTAGGCAGCCAGTTCCTGGAGGATGAAGGAATTGATACCATAGAATGCCCCCCCCCCCCCACGCTCGCCTGACCTAAATCCAATTACACACCTGGGGACATTATGTTTCGGTCCATCCGACGTCTCCAGGTTGCTCCTCAGTGTGTTCAGGAGCTCAGTGATGTCCAGGAAATATCCCAGGACACCATCCGTGGTCTCATTAGGAGCATGTCCCCAACGTGGTCAGGCATGTATACAAGCACATGGGGGGGGGGGGGCACACAAACTACTGAGGACCATTCTGAGTTGCTGCAATGAAATTTCAGCAAAATGGACTCGCCTGCTGCATAATATTTTCACTTTGATTTTCGGGGGTGTCTTTGAATTCAGCCCTCTGTAGGGTGATCATTTTTCATTTCCATCAAACGATGTGGCATCCTTCCCAACACCTTACCCAGTACATACCAGTATAGATCCCAACACATTACCCAGTCCATACCAGTATAGATCCAAACACATTACCCAGTCCATACCAGTATAGATCCCAACACATTACCCAGTCTATACCAGTATAGATCCCAACACATTACCCAGTCTATACCAGTATAGATCCCAACACATTACCCAGTCTATACCAGTATAGATCCCAACACATTACCCAGTCTATACCAGTATAGATCCCAACACATTACCCAGTCTATACCAGTATAGATCCCAACCCGTTACCCAGTCCATACCAGTATAATTTCTAACCCGTTACCCAGTCCATACCAGTATAGATCCTAACTCGTTACCCAGTCCATACCAGTATAGAGCCTAACTCGTTACCCAGTCCATACCAGTATAGAGCCTAACTCGTTACCCAGTCCATACCAGTATAGAGCCTAACTCGTTACCCAGTCCATACCAGTATAGAGCCTAACTCGTTACCCAGTCCATACCAGTATAGAGCCTAACTCGTTACCCAGTCCATACCAGTATAGAGCCTAACTCGTTACCCAGTCCATACCAGTATAGAGCCTAACTCGTTACCCAGTCCATACCAGTATAGAGCCTAACTCGTTACCCAGTCCATACCAGTATAGAGCCTAACTCGTTACCCAGTCCATACCAGTATAGAGCCTAACTCGTTACCCAGTCCATACCAGTATAGAGCCTAACTCGTTACCCAGTCCATACCAGTATAGAGCCTAACGCGTTACCCAGTCCATACCAGTATAGAGCCTAACGCGTTACCCAGTCCATACCAGTATAGAGCCTAACGCGCTACCCAGTCCATACCAGTATAGAGCCTAACGCGCTACCCAGTCCATACCAGTATAGAGCCTAACGCGCTACCCAGTCCATACCAGTATAGAGCCTAACGCGTTACCCAGTCCATACCAGTATAGAGCCTAACGCGCTACCCAGTCCATACCAGTATAGAGCCTAACGCGTTACCCAGTCCATACCAGTATAGATATCCAGCATGAGGTTTTTCCCCATTGAGATCTGATGTGTTTTCAAAATTTTCCTTTCGTTTTTTTTGAGCAGTGTATATGTATATATATATATATATATATATTATATATTATTTTTTTTTTAAGGCTTTCTTCTATTTGCATCTGGTGATCCGGCCAACAAGTCTGGGGTGCTTACAATGATCAGCTTTTATTCATGTAAAACCTTTATCATAAAAGGTGAAAAAACCTGCTTGTAATGGATCATAAAGTGTAAGTCGGAGTTTGGCTTCAATTTTGTTGGTGTCTAAATCTGGTGTGAGGGAACCTTGGGAGAACTTTTTTAGCATAAATGGCTCCAAAATGCGGTCTGATGGAGTGAGATTAGAGGTGCGGTCAACATTTCGGTGACCGACGGCGATATACACGAGCTGCGCCCTCATCACAAGAGATTTCATAGAACATTTGATGAGGAATTCTATAGATACGGAATGCTGGGAAAGGCGGAGGAGACTGAAAGGCCTGGTTGTTCTTCAGTCCTCGGTGTGGAGGGTTGGACCCCCATTCACAATTCTTTAGCTCGGGAATCTTTATTTCAGACATGTGCCTGAAATGTTCAACTCACGTTGGACTTGGCTGAAAATAACTGTCAGTTTCTCGAAAATTCGGATTATACTGGTGCGTTAGCTTTGTGAATTGAGCCCATTGTCTGCGAATGGAGAAAATGCAGGACGGTTATACTGCCTATAGAGCGTTCTTCCTGCAAATTTAACAAGAGCGCTGAAGAATGTGAGACTGGATGGCGGAGTATCTGCTAAAGACCTCTACAAATTACATTTTAAGTGTGTGTGTGTGTCTGTATATACCCCAATCGGCTATAACTTGATGACCATACACCTAATATTGAGTAGGTGCCACCATCCTTGAGGTATCCTGTGGTATCTGGCACCCAGCCCTCAGTAGCAGATCCTTCTTGTTCCTGACTGCGCTATAGCCAAAAGACGGCTACAGCATGGTCCTTCAGTTATGGGAGGGTGTCCTTTGTTGGTGGGGGTATTGTTAAGCTGGCCATACATTATACAATTGTGGAATGGTGGAATTACAATTTTACAATGGTGGAATTGTTGTTGATGTTGTTGCTTTTGGTGGTGGTTGTGGTGATATTGTTGGTGGTGGTGTTGCTGATGGTATTGGTGGTGGTGTTGCTGATGGTATTGGTGGTGGGGGTGTTGCTGATGGTATTGGCGGTGTTGCTGATGGTATTGGCGGTGTTGCTGATGGTATTGGCGGTGTTGCTGATGGTATTGGCAGTGTTGCTGATGGCGGTGGGGGTGTTGCTGATGGTATTGGCAGTGTTGCTGATGGCGGTGGGGGTGTTGCTGATGGAATTGGCGGTGGGGGTGTTGCTGATGGAATTGGCGGTGGGGGTGTTGCTGATGGAATTGGCGGTGGGGGTGTTGCTGATGGAATTGGCGGTGGGGGTGTTGCTGATGGAATTGGCGGTGGGGGTGTTGCTGATGGAATTGGCGGTGGGGATGTTGCTGATGGAATTGGCGGTGGGGATGTTGCTGATGGTATTGGCGGTGGGGGTGTTGCTGATGGTATTGGCGGTGGGGGTGTTGCTGATGGTATTGGCGGTGGGGGTGTTGCTGATGGTATTGGGGGTGTTGCTGTTGCTGATGGTATTGGGGGTGTTGCTGTTGCTGATGGTATTGGTGGTGTTGCTGTTGCTGATGGTATTGGTGGTGTTGCTGTTGCTGATGGTATTGGTGGTGTTGCTGTTGCTGATGGTATTGGTGGTGTTGCTGTTGCTGTTGCTGATGGTATTGGTGGTGTTGCTGTTGCTGATGGTATTGGTGGTGTTGCTGTTGCTGATGGTATTGGTGGTGTTGCTGTTGCTGATGGTATTGGTGCTGTTGCTGTTGCTGATGGTATTGGTGCTGTTGCTGTTGCTGATGGTATTGGTGCTGTTGCTGTTGATGATGGTATTGGTGCTGTTGCTGTTGCTGATGGTATTGGTGCTGTTGCTGATGGTATTGGTATTGTTGCTGTTGCTGTTGCTGTTGGTATTGGTGGTGTTGCTGTTGCTGATGGTATTGGTGGTGTTGCTGTTGCTGATGGTATTGGTGGTGTTGCTGTTGCTGATGGTATTGGTGGTGGGGGTGTTGCTGATGGTATTGGTGGTGGTGGTGGTATTGTTGGGGGGCATTGGTTGGTGGTGGTATTGTTGGGGGGCATTGGTTGGTGGGGGGCATTGCTTTTGATAGTATTGGTGGTGTTGAGGGTAGTGGTGGTGTTGTTGGGGGCATTGGTGGTGGTGGTGGTGGTGGTTGGTGGTGGGGGGGGGGGGGTGGGGGGGGTGGGGGGGGGGGGGGGGGGGGGGGGGGGGGGGGGGGGGGGGGGGGGGGGGGGGGGGGGGGGGGGGGGGGGGGGGGGGGGGGGGGGGGGGGGGGGGGGGGGGGGGGGGGGGGGGGGGGGGGGGGGGGGGGGGGGGGGGGGGGGGGGGGGGGGGGGGGGGGGGGGGGGGGGGGGGGGGGGGGGGGGGGGGGGGGGGGGGGGGGGGGGGGGGGGGGGGGGGGGGGGGGGGGGGGGGGGGGGGGGGGGGGGGGGGGGGGGGGGGGGGGGGGGGGGGGGGGGGGGGGGGGGGGGGGGGGGGGGGGGGGGGGGTGTGGGTGGTGAGGCCGGCTGCTCCTTTAATCTGAAGCGGGAACCAGACGCTTTTTTTTTTTATTGCCAGTCCTTCCCAGTGCACTTTGGACGCTGGTTTGGTAGCCTGGCAGGCGCGGCTCATCGGATCCACAGGAATATTGCTGGAGTGATGGGCGGAGTCCGTGTGATTTTATAAATGTGCGGAATGTGTTACAACTGAAGTGTCCGATTTCTTATTGATCTCTGATTTCAGTGTATATAGACGTATTTATTTCCCTGATATTACACAACGATACAGGAGCCGTACCGTAACCTGACGGGAAGGCGCCTTAACTCTTTCACTGCAAGAGCCGCGTTTGCGTTTTTTTTTTTTTTTGCACGCGTTTAAAAATTTATATTTTAGGCCTGAAGATTATATTAGCCGTGCAATTCGTTTAGTTTTTTTTCATTTTTCGTTATATTCGTTCATTCGTTATCGTATGAATGAACGAACGATTCGCTAAAAATTTTAACGAATCGTTCGAATCGAACGAATCCGAAAAACAACGAAAATCCGAAAAAAACTAATTAGAAACAACGAATCTACGAAAGAAGAAAATCCGAAAAACGAAAACAGGAACAACGAAAATCAAAATGAACGAAAAAATTCGTACATTCGTAACCTTTTTTTTTGTTGAATTGGTAATTTTCCATGTCTCTTACAATGGCGCTGCTTTAACGTGCCTCGAATGGATTGAACGTAAAAATTCGTACATTCGTAACTTTTTTTTTTTTTTTTTTTCGATTCGTAAATTTTCCGTGTCTCTTACAATGGCGCTGCTTAACCACTTCAGCCCCGGACCAATTTGCAGCCAAAGGACCAGGCCCCTTTTTTGCGATTCGGCACTGCGTCGATTTAACTGACAATTGCGCGGTCGTGCGACGTGGCTCCCAAACAAAATTGGCGTCCTTTTTTTCCACAAATAGAGCTTTCTTTTGGTGGTATTTGATCGCCCCTGCGGTTTTTATTTTTTGCGCTATAAACAAAAATAGAGCGACAATTTTGAAAAAAATGCAATATTTTTTACTTTTTGCTATAATAAATATCCCCAAAAAATATATAAAAAAACATTTTTTTTTCCTCAGTTTAGGCCGATACGTATTCTTCTACATATTTTTGGTAAAAAAAATCGCAATTAGCGATTATTGATTCGTTTGCGCAAAAGTTATAGCGTTTACAAAATAGGGGATAGTTTTATAGCATTTTTATTAATATTTTTTTTTTTTTACTAGTAATGGCTGCGATCAGCGATTTTTATTGTGACTGCGACATTATGGCGGACACATCGGACATTTTTGACACATTTTTGGGACATTTGTCATTTATACAGAAATCAGTGCTATTTAAATGCATTGGTTCCTATGTAAATGACAGTTGCAGTGAACGAGTTAACCACTAGGGGGCGGGGAGGAGTCAGTGTGACGTGTTGTGTTTTTTTTACATTGGGGGCGTGGCTGTACGTTTGACGTCACTGATCGGCTTTCCCGATGACGGGAACAGCCGATCACTGACAGGCAGTGTAGGAAGCGCGGGGAGAGGTTTGTTTACATAGACCTCTCCCCATTCTTCAGCTCCGTAACCCGATCGCGGGATACCAGCGGCGATCGGGTCCGCTGGTCCGCGGCCGTGGTCACGGAGCTCCCGACCGGGTCGCGAGCGCGCCACTGGCAGGCAAATTAAAGGGGACGTACCCGTACGTGCTTTTGCCTGCCCGTGCCATTCTGTAGACGTATATCTACATGAGGCGGTCGGGAAGCGGTTAACGTGCTTCGAATGGATTGAAGGAAAAAATTCGTACAGTCTGAACTTTTTTTTTTTTCGATTCGTAATTTTCTGTGTCTCTTAAAATGTAATAATAGCATACACATTACATAAAATTATGAATTATGCTCCGATTACGAATGTTTCGAAAGTACGAATAAATACGAATGCGTTTGAATAAACGAAAATTAAACTAACGGAAAAAACGAATCAACGAAAAAATAACTCTTACGAATGTACGAATCGGTACGAATACGAACACCGACGACTTACGAATTTACGAATCGTTACGAATCAACGGAAACGAAAAAAAAGAAAATAAACAAATTTTTCTGTTGTGCACATGTCTAGATTATATAAAACCCCCAAAACATGATGTATTTACTGAAACCCCTGGCTGGGGCCCCTTCCCTCCGGGCCCCAGCCAGGGAGCGGTAAATATGTAATTTGCTTTGGTGAATGAAGGGAAAACCCTCTGTACAGAGCTATTCCTGTCCATTCATTCTGTGCAGCTGAGGCTGCAGAGATGGAGATTGCAGAGGCGGATGTGTCCAGGATGGGGAAGGGGGCGGTAAATATGTCATTTACCAGCCCCTTCTTTTTCTGAATGAATAGTCCGTGATTGGTACAGATCACTGACTCTGTCCATTCATAACTGAGGCATAGTATACTGCGTTTTACTATGCTTGGGTTTGTGAATGAAGGGGAAACCTCTGTACAGAGCTATGCCTGTCCATTCATTCTCTGCAGCTGAGGATGCAGAGATGGAGATTGTGGGCTCTGTCCTCAATCTCCTTTCTCTGTCTCAAAGGTGAAACATCAAGGGTTTGTTTAGACTCCTGATATCTCACCTAAGCCCTCCAACGGGGCTCCTAAAATATTATTGTAAAAAAATAATAATAAAAATTAAATGACTGAAACCAGTGGTCAGGGCCCCTGGTCTCGAGTGCGACCTTTGTGACCCTGGTAGGTTCGCCACTGGTGTCAGTCATTTTATTTGTATTTTTTACAATATTTTAGGAGCCCCGTTTTTCCATCCTAGATTCCCCCAGAGGTTCTCCCTCCAGTGTATAGATTGTATAGATTGCATTCATATTTTTGCCACCCAAGTTCATTATTTGTTCAGATCTTCTTGCAAGGTTTCCACCACATGATGCTACCACCGCCATGTTTCACGGTGGGGATGGTGTGTTCAGGGGGATGGGCAGTGTTAGTTTTCCCCACACACAGCGTTTTACTTTTAGGCCAAAAAGTTGAATTTTGGTCTCATCTGACCAGATCACCTTCTTCCACATGTTTGCTCCCCTCCCCCACATGGCTTCTCACAAACTACAAACAGGACTTCTTATGACTTTCTTCCTCCAATGTCTTTCTTCTTGTCACTCTTCCATAAAGGGCAGATTTGTGGAGAACACGACTAATAGTTGTCCTGTGGACAGACTCTCCCACCTGAGCTGTGGATCTCTGCAGCTCCTCCAGAGTTACCATGGACCTCTTGGCTCTTCTCTGATGAATGCTCTCCTTGCCCGGCCCGGTCAGTTTAGGTGGACGGCCATGTCTTGGTAGGTTTGCAGTTGTGCCATACTCTTTCCATTTTCCGATGATGGATTGAACAGAGCTCCGTGAGATGTTCAAAGCTTGGGAGATATTTTTTTTATAATCTAACCCTGCTTTATACTTCTCCACAACTTTATCCCTGACCTGTCTGGTGTGTTCCTTGGCCTTCGTGATGCTGTTTGTTCAATAAGGTTCTCTAACAAATCTCTGTGGGCTTCACAGAACAGCTGTATTTATACTGAGATTAAATGACAATCTCTTTTTACTAATTAGATGACTTCTGAAGGCTATTGGTTCCACTAGATTCTAATTAGGGGTATCAGAGTAAAGGGGCTGAATACAAATGCCCCCCCCCCCCCCCCACACTTTTCACATATTTATTTGTATCATTTTCCTTCCACTTCACAATTATGTGACACTTTGTGTTGGTCCATCACATAAAATCCCAATAAAATAAATTTACGTTTTTTGGTTGTAACATGACAAAATGTGGGAAACGTCAAGGGGTATGAATACTTTTTCAAGGCGCTGTATCTATAGGCGTCGTCTTTCATAGGGGGGGGGGAGGAGCTCTTTGATGGACTTCGTCTGTAATGAGTTTTTCTGTAGCTGCTGATTTTGTGGCTTTTTTGTACAACCACCTCATACACCTGAGACAGCCGTCACCGGATTCTCCGCTATGGCGGTCGCTTGTGTAACGTCGGCCTCTTCCTGAATGTTTCTGGAAGGTAAAAACCGGCTCTGTGAACCCCGCGCAGTCGCACTGCATTTGGCAACCAGTCGCGTGTTTTGCAATTTGCAGACGGTCTGTTGGAATATTGTTTTGCATGTGAGATCAGCAGCACGCTGGTACTTCTCTTAAAGGGAAAAAAATCATCCCAAGACCAATGAAGCGGAACTAAACCCCCATCGTTCAAGGCATGCCGTGAATGATAACTGTCACTGTTGCTTGTGCTGTCCACCAAACTGTCAAGCCATCAGATGGCTGGTGTCGTAACGGATCACATGGGCAGCGCATGGCGACGGCAGGTCAAACGGCGGATGAGTTGGCAGTTTTTATGGATGGTAAAGGATAAGGAGGGTTTGCTTCCCCTTTAAGCTTTGGCTCAGCGTCGGCTCACACCATGAATCGGTGGGCGGAAAAAAAAAAAATGCACAGCAACCGAATCGCATGGTGCTACTGGCCCAAATGCCAGACCTGGAATCCTGGTTTTTAACCCCTTCCCGCCTGCGCTATAGCCGGATGACTGCTACCGCACGGGCTTACTGTTGACGTCCTCCCGTGACGGCGCTGCCCGCGCACCCCCTGCCGCATGCTCTGTGATCGATGGGTCCTTCGAACTCCGCTGATGACAGGTCGGGGTTAAGAGCCAATCAAAGCGCCCCTTTTACCACTGTCACTGGAGACGGCTGATCACAGAAGTTAACACAAGCCGGTTATCTGCTTTTCTTTCCTCACGCTGACAGCCTGAGGAGAGGAGAGCTGATAACCGGCTTGTGTTAAAGGGGCATCAGCACCGATTATCAGTTCAGTATCAACAGTGCCCATCAGTGCCGCCTCACCAGTGCTGCCTATCAGTGGCGTTTCATCAGTACCCACCAGTGCGGCCTCATTAGTGCCACCTCATCAGTGGCCCCCATTAGTGCAGCCCCCCCAGTGCCGCCTCAATAGTGCAGCCCCCCCAGTGCCGCCTCAATAGTGCCCCCCCCCAGTGCCGCCTCAATAGTGCCCCCCCCCCAGTGCCGCCTCAATAGTGCCCCCCCCCCAGTGCCGCCTCAATAGTGCCCCTCCCCCCAGTGCCGCCTCAATAGTGCCCCCCCCCCCCAGTGCCGCCTCAATAGTGCCCCCCCCCCAGTGCCGCCTCAATAGTGCCCCCCCCAGTGCCGCCTCAATAGTGCCCCCCCCCCCAGTGCCGCCTCAATAGTGGCCCTCCCCCCAGTGCCGCCTCAATAGTGCCCCCCCCCAGTGCCGCCTCAATAGTGCCCCCCCCCCAGTGCCGCCTCAATAGTGGCCCCCCCCAGTGCCGCCTCAATAGTGGCCCCCCCCCAGTGCCGCCTCAATAGTGCCCCCCCCCCCAGTGCCGCCTCAATAGTGCCCCTCCCCCCAGTGCCGCCTCAATAGTGGCCCCCCCCAGTGCCGCCTCAATAGTGCCCCCCCCCCCAGTGCCGCCTCAATAGTGGCCCCCCCCCCAGTGCCGCCTCAATAGTGCCCCCCCCCCCAGTGCCGCCTCAATAGTGCCCCCCCCCAGTGCCGCCTCAATAGTGGCCCCCCCCAGTGCCGCCTCAATAGTGGCCCCCCCCAGTGCCGCCTCAATAGTGCCCCCCCCCCCAGTGCCGCCTCAATAGTGGCCCCCCCCAGTGCCGCCTCAATAGTGCCCCCCCCCCCCAGTGCCGCCTCAATAGTGCCCCCCCCCCCAGTGCCGCCTCAATAGTGCCCCCCCCCCCAGTGCCGCCTCAATAGTGCCCCCCCCAGTGCGCCTCAATAGTGCCCCCCCCCCAGTGCCGCTCAATGGTGTGGCCCCCCCCCCATGTGCCGCCTCAAGGTGCTCCCCCCCCCCATTGTGCCGCCTCAATGGTTGCTTCCTACCCCCCCCAGTGCCGCCTCAATGGTTGCCTCCCCCCCCCAGTGCCGCCTCAATGGTGCTCCTCCCCCCCCCAGTTGCCGCCTGTGCCCTCAATGCTGCGCCTCAATAGTGCCCCCCCCCAGTGCCGCCTCAATAGTGCGCCCTCCCCCCAGGCCGGCCAGATGCCCGCCTCACGGTGCATCCTTAATAGTGCCCCTCCCCCCAGTGACCGCCTCATCAAACGCCTCACCCCATAAGTGCTCCCCCCCCCCCAGTGCCGCCTCAACGGTGCCCCCCCCCAGTGCCGCTCAACGGTGCTCCTCCCCCCCCCAGTGCCCCTCAACGGTGCTGCCCTCCCCCCCCCCAGTGCCGCCTCAACGGTGCTCCCCCCCCCCCCAGTGCCGCCTCAATGGTGCTCCCCCCCCCCCCCCCCCCCCCCCCAGTGCCGCCTCATTTGTGCCCACCTGTGCCACTTATCGGCACCCATCATTGCCAATCAGTGCAGCCTTATCAGCGCACATCAGTGAAGGAGAAAAGTTACCTGTTTTGCAAAATTTTATAACAAGCTATGCAAAGTGTATTTTTTTTTCTTCAAAATTGAGTTTTTTTGTTTAGCATGTCATTCAAAGTGTGAGAGCGCTGAAAGCTGAAAATTGGCCTGGGCAGGAAGGGAGCGAAAGTGCCCGGTGGGACGCGAACGACTTTAGTCTTAAATCCTTATTTCTTAGGGACATTTGTCCTCTTCCCCTAAAAAGGAAATCTGCCTTTTTTATTTTATTATTAAAACCCAACTGCAAAGTCCTCCGTGTGTTCAGCTCGCTGGGGGGGACGATCGGCTGCTTTTCGAGAACAAGATCTGCGAATCAATATTGGAACTTTATGTTCCTTTCACCACACAAAGTCTACGGCCTTCTCCCGATATGCTGTAGATTTGCTTTGTGTTGACTCGGTTGTTGTGGTTTCATTATCATCATAGCTGTGTTTGTTACATATATTGAAGCCGCTCCGTGACACACAGGAAAGAAAAGTATTTGTACCTTGCCTGTGGCGATTGGTTCTTCTGGTGTTTTTTGTTATTTTGCTTGCAGAAGACTTATCCGGTTGCTACGTGCAAAATTAGAGCTTTTCTTTTGTAGTTTTAAAAACAGTGGTGCCCCAAAGAACAAGGTCAGCCATTGATGAACACTTTTGTAGTTTTTGTTTTTTTTTGCAGGGTTTTTATTACTATTGTTGTCTTTGGGTAGATTCCAGGACACGGTAGTAGTTACTTGAGGGCTGGCGGATGGAATCACTGATTTTTTTGGTCCACACAGGACCACTGGCACTTACTGAAAGGGCACATACAAAGCACGTGATGTTGGTATCGTTCACCACACGGGAACTCTATGGTATGCTATGGTAGACATGAGTGAATTGTAACACTGCAAGGCGTCGCTCCCCACTCCCCACAGGATGGTTGAGATCGGCAGAAAAATGGAAACCCTTTGGTCACCAGTGGTCACCTTTTTTCGTTTTTTATATTTTTTATTTTTTTTCTGTAGGGGACGTTTTTTGCCACCCCTTTTTATTTTTATTTTATTTATTTTTGTCACTTCATTTGCAATAATGTTCGAACTGCACATGTCCCTGCTGCAAACCATAGGGTGTGATTTGGAGGCATGCCTTCTCTGCTTTGTAAAAACATTTGGATATAATGGTGGATATATAATAATGGTTATGGTGTTGCTGTTGGCAGGTATTGCCCTCCACCTGCCCACACAAGAACCTCCTAAACCTGGGGTCTCCAGCTTCTTTTCAGTAGGAGAAGACTGCTAACCAGTCTCCCAAGGGGGTTGTCTCCAATCAGTTTGTCTTGCTCAAGCTGCTGGCCATTACCTCTTTCTACATCATTGTGTGTGTTAGGCGTGCGGAGGCTTTGGATTTGGCTGGAAGAAGCCTTATTTAGGCAACTGGAAAGGATCATGGTTTAGCAACAGAGTGGGTAGGGTTTGCAGCTCCTCTCTAGTAGGAATAGCCAGTTTGCCAGTCTCCAATGGGTTGGCTCCAATGGGTTTGTCCTACTCAAGCTACTGGTCCTGTACCTTTTTTTCGACACCATGGTGTGGGCAGTGCAGAGGCTTTCCAACTGGAAAGGAGCATGGCATAGCAACAGTGGTGTGGGATCTCCAGCTCCTTTTGTAGTAGGAATAGCCAGCTTGCCAGTCTCCAATGGGATGGCACCCATCAGTTTGTCTTGCTGAAGCTGCTGGTCATTACCTCTTTCTACATCATGGTGTTAGGAGTGCGGAGGCTTTGGATTTGGCTGGAAGAAGCCTTATTTAGGCAACTGGAAAGGATCATGGTTTAGCAACAGAGTGGTTGGGGTTTTCAGCTCCTCTCTAGTAGGAATAGCCAGTTTGCCAGTCTCCAATGGGTTGGCTCCAATGGGTTTGTCCTACTCAAGCTACTGGTCCTGTACCTTTTTTTCGACACCATGGTGTGGGCAGTGCAGAGGCTTGGGATCTGGCTGCAACTGGCTTTATTTGGGCACCTGCAATGGGGCATGGCATATCGACAGAGTGGGAGGTCTCCATCCCCTCTCGAGTAGGAGTGACCAGCTTATCGGTCTCCAATGGGTCGTCTCCAATCAGTTAATCCTACTCATGCTACGGTTCTGTACCATGGTGTGGACAGTGCAGAGTCTTGGACTCTGGATGAAACTGGTCTTATTTATCTATCTAACTGGAAAGGAGCATGGCATAGCAACAGAGTGGTGGTGGTGGGGGGGGGGTCTCTAGCTCCTCTGCAGTAGGAATAGGCAGCTTGCCATTCTCCAATGGGCTGGCACCCATCAGTTTGCTCTAATTAAGCTACTTTTTGCACCATGTGTGAGCAATGCGGACGTTTGGGATCTGGCTGAGACTGGTCTTATTCAACTGGAAAGGAGCACTGCTTGGCAACAGGGAATGGGTGGGGGGGTCTCCAGTTCCGCCCAGTCTCCAGTGGGTTGCCTGCAGTCAGTTTCCCTGCTCAAGCGACTGGTTGCTGCACCATGATCTGAGCCGTGCAGAGGCTTGGTATTTGGCTGGAACTGGTCGTAATTGGGCATACTGGCAAAAACCACGGCATAGCAGTGAAAACTGGTTAATTCCTGTGCCGCTATCACAGTAGCCATACAAAAGTTGGGGATTTGGTGGTGCTACGGAGTAACGGTGCAAAATGATGCCCAACATCATCCATCCTGAAGAAGACCAGCCAATAGACAGAGGGCCGGTAGAGAGGAGTGCATTCCATCCTGAAGAAGACCAGCCAATAGATAGAGGGCCGGTAGAGAGGAGTGCATTCCATCCTGAAGACCAGCCAATAGACAGAGGGCCGGTAGAGAGGAGTGCATTCCATCCTGAAGAAGAGCAGCCAATAGACAGAGGGCCGGTAGAGAGGAGTGCATTCCATCCTGAAGAAGACCAGCCAATAGACAGAGGGCCGGTAGAGAGGAGTGCATTCCATCCTGAGGAAGACCAGCCAATAGACGGAGGGCCGGTAGAGAGGGGTCCATTCCAAACTGTGGACTGAAGGCGTTCCCTGAGCAGAAACATGTCATAGATAACATAATATGGTAGAGATAAAACTCATGGGGGTACATGCATCCTGTGACTCATTAGGGGGATTTATTGGATTGCAGATATGAGCCAAGAACTTGTGTCCATAAATATAGTTCATACAGTGCTGTATATGTGTTGGGGGTATAGACTGTGAATGCAAATGATGATCTAATTTGGAATATTTCTCTGTATTTATGCTGCTTTTTTTTTTTTTTCTTTTTCTGTTCTATAGTGAAATCTGATATGGCCAATACGCACTAATTTCATGGATGAATTACAATTTTTGTGAACTAAACAATCTTCCTGGTAAGTGTCATTTTACTATATATTTTTTGTACTACTTTGCACTGTTTTTTGTTTTTGTTTGTTTTTTGTTATTCGAGGGAAGTCCAATTCTTTTCACATGGATCTATTTATTATTATTTTTTGAATGCAAAAAAAAAGTTGACAATTGTGTACCGTTTTTGTATGCAAAACAAGTTCTTGGCACGCGCCCTTCGGACAAAAGTCTGACGCTTTGTGGAAAATCCGATCGTGTGTACGAGGCTTAGTGTTGCACATCATTTGCTTAGTGCTGCCAAATCCTTCACCCCCCCCCCCCCTCCCAGGTTTTGGAAACAATCCTCCCGTCTAGATTGGAAGGAGGAGATGGATGCTACTATGGAAGCAGAACGCCGGGACCAATCGGACAAATTCATGGACGTTCGGTCCGGTTGGATGTATTATTACCTAGAGACTCCCACAGATCAGGCCTTGTACCCGTAAACTCTCCATCATTAGAATGCTCTACACTGCGTCCCCCCCCCCCCCCCCCCCCCCCCAACAGACCCCACACTATTGGTTGTGGGATATCCACCCCCCTTTTTCTATTTCTGTTCTTGTTGTTTCTTACATTTTTTTTTATGTTTCATGTCTTTTTACGGCTCTTTGCTGTTCTGCAGAGCATGAGGTTTATTTAATGGAGCACTGATGACGTGCAAGTCTTGTTCCCTTTATGGGTATATTCAGATATATGGACGTTGATGGAACGCGTGTATGTTTTGGGTCAGCACCCGTATTGATGATGGCGTAGGGATCTAGACGTTGCTTTGTGTCCTATGTTTGTCTATAGAGGGCTTTTTGATGACTTTGCCCTCGTTTCAAAGACATATTAGTGAATAGATTTATTACGTGCTTTCTGTAATTACTCAATCTTGTTTCAAATTTGTTGGGGAAAAAAATACACTTTAATGAATTTTAGTAAACAAAAACATAATATACCATTTTATTTTCTTTCAAAATTATAAAAGGTGATTTTGCGCCGAGTAAATGGATACCTAACATGTCGCACTTTAAAATGGTGCATGCTCGTGGGCTGGCAAAAAAACGACTGTACTTAAAAAAAAAATCTCCATAGGCGATGCTTTAAATTTTTTTTTTTTTTTTTTTTTTTTTTTCCACATATTACCGGTTTAGAGTTACAGAAGAGGTCTAGTGCTAGACTTATTGCTCTCGCTCCAACGATCGCAACGATACCTCACATGTGTGGTTTGGACACAGTTTACATATGTGGTGCGACTTGCGTATGTGTTCGCTTCTGTCCGGCGGGACGGGGGGCTTTACATTTTTTTTTTTTTTTTTTTTTCCTTCAGTTTTTCTTCTTTTTCTTTCTTTCTTTATATATAAAATATATATGAAAGAAAAAAAAAAATATATATATATATATATATATATATATATATATATATATATATATATATATATATATATATATATATATATATATATATATATATAATATATATATATATATATATAATAAATTTCTTTTTTTTTTTTACACTGTCCCTTTTTTATTTTTGATTACTTTTTTATTCCTATTACAAGGAATGTATACATCCCTTGTAATAGAAATACAGATGACAGGTACAATCTCTCCTTTACCTTTTTAAGAGCAAAAAAAAATATTTTTATTATTTTTTTTTTTGCATTATTACTTCATTTTTAAGTAAAAATTTTTTATTTATTTTTTGCTTTTAAAAAGATAAAGGAGAGATTCGTCTTTTTGACCCCAGATCTCCTCTTCATAAAGAGGACCTGTCATCTGTATTTCTATAACAAGCGATGTTTACATTCCTTGTAATAGGAATAAAAAGTGATCAAAAATAAAAGGGACTGTGTAAAAAGAAAAAATTATTCATTTTGGCCCGAGAACCGGAAGTGACGTATCAGTTCGCATCAGGTCGCTCCCAGGCTTTATCGATGGGGTCAGGTAAGCCCGGGAGCGACCGGAAATCGGCAGGAGGAGGGGCAATTCGGAGATGTCCTTTATTTTTTTGTTATATATATTTAAATATATATTATATATATATATATCTCTAATTTTTTTTTTTTTTATTCGAGTCCAATTCTTTTCACGTGGATCTATTTATTTATATTTTTTAAATGCAAAAAAAAAAGTTCTCCATAACGCTCCTCTAGACCAATATGAGGCAAAGGTGGGGGGAAGGGGGGTCAAAAGTAAATTTTTATTTTTTTTGAGGACCGGAGCAATGTCACTTCTGGTTCTTGGGCCAAAATATATATATATATATATATATATATATATATTTATATTATATATAACTTTATATATAATATAAATAATTTTTTTTTTTTTTTTTTTTTTTTTTACTGTATTTTATTGTTCCCAGAGGTTCTGTATGAAATGTAACGCCAGAAAACTAGCAGAGCGTCTGTTCCTTTTTTTTTTTTCTTTTTTTCAGCTGACGTAGTCACACACCGCCTTGATTTTATTCCCCGCGTTATCAGCTTTACACATTGTCACGTCGCTCGATTCGCACTCCCCCACAATATTCCTGTTTGGTGTATAATAATAATACTCCTCCCGCAAAATCCTTTCATTGCTCTCATCCTGAGGATTGGATTTGTGAGTAAATGGGACGGCTTGATGTGTGAATTATATTCATTTTCAAGTTTTAGGCACTTGTGAAAAAATTGCTATAAATTAGAAATGCTTTGAAAAATAATAGCATGTGGTGTGTTTTTTTTTTTTTTTTATTAATTTTATGAAACTTCCTAGAAAGTGCAGTAAACAGAATGAGACATCGATGAAATCCAATATTTTGTTGTGATCGTCGTTTGTCTTTTTAACAAAGCAGTTATTCTCCTGGGTACACTGGGCATTCAATTTCTGAGGGTACTCGGTTGGTAAGTTGTACTTGGCACCATTCCAATGTAGACTTCGTTTTTTTGTCTTTCCTTTCTTACCGTTGCCCCAAGTAATCGCATACTGGTTCACGTTGTTGGGATCAGGGATTGATGGGGGCCATATCATCTATTTCACAATTCTTTGTCACTGTCCCTCTAGATCAGTGGTCTCTAAACAGAGTCCCAGGGGCCTTTATCTGTCCATTGGGGCACTATTCCTCCCACTGACCCCAATGACGGGGCACTATTCCTCCCGCCGACCCCAATGACGGGGCACTATTCCTCCCGCCGACCCCAATGATGGGGCACTATTCCTCCCACCGACCCCAATGATGGGGCACTATTCCTCCCACTGATACCAATGATGGGGCACTATTCCTCCCAACCGACCCCAATGATGGGGCACTATTCCTCCCACTGATACCAATGATGGGGCACTATTCCTCCCACTGATACCAATGATGGGGCTCTATTCCTCCCAACCGACCCCAATGATGGGGCACTATTCTCCCACTGATACCAATGATGGGGCACTATTCCTCCCACTGATACCAATGATGGGGCACTATTCCTCCCACTGATACCAATGATGGGGCACTATTCCTCCCACTGACACCAATGATGGGGCACTATTCCTCCCACTGACACCAATGATGGGACACTATTCCTCCCACTGACACCAATGATGGGGCTCTATTCCTCCCAACCGACCCCAATGATGGGGCACTATTCCTCCCACTGATACCAATGATGGGGCTCTATTCCTCCCACCGACCCCAATGATGGGGCACTATTCCTCCCACTGATACCAATGATGGGGCACTATTCCTCCCACCGACCCCAATGATGGGGCACTATTCCTCCCACTGATACCAATGATGGGGCACTATTCCTCCCACTGATACCAATGATGGGGCACTATTCCTCCCACTGATACCAATGATGGGGCACTATTCCTCCCACTGATACCAATGATGGGGCACTATTCCTCCCATGATACCAATGATGGGGCACTATTCCTCCCACAGATACCAATGATGGGGCACTATTCCTCCCACAGATACCAATGATGGGGCACTATTCCTCCCACTGATACCAATGATGGGGCACTATTCCTCCCACTGATACCAATGATGGGGCACTATTCCTCCCACTGATACCAATGATGGGGCACTATTCCTCCCACAGATACCAATGATGGGGCACTATTCCTCCCACTGATACCAATGATGGGGCACTATTCCTCCCACTGATACCAATGATGGGGCACTATTCCTCCCACTGATACCAATGATGGGGCACTATTCCTCCCACTGATGCCAATGATGGGGCACTATTCCTCCCACTGATGCCAATGATGGGGCACTATTCCTCCCACTGATACCAATGATGGGGCACTATTCCTCCCACTGACACCGATGATGGGGCACTATTCCTCCCACTGATGCCAATGATGGGGCACTATTCCTCCCACTGACACCGATGATGGGGCACTATTCCTCCCACTGATACCAATGATGGGGCACTATTCCTCCCACTGACACCGATGATGGGGCACTATTCCTCCCACTGACACCAATGATGGGGCACTATTCCTCCCACTGACACCAATGATGGGGCACTATTCCTCCCACTGACACCAATGATGGGGCACTATTCCTCCCACTGACACCAATGATGGGAGGAATCCGGGACAGTTGTCAAATCTGGTGTAATGCAATTATTGTGGAGCCCCCATTATTATTATTAATTATTACTTTAAATAAAATTCTGGGATCAGGACAGCACAGTACAGGTTCCGGGATGCTGCCTGGGACAACTTGGTAAAAAAAACGTGACTGTCCCGGCAAACCTGGTGTAATGCAATTATCGTGGGGCCCCCATATACCTGGGGTCCCTGGGCAGTGCCCAGGGGCTGCCCATGCATTAAGATGGCCCTGCCCATAGGAGATGGAACAATAATAAAAAAAATGAAAAAGATCATTTTTGATACAATGAAGTAAGAATAAAAAAATAAACCCTGAAGAAAGCAATGGAGGATTCTGATTTTATATATTTGTAAAATAAACTTCTCCAGCTCTCTTCCGTAATGTTTTCCGGCACCTTCTAGACATTGGCTCGGTTTCCAGGCCCTGTTTTTGGAACCCTCGGGAATCGGTAGCTGTTCTCGGATTCTATTCTGAATACACTTTACGGTCCGGCACGCCGCTTGGAAAATGCCAGACACTTGAACCCGGATTTCCGTTGCTTGGAAGCTTTTGATACAAGTAAGATAAATATCCTGTCCTGCGTTATTTTCTCCTTCCAGTTTCTTCTTTCATTACATCCAGTTGTTTCATTTCATAAAGATTCCAAAAGATTCTCCGGAGAGAAGCGTCTATATGTGTGGAGGAGAATACCTCAATCAGCCCCCCCCCCCCCCCATCCTCGGCCTTTTACATGCCGGAAGAATTCAAGTTGTTTCCTTTTTGTACTTTTTAACTTTAAATCCGTTTTTAGACGTCGATTGTTAATGCAGCAATGAGAGATTCTATAAAGAAGTCATCTAAGTGCATGAGGCTTAATATTTAATACACTAAAAGCATAGATTCAGAGCATCGGACAGCCTGGATTTGCAATATTTAGTAGAGTTTGCTTTTATCAAATGCCATTCAGTGCAACTTCCCGAACTGGAAATTTTGTCAGGTATGTCCCAAGACAAAAGATTTGTTAAATGGAATCGATGGCATTGGGCGGCCCCCTTTTTGAAGGTCTGGCTTGGTGTATGCCGTTCAGTGTATGACTTTAAAGAAGGATGCCCAGTATAGCATTTTATACAAGGTTACACTGGGCCAGCTTGGCCCGATATAAGTATGTATGGGCCATACCTGTGGGATCCTTCTAGGACAGAAGTGGTCATCTTTCATGATAAGGGGGGGGGGGGGCCCTCAAGTGCAGCCCCCCCCCCATCAACAACGGCCTGCACATTAAATTCAGGGACAGCAGACACAGCGGGATATAGTCAGACTATAGGCGTGATAAAAGATGGTCAGAGACTGCAGACAATGCTACAGGAGAGGGTCGGAGACTGCAGACAATGCTACAGGAGAGAGTCGGAGACTGCAGACAATGCTACAGGAGAGGGTCAGAGACTGCAGACAATGCTACAGGAGAGGGTCAGAGACTGCAGACAATGCTACAGGAGAGGGTCAGAGACTGCAGACAATGCTACAGGAGAGGGTCAGAGACTGCAGACAATGCTACAGGAGAGGGTCAGAGACTGCAGACAATGCTACAGGAGAGGGTCAGAGACTGCAGACAATGCTACAGGAGAGGGTCAGAGACTGCAGACAATGCTACAGGAGAGGGTCAGAGACTGCAGACAATGCTACAGGAGAGGGTCAGAGACTGCAGACAATGCTACAGGAGAGGGTCAGAGACTGCAGACAATGCTACAGGAGAGGGTCAGAGACTGCAGACAATGCTACAGGAGAGGGTCAGAGACTGCAGACAATGCTACAGGAGAGGGTCAGAGACTGCAGACAATGCTACAGGAGAGGGTCAGAGACTGCAGACAATGCTACAGGAGAGGGTCAGAGACTGCAGACAATGCTACAGGAGAGGGTCAGAGACTGCAGACAATGCTACAGGAGAGGGTCAGAGACTGCAGACAATGCTACAGGAGAGGGTCAGAGACTGCAGACAATGCTACAGGAGAGGGTCAGAGACTGCAGACAATGCTACAGGAGAGGGTCAGAGACTGCAGACAATGCTACAGGAGAGGGTCAGAGACTGCAGACAATGCTACAGGAGAGGGTCAGAGACTGCAGACAATGCTACAGGAGAGGGTCAGAGACTGCAGACAATGCTACAGGAGAGGGTCAGAGACTGCAGACAATGCTACAGGAGAGGGTCAGAGACTGCAGACAATGCTACAGGAGAGGGTCAGAGACTGCAGACAATGCTACAGGAGAGGGTCAGAGACTGCAGACAATGCTACAGGAGAGGGTCAGAGACTGCAGACAATGCTACAGGAGAGGGTCAGAGACTGCAGACAATGCTACAGGAGAGGGTCAGAGACTGCACAAAAATAGCCTAAGGGCCACATGATGGGCACCAGGGCTCTAGAATCTAGATGTATATTTTAGATCTAGCCATTGGCTCCTGCTGTTGTCAATCACAAGCCATTCAGGGTAGCCGGGGACGGGGCCGATTTGTGTCAGTGGACACTGAGCTGGCATGGCAGCAAAGCCCGCATGAGTGCCCCCCCCCCCCCCAGACCAAGCTGCTTGCGATGTTGGCACTCGGTAGGGGGGGAGGAGCCAGTGGGGGGACCCGAGATGAGGAGGATCGGGGCTGCTCTGTGCAAAACCATTACACAGAGCAGCTAAGTATAACTTTTTTTTGGTATGTGAAAAAAAAAAATGGCTTTTAGAAAAACTTTATTACAACTAAAATGTAATCAACCGTTAAAGTTTCCCTTGAGACACAATTTTCTTATTTACTTTTTTTTTTTTTTTTTTTTACTTTTTCTTATTTTTTTTCTGATGCCTGGATACACCAGCCTATTAAGAGGCAAAGGAAGACGGATAGCAAGTCTGCTGCAGAGCTTTGTAGAAGTTGAGGGGGAAAAAAAATCCTTTTGGGAACAATTACTTCAAATGCTTAGAATGGTCCCAGTGATGAAAGGCCTCATTACATGTGATTTTTGGCAATCCACTTATCGGTAATGTTCGGATATATGTGGTGGTGGATTTGCAAGGTCTGCCTTGTAGGAGACTGCGATTCAATGAACGAGAAGTCTGGGTGCCATCTCTAATAATGGCGCAGTGTTTGTGATACTTTGATACCCAGACGGCTTTTAAACATTTTAAGAAATTTACGGTATTTATGTGCATAACGCGCACCATGGAAGCATCGGAGAATTCTCACCGCCACGTGCCCAGGATGTATGTAGCACACCCCGTCCTTCAGCCTTGCAGACGCCCCCCCCCCCCCCTGCCCCCTTTAACGTTTTTCTGACTAGTGTCAAAATGACAGCCTGGAGTTGCTGTGTAAAATACAGCGGCTTCTGTCAAACAAGATTGACCTTCTGGCGCAGTGTTTATAAACACAGTTCAGGTGTGAGATATAGAAGAGGTACAATGCAACATTGTTTGCTCTGCATTTACTCTGTATACCAGGTATTCCATGCATCCCCATGAAAGTAAACACGGCCTTCAGACGGGCATAGGCAGTAGTACGTCTGCGTGAACCAGGCCTTTGAATGATCAGCACTGCAGCCTCTGGATTCCTGTGTGCCGTTTTCCCAAACTTCTGTCTGGAAACGCACACTCTGCAATTCTTTGAAAGTCTCTCTGACCCCCCCCCCTCCCCTTCCCCGGTGTCTACAGATCCCACCATGCCAAGCAAAGCCGCTGATGATGCAGTACAGCCAGCCTTCCTGTACCGGGCCCAGGCCCCATCATTTCAAAAAGGGGGGGGGGGGGGTCATGTGCACCTGTCGGGCAGGAGGGACAAGTGTACTGCCTTATTGCTGCTCTTCCAGTTCCCCCTGCAGTGCTTCTGGCTCCTCTCCATCCCTCCGGCTGCACTGCAGGGGACCTTGTCAGGTTGGCTGTACGGGACCCCATGATTTCTAGCAGCAGCCCTGATGCCAAGCGCCACTAGGTTTTCATGGCCCATCCAGCCTGCTATGGGTGCTTGTACATGGGGGTCACTGTGCATTAGGGGTGCGCATCTTCCCTGGTCCCACGATTCGATTACGATTATCCTGTCTTCTGCGATGCATCACGATTACTGCGCATGTTTAACAAAACCTTCAAGCTATGAATAAGCACTGCTCTCGGTGCGAAACGCGTTAGATGTGATCTTTTGTGTCAATAAAAGCACAGGATTTTAAGTTTTTCCCGGTGTGCGGCTGTTCAGAGTTCCTTCCACTGTTGTCTAAAGCTTCAAGCAGTTAGAAAAACAATTTTTCTACAGTGGCAGAGGAGGGATGGCTGGGGTCAGGGGCAGATGGGGGGGGGGGTGGTGGCTGGGATCAGGGGCAGATGGGGGGGGGGTGGTGGCTGGGATCAGGGGCAGATGGGGGTGGTGGCTGGGATCAGGGGCAGATGGGGGGGGTGGTGGCTGGGATCAGGGGCAGATGGGGGGGGTGGTGGCTGGGATCAGGGGCAGATGGGGGGGTGGTGGCTGGGATCAGGGGCAGATGGGGGGGTGGTGGCTGGGATCAGGGGCAGATGGGGGGGGTGGCTGGGATCAGGGGCAGATGGGGGGGTTGGTGGCTGGGATCAGGGGCAGATGGGGGGGGGGTGGTGGCTGGGATCAGGGGCAGATGGGGGGGTGGCTGGGATCAGGGGCAGATGGGGGGTGGTGGCTGGGATCAGGGGCAGATGGGGGGGGTGGCTGGGATCAGGGGCAGATGGGGGGGTGGCTGGGATCAGGGGCAGATGGGGGGGGTGGCTGGGATCAGGGGCAGATGGGGGGGTGGCTGGGATCAGGGGCAGATGGGGGGGGGGGGGGTGGTGGCTGGGATCAGGGGAAGATGGGGGGGGTGGCTGGGATCAGGGGAAGATGGGGGGTGGTGGCTGGGATCGGGGGCAGATGGGGGGGGGGGGAGTGGTGGCTGGGATCGGGGGCAGATGGAGGGGGGGGTGGCTGGGATGAGGGGCAGAGGGGTGATGGGATCAGTGATACTGGCACTCACCAGCTCGATTAATTTCCCTTCATCATCTCTAACACCTTTTTCCCCTTCTCCCGTTGGCTATTATTTTCCTGATAATTTTGTCTTTGTTTCTATTTTTCTAACTTACATTTTTTTAATGTTTTTAATATTTTTAATTTCACATTAAAAAGGTGCAACGCTGAAAAAAAAACTTTTTTTTATTTTTTTATTTTTTTTTTTTTAATGCAAAATAAATCTAACATGTCCACAGAGGGTACACAGGGTATGAGAGCTGAAGTGGTGTAAATGCACATGAGCCATTATTTATTAGGTGACACATTTGCCTGTTCTAGAAGAAAATATCCAACATCTATTTTTTATTTTTTTTTCTTTCCTGCAAATGCTAATTTAATTAATAGTCATCTTGATGGTTTAAGCAGAGCCAACAGTTTCTAATGATTTCCTATAGAGACCTGCAGAGGTCCTTTGCCTAAATCTATATTTGCTGAAGATGCAACCAACTCCTTTTATTTACAGTTACCCTCGATATTACCAGGCCGAAGCTCGACTGCCTCTGTGTATAAAGTGTCCTGTTGGTACAAAAGGTGTTTTTTATGTGGATTTAGCTTATGTGGTCTAAAGTAAAAAAATAAATGTTATATTTAAGTATAAAAAGCATTCTGGGACATGGACCTAACAAAAATGGCCACCCCACATCAATTCAAAAAGATAGTGTTATTCCTATCACCATGTCCATGAACTAAACATCTCCCCATGTCCCATGGCCTGGGCATCTCCCCATGGCCCGGGCATCTCCCCATGTCCCATGGCATCTCCCCATGTCCCATGGCATCTCCCCATGTCCCATCTCCCCATGTCCCATGGCATCGTCCCCATGGCCCGGGCATCTCCCCATGGCCCGGGCATCTCCCCATGGCCCGGGCATCTCCCCATGGCCCGGGCATCTCCCCATGGCCCGGGCATCTCCCCATGGCCCGGGCATCTCCCCATGGCCCGGGCATCTCCCCATGGCCCGGGCATCTCCCCATGTCCCATGGCCCGGGCATCTCCCCATGTCCCATGGCCCGGGCATCTCCCCATGTCCCATGGCCTGGGCATCTCCCCATGTCCCATGGCCCGGGCATCTCCCCATGTCCCATGGCCTGGGCATCTCCCCATGTCCCATGGCCTGGGCATCTCCCCATGTCCCATGGCCTGGGCATCTCCCCATGTCCCATGGCCTGGGCATCTCCCCATGTCCCATGGCTGGGATCGGGGGCAGATGGGGGGGGGGGGGGGGTGGCTCATCTCATCTCGTCTATTAGTGCCCTCCACTGCCACATATAAGTGCAGCATATTAGTGCCACCTCATCAATGCCCACCAGTTCAGCCTATCAGTGCCCATCGGGCTGCCTCATCAGCGCACATCAGTGAGTTTTTACAAAAAAAAAAAAAAAAAAATATATATATATATATATATATATATATATATATATATATATATATATATATATATATATATATATATATATATATATATATATATATATATATATATATATATATATATATATATATATAAATAAAACCCAGCAGTGATCAAATGCCACCAAAAAAAAAAAAGCTCCATTTGTGTGAAGAAAATGATAAAAAATGTGTTTGTGTACAGTGTAGAATGACTGCGCTATTGTCATTCAAAGTGCGACAGCGCTGAAAGCTGAGAAATGGCGCCTGGGCAGGAAGGGGGTGTTAGTGCCCGGTAGGCAAGTGGTTAAAGTGAACCCGCTGCGCTGATGCACACGTGTGCTACACTGGCAGGAATTGGTTAATCACCGACACAAAAATAACAGGATATATCGCTGTATAAATCCCAAGTAAGGCACCGGCTGGATCTAGTTCCATCTAATTAAAATGATGAGTTGGTAACCCTCGTTTTAATAAAGTTCCCCTGCTAGAGACAGGCGATGCCGAAAACTGTCACGTCGCTGGCAGTTGTCGGCAACAGGTAGCGGGCGCCCTTCATGAATAAAGCACCCGCGTGCTCTTCAGAGGGAAACGACTTCCTCTTTCCCAATAATTGTCCTATTTAAGGGGAAGAAAAGGGTAATTGATGTCAGCAAAGTTCATCTCCGTGTTTGAGGCCGTTGAGTGCTTTCTGACAGATTCTATAACTCCTTTGTCTCTTTAGTTACCTTTATAACTGAGGTTGCATTATCCTTCTTTTTTTTTTTTTTTTTTTTTTATAATTCGCACATTTTTATAGAGCAGAAAATATTGTTTCCTTAGTGAGGCGCCTTTCTTATCCAGACGGGTTTTATTAGTCCGAGGCCGCTCTGAATTCCATCGCGGAACAGCTTTACTTGTCACACAAGTCCGCTTATTATTCTCTAAATGGATTCCACTGTAGGGACATCTCTACCCAGGATCGGGGAATTTTTGCATACATTTGTCACTTGCAATACCAAAGACTGGAGGAAAAGGCTCACGGTTGGCGTAAGTAATTTCTGCAGTAGCCGTAGACGGGGGAGAGTCGAAATATCCCCTCCAATAAGACTTAACCACTTCAGCCCCGGACCAATTGGCAGCCAAAGGACCAGGCCCCTTTTTGCGATTCGGCACTGCGTCGCTTTAACTGACAATTGCGCGGTCGTGCGGCGTGGCGCCCAAACAAAATTGGCGTCCTTTTTTTTCCACAAATAGAGCTTTCTTTTGGTGGTATTTGATCGCCCCTGCGGTTTTTATTTTTTGCGCTATAAACAAAAAAAGAGCGACAATTTTGAAAAAAATTCAATATTTTTTACTTTTTTGCTATAATAAATATCCCCACAAAATATATATATATAAAAAAATTTTTTTCCTCAGTTTAGGCCGATACGTATTCTTCTACATATTTTTGGTAAAAAAAATCGCAATTAGCGATTATTGAATGGTTTGCGCAAAAGTTATAGCGTTTACAAAATAGGGGATAGTTTTATAGCGTTTTTATTAATATTTTTTTTTTTTACTAGTGATGGCGGCGATCAGCGATTTTTTATTGTGACTGCGACATTATGGTGGACACATCGGACATTTTTGACACATTTTTGGGACCATTGTCATTTATACAGAAATCAGTGCTATTTAAATAGCACTGATGCCTATGTAAATGACAGTGGCTGTGAAGGAGTTAACCACTAGGGGGCGGGGAGGAGTTAGTGTGACGTGTTGTGTGTTTTTTTTTTTTTTTACAGTAGGGGGCGTGGCTGACATCTGACGTCACTGATCGGCTTTCCCCGATGACAGGGAACAGCCGATCAGTAACAGGCAGTGTAGGAAGCGTGGGGAGAGGTTTGTTTACGCAGACCTCTCCCCGTTCTTCAGCTCTGTGACCCGATCGCTGGACACCAGCGGCGATCGGGTCCGCTGGTCCCGCGGCCGTGGTCACGGAGCTCCCGACCGGGTCGCGAGCGCGACCCCACGGCTAAGCAATTAAAGGGGACGTACCCGTAAGTCCTTTTGATTAGCCATGCCCTTCTGAGGACGTAAATATACAGTGGGTGGTCGGGAAGCGGTTAAAGTGGAACTCCAGCCTTCCCTTCGGTCTTGGACAGTTGTCCTGGCTCCTCTCCCGTGTTGAAATGGCTTACTCTGATTTCACTGCACACTGTGAGCTTCTCACATTGTGCATCAGAAGCTGCAGCAAGTCGGAGCCCGCCCAATTTCTTGTTTTGGAGGACATCCCGCATCGGAAAACCCGGGCAATTTCTTATGGAGTCCCTCAAGGATCACCCTTGTCACCGGTAGTCTTCAACATTTACATCCGTCCACTCTTCAAAATCATCAGCAAATCGGATCTATGCCTCAATTCATACGCTGACGACACTCGACTTTACTTCCGCGTCACCGGACGAAAAGGCCAATACCAGAAACTAGAAAAATGTCTAACATTGATGGATGACTGGATGACCACTAGCGCCCTCAAACTCAATGGATCGAAAACAGAGCTTCTGCTCCTCAACGTAAACCGAAAAAAAAAAAAAAACTAAGACCCCCCATGGACACCACCCACCATCCTTGGACAGACCATCCTTCCAAGCACCAAAGCCAAAAGCCTCGGAGTCATCTTTGACTCAGAGATGACCATGGAGGCACAAATAGGATCAGTAGTCAGCGGATCCCATCATAGTTAGCTAGGCCGAAAAAAGACACAAGTCCATCCAGTTCAACCATAAAACCATCTTCTCCACCTGCTACGCAGACTCATCCCCTTCATTCCAGAAAAGGAGAAAGTTGTAGTAGTTGGAACGATCATCAATTCGTGACTCGACTTCCTAATTACCAGATTGCAGGCCTACAAGTCTTTGGACGACTTGTAGGCCTGCAATCTGGTAATTGGGTAGTCCTATGTACACACAGCAGCAAGACTAGTCACGGGAAAGAGAAACCCTGCGAATCAATCTCCCCTCCCCTGAGGACCTTCCATTGGCTAACGGTAAAGAATAGGATCACATTCAAGACCCTCTGCCTCGCCCACAAATGTACACAAGGAAACGCTCCTCAATACCTATGTGAGAAAATAAAACAATACATACCCAATCGCAGCCTCCGATCAACAAACCAAAACCGCCTCCTCATCCCTAAATCCCGCTACAAATCTAAGGGAGAACGGAGATTCGCAGTCCAAGGACCACGGCTATGGAACGCTCTACCCACCAACATCCACATGGAAGAAAAACATTGGGCCTTCAGAAAAAAACTCAAGACCTACCTCTTCTAATAAGCAGGACAACACAGGCCAGAGCAAGCGACTTGAGGCGATTCAGTTCGCATAACAGCGCTATACAAATCCACCCATTCGTTCATCATCTACCATGGGTGCTCAATAGACATGTGCACAATAGAAAAAATTTGTTTATTTTCGTTTAGTTTTTTTCGTTGATTCGTAACGATTCGTAAGTCGTCGGTATTCGTAGCGATTCTTATTTTCGTTAGAGTTATTTTTTCGTTGATTCGTTTTTCCGTTAGTTTCATTTTCGTTTATTCGCAATTCGGACGCATTCGTATTTTCGTAGATTTAGTTACATTCGTACTTTCGTTAGATTGATTTATTCGTACTTTCGTAACATTGTTTTCGTGGATTCGTAATCGGAGCATAATTCATAATGTTATGTAATGTGTATGCTATTATTACATTGTAAGAGACACGGAAAATTACAAATCGAAAGAAAAGGTTACGAATGAATGAATTTTTTCATTCAATCCATTCGAAGCACGTTAAGCAGCGCCATTGTAAGAGACACGGAAAATAACCAATTCAACAAAAAAAAAAGTTACGAATGTACGAATTTTTTCGTTCATTTTGATTTTCGTTGTTCCTGTTTTTCGGATTTTCTTCTTTCGTAGATTCGTTGTTTCTAATTTGTTTTTTTCGGATTTTCTTTGTTTTTCAGATTCGTTCGATTCGAACATTCGTTATTTGTTAAAAGTCTTAGCGAATCATTCGTACGATAACGAATTTTAACGAAAAAAAACGAAACGAATTGCACATGTCTAGTGCTCAACCTGTGGCCTTCTAGCAGTTGCCGGAAGTTACCAGTCCCATGAGGCGTTGCAAGGCTGACAGCGGTGCCAGGACTAGTTCACCTAGAGCTCAGGGCAAACATGCCAAACTACGCCCCTCCCCCCAAGATGTATGAGCATAACAGTTGGGGAAAAATGATTTGATCCCCTGCAGATTGTGTAAGTTTTGCCCACTTACAAAGAAATGAAGGGTCTATCATTTTTTATCATAGGTGTATTTTATAGGATAGTAGACATGTGCAATTTGTTTCGTTTTTCGTACGAATGATCGAATCATACGAATCCGAAATACGAATCCGATTAACGAATCATTCAAATCGAACGAATCCGAAAAACAACGAAAATCCGAAAAAAATTATTAGAAACAACGAATGTACTAATGAAGAAAATCCGAAAAACGAACGAAAAAATTCGTACATTCGTAACTTTTTTTTGTTGTTGAATTGGTAATTTTCCGTGTCCCTTACAATGGCGCTGCTTAACGCGCTTCGAATGGATTGAACAAAAAAATTCGTACATTCATAACTTTTTTTTCTTTGTTGAATTTGTAATTTTCCGTGTCTCTTACAATGGCGCTGCTTAACGTGCTTCGAATGGATTGAACAAAAAAATTCGTACATTCGTAACTTTTTTTTTTTTTGTTGAATTGGTAATTTTCCGTGTCTCTTACAATGGGTTTGCTAAACGTGCTTCGAATGGATTGAACAAAAAAATTCGTACATTCGTAACTTTTTTTTTTTTTTTTCAATTTGTAATTTTCCGTGTCTCTATTGAACAAAAAAAATTCGTACATTCGTAACTTTTTTTTTTCGATTCGTAAATTATTAAAATGTAATAGCATACACATTACATAAAATTATGAATTATGCTCCATTACGAATGTACGAATAAATACGAATGCGTCCGAAAATTAAACTAACGAAAAAATAACTCTTACAAATGTACGAATCAACGGAAACGAAAAAAACGAAACAAAAACGATTTTTTTTCGGAAACAAAAATAAACAAATTTTTTTTGTTGTGCACATGTCTATAGGATAGAGACAGAATATCGAACCAAAAATCCAGAAAAAAACTTGATACAAATGTTATATATGGAGTAAAATAAGTATTCGATCCCCGACCAATCAACAATAATTCTGGTTCCCATAGACTGGCTCCAGTAGGGGCTCATGTGGTACACAGATCAGTCCCGTCAATGTAAGAAGGTTCTCCTAACGACAACTCGTTATGTGTATAAAAGACACCTGTCCACAGAATCTCTTCCCTCCAATCCTCACCATCATGGGGAAGACCAAAGATCTGTCAGAGGACGTCGGGGAGAAGATTGTAGACCTGTACAAGGCTGGAATGGGCTACAAGACCATCAGCAAGAAGATCGGTGAGAAGGAGACAACTGTTGGAGCCATTATTCGCAAATAGAAGAAATACAAAATAACTATAAATCGTCCTCAGTCTGGAGCTCCATGGAAGATTTCGCCCTCATGGGGTGAGGATGGTCATGAGAAATGTGAGGGATCAGCCCATAACTACTCCGGAGGAGATTGTGAATGACCTCAAGGCTGTTGGAACCAAAGTCCCCAAACAAACCATTGGTAGCACAATACGCCGCCATGGATCGATATCCTGAAGCGCCCGCAAGGTCCCCCTCCTCAAGAAGGCACATGTACAGGACTGTCTGAAGTTTGCCAATGAGCATCTAAATCGGGGATCTTCAAACTACGGCCCTCCAGCTGTTGCGGAACTACACTTCCCACCAGGCAATGAAAAACTCTGACATTCAGACATGACTAGGCATGATGGGAATTGTAGTTCCTGAACAACTGGAGGGCCGTAGTTTCAAGACCCCCCCCCCCCCCCCCCCACACACACACACTGATCTAAATGATTCAGAGGAGGATCGGGAGAAAGTTCTGTGGTCAGATGAGACCAAAATTCAGCTCTTTGGCATTAACTCGACTCGCGGTGTTTGGAGGAAGAAAAATGGTGACTATGACCCTAAGAACACCATCCCTACAGTCACACACGGAGGTGGAAACATGATGCTTTGGGGCTGTTTCTCTGATAAAGGTCCAGGCCGACTTTGCCTCATTGAGGGGGCCAATGGACGGGGCCATATATTGTAAAATCTTGGATGAGAA
>CM053033.1:13440933-13458433 GCA_028564925.1 Lithobates sylvaticus | reverse complement strand
GTACAGGTACGTCCCTTTAAATTTGCCACCGTGCCAACATGTGCGCACGCCGGTCGGTACCTCCGTGAGTCCGATCGTTCTGCGGACTCGATCGCCGCGTGGATACCCGCGATCGTGTAACGGGGAGATGCTGAAGTAAACAAGCATCTCCCTGTTCTGCCTAGCAACAGTGACCCTGATCTCTGCTCCCTGTGATTGGAGCAGAGATCAGTGATGTGCCACGCCCCCCACAGTTAGCAACACGCCCCTAGGACACACTTAACCTCTACACTGCCACCTTGTGGTTAACCACTTCACTGCCATTTATTTACACAGGAATCGGTGCATTTGTATAGCACTGATTGCTGTATAAGTGATAATGGTCTCAAAAATGTCTGATGTGTCCTCCATAATGTCGCAGTCACAATAAAAAATCGCCGCCATTACTAGTAAAAAAAAAAAATTAATAAAAATGCCATAAAACTATCCCCTATTTTGTAAACGGTATAACTTTTGCGCAAACCAATCAATAAACGCTTTATAGCGATTTTTTTTTTTTTTAAACAAACTTATGTAGAAGAATAAATATCGGCCTAAACTGAGAGAAAATCCCCCAAAAATATAATTTTTGGGGGGATATTTATTATTCAAAAATATTTATTATTCAAAAATGCCGCTTTTTTTGTTTATAGCACAAAAAAAACGCAGAGGTGATCAAATACCACCAACATAAAGCTCTATTTGTGGGACAAAAATGGATGTCAATGTTGTTTGAGAGCCACGTCGCACGACCGCGCAATTGTCAGCTAAAGCGACGCAGTGCCGAATCGCAAAAAGTGGTCTGGTCTTAAGCCAGCAAAATGGTCCGGGGCTGAAGTGGTTAAAGACTGAACCTTTTTCTGACATGTTGGTTTCAGGTTAAAAATCATTATTTTTTTTGCTATAAAATTACTTGGAACTTCTTTTTTTTTATTTTTTATTTTTTTAGCAGAGACCCTGAGGAAGAAAATGGCGGTTGTTGCAATATTTTTATGTTGCACTGTATTTGAGCAGCGGTCTTTCAAATGCAATTTTTTGGGGGGAAAAAAAAAAACACTTTAACCACTTCAGCCCCGGAGGATTTTACCCCCTCCCTTACCAGAGCACTTTTTGCGATTCGGCACTGCGTCACTTTAACTGACAATTGATCGGCCGTGCGACGTCCTTTTTTCCCCCCACAAATAGGGGGGGGGGGGCACGGTTTTGGTAAATTTTGTAAATAAGTAATTTTTCTCCTTCACTGAAGGTGTGCTGATGAGGCGACACTGATGGGCATCACTGATGAGGGGGCACTGATGAGGCACTGACAAACATCACTAAAGGGCATCGCTGATGGGCACTAATATGCAACACTGATGGGTGGCACTCAGGAGGAGGCACTGAAGGGCATCACTGATGGGCACTAATATGCAGCAATAATGGATGGCACTCAGGAGGCACTGAAGGGCATCACTGAAGGGCATCACTGGGCATTGATGAGAAGGCACTAATATGCATCATTGATGGGCACTAATATGCAGCACTGATGGGTGGCGCTCATAAAGGAGGCACTGATGGTAACTAATGTCCAGCAATGATGGGTGGCACTCATCAGGAGGCACTGATATGCATCCATGATGGTCGCTGATGAGAAGGCACTAATATGCAGCACTGATGGGCAGCACTGACGGGCACTAATGCAGCAATGATGGGTGGCACTCAGGAGGCACTGAAGGGCATTGAGAAGGCACTAATATGCATCATTGATGGGCACTGACAGTCATCACTCATGGGCACTAATATGCAGCACTGATGGGTGGCGTTTATAAAGGAAACACTGATGGGCACTGAAGGGCATCACTGATGGGCACTAATATCCAGCAATGATGGGTGGTACTCATGAGGCACTGAAGGGCATCACCAATGGGCACTAATCTGCAGCACTGATGGGCATCAGTAATGGGCACAGATGGGCAGCACTGACATGCATTGTGTGGTGGCTCCAGTGTTACCACATTTATGCTTACGGCCAGCAGGAACGTGTTAAAATCTATGTAAACTCAATCAATGAATGTCTCTTAATTGTTCCCTTTTTAAGTCTGTTATAATTTACAGTTGAAAGTGTTTTGTAATATCTATTCGGCTGTTTAGAGTTCCCCTTTAATCCTTTGAAATGACCCCATTCCATTCTTCAATCCCATAGAGGTCGGGGTGATTTTTACTTTTACAATCTCTATATTTTATATAGTGATGAAGTCAGACGTTGTTGTGTGTAGTGTGATTGTTGCACAGGCCGGGTCTTGTAGATTGTGTGTCGGGAAAATTAATTTGCCGTTGTTTGTAATTAAAGCTTAGCTGGTAGATTAGAAGATGCGCCGCGAGAATGAAAAGCGAGCGGCTGTTCTCGGTGGATATTTATCGATCGGCAGCTGGATTCCCTCAACTTATCCAAAACCCGCCAAACAAATCTTCTTCTTTATTTTTTTTTTTCTACTGCCATCGGCTCCAGAGGGGCCCGGCGCTGTGTGCCAACCGAGCGTGATCTTGGGTAAAAGTCGGGTCACCGAGATGTTCTAAGTAGGCAACTCGATCCACATCTAAAGAGCCACATAAAAGCCAACAATCGTCTACTGATCTCATGTACTGGAGGTGTTGCAGAGGGTTCCGGGATACAATCGTCTCCTAAAACGGAATTTGGAACTACAGATAAAATTTTATTCTAATGTGATAAATATGGAACCTAATATTGGTTCCTTCACCCAGCGCAATTCATGTCTTCAACCCAAAAATTGTGAGTCGGACTAATAAACGTATTGTCTAGTGCCGTGCCCAAGATATCGGGATACCAAAATAGACAAAGTAAATAAATTACCATCATTTAACCCCTTTGTGTCTAATTGGAAAAGGAATCTTCATGCCTGAGCACAATTTTGAAACGTGTTGGTAAAACCGCACAAATCATCACAACTACTTTTGTACATCCAGGTGGATTACACTGCGTTTCTTATTTTTTTTTTTTTTTAGGACAAATTGGGCTTTTATTTGGTGGTAAATGTTAATGGCTGCCTCCTGTTGTGGTTTTCTTTTTTTTTTATCATCAAAGAAAATCTGGCCCAAAATACCGTATATACTCAAGTATAAGCCGACCCGAATATAAGCCGAGGCACCTAATTTTACCACAAAAACCTGAGAAAACGTATTGCCTCGGGTATAAGCCTAGGGTTAGAAATGCGCAGCTACTCTAAGTGGAAAAGAGGGTCAATAATGCCCATTTGCAGCCTCACTGTGCCCATTTGCAGCCTCACTGTGCCCATTTGCAGGCCTCACTGTGCCCATTTGCAGCCTCACTGTGCCCATCTGCAGCCATAGGTCCCCCAAACTTCAATCTCTGTAGTTAAGGGTTCCTAGATGCCCCCTAGCTGCAGCCAAAATTTTGTGGTCCCTGGACCCAAAGGGTCCCAAAATGACATTGCTGCAGATGGACACAGTTGACCGACTTTGGGGCCCCGTATCTCGGGGGCCACTTGGTGCCAGAAAATTTGGTGCGCAAACCCAGTGGACACCCCTAACTAGAGTCATTTCCAGCAAATAACAAAAAAGGCAGATTTTAACGTGTGCAGACATTTTAAAAAAGGTCCCGGTAGGCAAGTGGTTAAAAGCACCTATTACAGAGAGTCCCAGAATTGTGACGACGCCCCTAATTAGAGTGCAATGGAAAGCGCCCAGAGTTTGCAGCACAAGCCTTGCGCAGGGTAAATCGTCACATTACAGATAACTGCCAAAGAACTAAAAAAAAAAGTCCCCATTTATCTTCCTGAACTACCGTATATACTCGAGTATAAGCCGACCCGAATATAAGACGAGGCACTTAATTTTACCACAAATAAATGGGAAAACTTACTGACTCGAGTATAAGCCTAGGGTGAGAAATGCGCAGCTACTGTAAGTGGAAAAGAGGGTCAACAATGCCCATTTGCAGCCTCACTGTGCCCATTTGCAGCCATAGGTCCCCCGAACTTCAAACTTGTAGTTAAGGGTTCCTAGATGCCCCCCTAGCTGCATCCAAAATGTTGGGGGTCTCTGGACTCAAAGGGTCCAGAAATGACATTGCTGCAGATGGACACAGTTGGCCGACTTTGAGGCCCCGTATCTCGGGGCCACTTGGTGCCAGAAAATTTGGTGTGCAAACCCAGTGGAACTATTACTACAACATATCCAAAGATGGTGTTCCTATCACCAAGTGGCCCCCGAGATACCGGGCCCCAAAGTCGGGTTGGAAAATGTAATTCTCTGCTGCAGAAAAGTGCTTGACTCCAGTATAAGCCGAGGAGGGCATATTCAGCGCAAAAAAATGTGCTGAAAAACTCAGCTTATACTTGAGTATATACAGTAATAAAAAAAAAAAAAAAATTATATATATATATATAATATATATATATATATATATATAATATATAATATAATTATTTTTTTTTTTTTAATCTAGCTGTATATTTCTTGTTACTACTTCTCTTCCACCAAAGAACAACCCGTAATCCATTCTCCTGACGATCGCAGCGATACCACATCGGTGTATGTTAGTTGTTGTATTAATGAATGAGTAACTTGTATAGCGCTACATATGCGAACTATCGGCGCTTTTGCCACCAGTGTCCAATCTGGGTCTTCAGAAGAGGTAGGTCTTGAGCTTCTTCCTGAAGGCCAGATGGTTTTCTTTCAAGTGGATGTCCGCGGGTAGAGCGTTCCATAGCCGTGGTCCTTGGACTGCGAACCTCTGTTCGCCTTTTTAATTTATAACGGGTCTTGGGGTTGTGGAGGAGGTTCTGGTTAGTTGACCGGAGGGGGCGACTTGGGGTGTAGTGCTTTATTTTGTCGCAAATCAGCTTCTGACAAGGCTTATCCTTATGGGAAAAAATAACAATAAGGGTCCAGTTCACTTCTAGTCTATTCACGTTGCCAACTAAGCCCTGATGAAGGGGGAGCTCTTGGATCCCAGATACACGTTGGAAACCTTTTTTGGGACTGTCTTCTCTTTTTATGGAGCCATCAGGGGGTCTATTAGACCCCTAATGTCGTCTCTCCTGACCTCCAAAGTAGCCCTGGTTGTAAGAGTCAGGGAATGTCAACCTCCCTTTGTGATAGCATTGGACAGGTCCTCTGCCAGAAAAGGCTTGGTCTTCATCTGCTCATAATTTTTTTTTAATGGCGAAAAAAGGCTCCACTCACACACCGTTCGCCGATAAGTACCGACATAAAATGAACTGTTCTATTACCTCTCCCTTCCTCCTGGGAAAAGGAAATGAGTCAAAGGTGCAATGAAAGTTGTAGCACAACTGGTAAACGCAATCCTATAGGGAACCATGTAAGTTGGTATGGCGTTAAGTTGATGGCACTTGGTCACCAAACGTTCTCTTGTTACCCATGGTGTGGGTCTGAGATGTTTGGACAATTGGGCTGTAACAAAAACTGGAATTTGAGCTCCACTTTACAAATTTACTTCAAAAACAGTCAAGGGGACCATCCAAAAAATGGATCAAAGTGTTTTTGGGGGGCCCAAGAGTGGCCAAATCGGCTTCCGAGACGGCTTATCCTACTGGGAAAAAATAACAATAAGGGTCCAGTTCACTTCTAGTCTCTTCACGTTGTTGCCAATTATGCCCCGATGAAGGGGGAGCTCTTGGATCACCGATACTTGTTGGAAACCTTTTTTTGGGACTGTCTTCTCTTTTATGGAGCCATCAGGGGTCTATTGGACCCCTAATGTCTCTCCTGACCTCCAAAGTAGCCCTGGTTGTAAGAGTCAGGGAATCTCAACCTCCCTTTGTGATGGCATGGGACAGGTCCTCTGCCAGAAAAGGCTTGGTCTTCATCTGCTCATAATTTAATAATGGCGGAAAAAGGCTCCACTCACACCCTTCGCCGTTAAGCACCGACATAAAATTATATAAAATGAGCTGTTCTATTACCTCTCCCTTCCTTCCTGTGAAAAAGAAATGAGTCAAAGTTGCAATGAAAGTTGTAGAATCATGTAAGATGGTGTGGTGGCCAATTACCAGACCGGAGTTTGTAATCCTTAAATTGTCGCTCTGGTGGCACAGCAAGTCCCACGCAACGGGGACATGAGTGCGACGCACAAGACAAAAGTAAAACGTGTTATGCCCGGTACACACGGTCGGAAATTTCCGACGGAAAATGTCCGATCGGACCATGTTGTCAGAAAATCCGCCCGTTGTTTGGGCTCCATCGGACTTTTTTCCGTCTGCATTTCCGACGGAAAAAAATTGCGATCCTGCTCTCAAATTTTCCGACAACAAAATCCTATCGGACTTTTTTCCGATCGTGTGTAGAGAATTCCGACGGACAAAGTGCCACGCATGCTCAGATCAAATTATGAGACCAAAGCTATTGGCTACTAGCCTCTACGTAGTTCCGTCGTACGCAACGATCAGAATGATCGGATTTTCCGACAACTTTGTCCAACCGTGTGTATGCAACACCACTGTCGGACAAAATCCGTCGGAAAAAATCTGACGGATTTTGTGGTCGGAATTTCCGACCGTGTGTACGGGGGGCTTATAGGATATAAATGATGGACTAACAACAACCCTCGGGCTAGGGCCCTCCGAGGGTCAGTGCGTTTTATACCTGAGCCTGTAGACCCAGGGAGGCAAGGGGAGCGGTCACACAATAGAAGAAAGACACCAAAAACAAACAAAACTAGGCATGGAACAAAACAAAATAAAACCAAAATAAAAACACACACAAGGTCCCTCAGGCTCGGGATGGGGTCAAATTAGTTTGAGAGTCCTAGACTGGTTGGGAGCAAAGTAGGGAATGCATAGATGGGATCACCATGGGGCCCACACCTTAAGGAATTTTGGCATGGGACTCGTGGAGGATATCCGACATTTTTTTCATGAATCCTAAGGGTCTTCAAGGAGAGATGTATTTCAAGCATTTCTTTCCTTTAATTTTTGATGATTATGGCTTACAGCTAGTGACACCCCCAAAATTCAATATCTCAGAAAGTTAGAATATTACACAAGACCAATAAATAAAGGATTTTTTAATACAGAAAAGTTGGCTTAGTGAAAAGTATGTCCACGGTCACCAAAAATGTTTAGGTAGGGTGGTACGTGTTAAGTAACCTCCACATGAATGGCAGGAGGTTTCGCAGGAGAACATTGCCCAAAGCACCAGGATTGTCTGCTTTACATGCTGTGTTTTTTATCCTCTTTTATGTGAGTAGTTTTTTTTTTTTTTTGTTTGTTTTTATTGGATATGTACTATAGCAAAAAGTAAAAAAATTATTTATATATATATATATATATATATATAATATATATATATATATATATATATATATATATATATATATATATATATATATATATATATATATATATATATATATATAATTATATTTATTTCAAAATTGAAGTTTTTTTTTTATTTATTTTTTTATAGCGCAAAAGGTGATCAAGTACCACCAAAATAAAGCTCTATTTGTAGGGGAAAAAAGAGACATACATTTTGTTTGGGTACAGCGTCCCAATTGTCTGTCAGTTAAAGTAACGCAGTGCCGTATCGCCTAAAATGGCCTGGTCATTAAGGGGGGGTAAATCCTTCTGGGGATGAAGTGGTTAAAGGATCTTCTACTGGCAGCTTGGTTCCAGACACCACAGCATACCGTTCAGAGGTCTAGTGGCGTCCAATGCCGTGACGGGGGGGGGTCAGGGCTAGTTTGGTGGCAGAAAGAGGGGCCTCCACAATATTGGGCTGGTGTCCATAAAGTCATGGCTGATCGGTGCCTCGCATGTGCCCACATATAGGGTATATGTGTGGTTATATTGGTCCTGGAACACTTCTTTAACCACTTCAGCCCCGGACCAATTGGCAGCCAAAGGACCAGGCCCCTTTTTTGCGATTCGGCACTGCGTCGCTTTAACTGACAATTGCGCGGTCGTGCGACGTGGCTCCCAAATAAAATTGGCGTCCTTTTTTTTCCCACAAATAGAGCTTTCTTTTGGTGGTATTTGATCGCCCCTGCGGTTTTTATTTTTTGCGCTATAAACAAAATAGAGCGACAATTTTGAAAAAAATTCAATATTTTTTGCTATAATAAATATCTCCAAAAAATATATAAAAAACATTTTTTTTTCCTCAGTTTAGGCCGATACGTATTCTTCTACATATTTTTGGTAAAAAAAAATCGCAATTAGCGATTATTGATTGGTTTGCGCAAAAGTTATAGCGTTTACAAAATAGGGGATAGTTTTATAGCATTTTTATTAATATTTTTTTTTTTTTTTTACTAGTAATGGCGGCGATCAGCGATTTTTTTTATTGTGACTGCGACATTATGGCGGACATTTTTGACACATTTTTGGGACCATTGTCATTTATTCAGCAATCAATGCTATTTAAATGCATTGATTCCTGTGTAATTGACACTGGCAGTGAAGGGGTTAACCACTAGGTGGCAGTGTAGGGGTTAAGTATGCCTAGGGGTGTGTTTTCTTACTGTGGGGGGGGGCGTGGCTGTCAGCTAGTGAATGCTGATCTCTGCTCCAATCACAGGGAGCAGAGATCGGCGTCACTAGTTGCTAGGCAGAACGGGAGATGCTGTTTATTTCCCCATCTCCCCGTTCAGCCTTCCCGTGAGGCGATCGCGGGTGTCCCCGCGGTGCGGCGGCATCTTAAAGGGGATGTGTATATATACGCCCTTATGCCTGTCCGTGCCATTCTGTCGATGTATTTTGTTGTGCGCCGGTCGGGAAGCGGTTAATGGGATAATAATGAAGCTGCTTTGCTGGTGATACTGATGGAGTTATTGCAAACTCATTTTCAAAGGCTTTTTTTTTTTTTTTTTTCTAGTACTATCAAGAATAATATTATGTTTTTTTTTTTTTTTTGTTTTTTTTTTAATTGGGAAAGTTACCACAGCACCATTATCCCGTAGTTTGGTGTCCCTTGTCAATTTGACATTGTATTTTTTTAAATGAACCTGCTACTCCCAAACTATCATTTGAAGTAAAACACACAGCCAAGTATTATTCTACACAATTTTTTTATTGTGCATTAAAAAAAAAAAAAAAATTAGACATGTTATCTGCCAATAGAACTTAATCAAAAAGTACATTCTATGCATGTAAAAATTTTGAAAATATATCAATTCATTATTCAACCAAAAAAAATTGTCAAAGCAATAACTCCAAAGCCAATAATAAATAACACGTTATCTCCTCCGATTCTGCAACATGTCTGGTTCAGAAAGGAACTGAAAAGCGCTAAATGACACGCAAAATGAAACGCGCGAAAAGAAAAGCGTAAATCAACACTCGCCAAACTTCTACTAACACGAAATTAGCAGGAGGAGGCCATTAAAGCGTGGCTAATCTACGTAGTAGGTCACTATGTTCGTAATTGTTGGCCAACATTTGTGTAACCGTGTGTATGCAAGACAAGTTTGAGCCAACGCCCTTCGGACAAAATTCCACGGGTTTGTTGGCCAACAATTCGATCGTGTGTACGAGGCATAAGGCCTAATGTATGTGTCTGCTCTAAACTTCTGTTTGGAAGTAACTGCATTAGACAATTTTAACTTCTAGAGGAAGCGATATTAATGTTTTGTCATTTTTGTGTACACGCACTGCCTGCCTTTTTAGGACGTTTAAATTGCACATTTTTTTTAGATTGCTCTAAATTATGCATGATTCCAAAGAGACAGCGAGTCTAATGTATGTATCGGATCTATCTCCTTTTAGTTGGAAGTAACTGTTTTACTGTTTTCTTAAAACTGATAAATAAAGCCAAGTGTGCCGAATCCCATGGATTAGCCTGTCGTATCCATTAGAATATAGACATGATTTTGTTTAGGTTCCTCAACGCCCGCATTTCCCATTTTTTGTTTCAGCTGATCTGATCATCCATAATAACTACCGTATTTATCGGCGAATAACACGCACTTTTCCCCCCTCAAAATCGGGGGAAAGTCGTGGGTGCGTGTTATACACCGATACCCCCCAAAAAAAGTGACAAAAATGGCAAGCGCTGACGAAAGACCGAATCGCGTCCGAAAAAAACGAAGCGGCGCCGGAAAAGGCAGAGCCGACTGTTCGGCTCCGCTCGTAGTCCCACCTCCCTGCGCTCGCTCCGGAAATAGCAGGGAGGCGGGACCGCGAGCGGAGCCGAACAGTCGGCTCGGTCTTTTCCGGCACAGCTTCGTTTTTTTCGGCCGCGATTCGGTCTTTTTCGGCGGCGCACGCGACAGAGCGTCTCGGCGGCGGGAAACCCGGACAAGGCTACAATGACGCTGGGCAAGGCTACAATGACGCTGGCAAGGCTACAATGACGCTGGGCAAGGCTACAATGACGCTGGGCAAGGCTGCAATGACGCTGGGCAAGGCTACAATGACGCTGGGCAAGGCTGCAATGACGCTGGGCAAGGCTGCAAATGACGCTTAAATGTAAGTTTTTTTTTTTTTTTTTTTTTTTTTTTTCCCTAAACTTCCCTCCTAAAAACTTTTTTTCCTTAAAATGACCTCCTAAACTTGGGGTGCATGTTATATGCCGATAAATACGGTAGTTTTCTGAAAGCACCAAAACTCTTCTCTTGTGTTGGAGAATATAACCACTTCTACGTTACCGTTTCTTCAGTCTGATCTCATTCCTGGCTGTTGGGATATTGACCAAACACTGTTTATAGTCCTCAATTCCCATGTGCCGTCTGTTGATTTTGTGTGTTGGATTTAGAAACAATCAGCCTCTTCTGCTGATCAGGTCATGCATAATAACTAGCTTTCTGAAAGTTCCAAAACTCTGCTCTGCTGTTGGAGGACATGAAGGTTTTGGCTCCACCATTTCCCAAATTTTTTCTCATTCCCAGCTATAGGGATATAGAAATGGCTCTATTTAGGTTCCTCAACTTCCACATTTTACTTTTGTTTCTGCTGATCTGATCATCCATAATAACTAGCTTTCTGAAAGTTCAAAAACTCTACTCTACTCTAATGTAGGAAGACACATGAACATATTTTACTCCTATTTCCTCAGTCTGATCTCACTTCTGGCCATTGCGATGACCACCAGGTTCTTTTTACATTCTTCAACGTCTAGGCTTTCTCGTGGAATTTGTTTTTAACCGTCTATTCCTCATGAATTTAGAAACCACCAGCATCTTGCTTCAGCTCATCTGATCGTCTGTAATAACTTTCTGAAAGCTCCAAAACTCTACTCTGCTGTTGGAGAGGACCTGAAATGTTTTTACTCTACCATTTACTCAAACTTATCTTCTTCCCAGCCATTGGGATATAGACTTGGTTCTGTTTAGGTTCCTCGACTTCCGTGTTTCCTTTTGCTGATCTGATCATCCCTAATAGCTAGCCTTTTGAAAGGTCCAGAACTCTGCGCTACGGTTGGAAGACGTGAACATTTTACTCTACAATTTCCTCAGTCTGATCTCATTCCTGGCCATTGGGATATAGACTTTGGTTCTGTTTTAGGTTCTTCAACTCTTAGGTTTCCTCTCGTTTCTGCTGATCCATAATAACTAGTTTTCTGAAAGAACCAAAACTCCTTCTCTGGTGTCGGAAAATATAACCACTTTTACATTACCGTTTCTTCAGTCTGATCTCATTCCTGGCTGTTGGGATATAGACCAAATACTTTTTATAGTCCTCAATTCCCATTTGCCCTCTGTGAATTTTGTGTTTGGATTTAGAAACAACCGGCCTCTTGCTTCTGCTAATCAGGCCATGCATAATAACTAGCTTTCTGAAAGTTACAAAACTCTGCTCTGCTTTCGGAGAGGACCTAAAATGTTTTTACTCTACCATTTCCTCAAACTTATCTTCTTCCCAGCCATTGGGATATAGACCTGGTTCTGTTTAGGTTCCTCGACTTCCATGTTTCCTTTTGCTGATCTGATCATCCATAATGGCTAGCCTTTTGAAAGGTCCAGAACTCTGCTCTACTGTTGGAAGACACAAACAGTTTACTCTACCATCTCCTCAGTCTGATCTCATTCCTGACCATTGGGATATAGACTTGGTTCTGTTTTAGGTTCTTCAACTCTTAGGTTTCCTCTTGTTTCTACTGATCCGATCATCCATAATAACTAGTTTTCTGAAAGCACCAAAACCCTTCTCATGTGTTGGAGAATATAACCACTTCTACGTTACCGTTTCTTCAGTCTGATCTCATTCCTGGCTGTTGGGATATAGACCAATCACTTTTTATAGTCCTCAATTCCCATGTGCCCTTGGATTTAGAAACAACCGGCCTCTTCTGCTGATCAGGTCATGCATAATAACTAGCTTTCTGAAAGTTCCAAAACTCTGCTCTGCTGTTGGAGGACATGAAGGTTTTTGCTCCACCATTTCCAAAATCTTTTCTCATTCCCAGCTATAGGGATATAGAAATGGCTCTATTTAGGTTCCTCAACTTCCACATTTTACTTTTTGTTTCTGCTGATCTGATCATCCATAATAACTAGCTTTCTGAAAGCTCCAAAACTCTGCTCTGCTGTTTTGAGGACATGAACGTTTTTGCTCCACCATTTCTCCAATCTTATCATTCCCAGCCATTGGGATATAGACCTGGTTCTGTTTAGGTTCCTCAACTTCCATGTTTCCTTTTGCTGATCTGATCAGCCCTCATAACTAGCTTTTTGAAAGTTCTTAAATGTTGCTCTACTGTTGGAAGACATTAACATTTTACTCTACCATTTCCTCAGTCTGATCTCATTCCTGGCTGTTGGGATATAGACCAAACACTTTTTATAGTCCTCAATTCCCATGTGCCCTTGGATTTAGAAACAACCAGCCTCTTCTGCTAATCAGGTCATGCATAACTAGATTTCTGAAAGTTCCAAAACTCTGCTCTGCTGTTGGAGGACATGAAGGTTTTTGCTCCACCATTTCCAAAATCTTTTCCTTTTTCTTTTCTCATTCTCAGTTATAGGGATATAGAAATGGTTCTGTTTTGGGTTCCTCAACCTCCATATTTACTTTTGTTTCTGCTGATCTGATCATCCATAATAACTAGCTTTCTGAAATGTCCAGAACTCTCTGCTCTGCTGTTTTGAGGACATGAACGTTTTTGCTCCACCATTTCTTCAATCTCACAATCATTCCCAGCCATTGGGATATAGACCTGGTTCTGTTTAGGTTCCTCAACTTCCATATTTCATTTTTTCTGATCCGATCAGCCCTAACAACTATCTTTTTGAACGTTCTTAAATGCTGCTCTACTGTTGGAAGACATGAACAGTTTACTCTATTTCTTTAGTCTGATCTCATTCCTGGCCATTGGGATATAGACTTGGTTCTGTTTGGGTTCTTCAACTCCTGTGTTTCTGCTGATCCCATCATCCATAATAACTCGTTTTCTGAAAGCACCAAAACTCTTCTTGTGTTGGAGAATATAACCACTTTTACGTTAACGTTTCTTCAGTCTGATCTCATTCCTGGTCCAAACAATGAGATCAGACTGAAAAAACGGTAAAGTAAAACGTACATATTCTCCAATAGTAGAGTAGGGTTTTGGAACCAGTTAAGTTCCAAAACCCTACTCTTCTGTTGGAGAATATGTACGTTTTTTTTTTTTCTTTACCGTTTCTTTCAGTCTGATCTCATTCCTTGCTGCTGGTATATAGACCAGGCTCTGTTTATATTCCTCCATTCCCATGTGCCCTCTGTGGATTTTTTTTTTTGCCAATCCATTTCTCATGGATGAAGAAACAACCAGCCCCTTTGCTTCTGCTGATCAGATCATGCATAAACCAGCCATAGTTGGATCGAATCTTGTCGGGGTCAGCAGGGACTGACCAAGATTCGATCTGTCTATGGGCAGGCTGATTGTTCCCAAGTCGATCCACCATTAGTAACTAGCTTTCTGAAGGTTTTGAAACTCTCTGCTGTCAGAGGTCATGAACCTTTCTCGTCTTTCCATCTATTAAGTATTACCTTGGAGGATGCTAACATTTAAGGGTTAGTAGATCTTTCCATTGTCCAATATCCTTGACTGAAATGGGGAAGCTGAATACGATTTAAATGCACTCGAATGTCAAATGCTTGCCCTTGTCTTCAGGTGTATTAGCAACCGGAATCGCATCGCCAGGCTTGTAGGTCACTACGATGTCATTTTTTTATTTTGTCATCGCATTGTCCTTCGTACTTTCACCCGGAGTGAATGTAAGACACTTCATGGTTATTTTCAAGGGTTTTTGATATGTTGTTTATCACCACTGTATCTATCCACCAATAAAAATGTTCATATCTGAATGCAATGACACGCGTTTCCTTCTTTTTTTATATGGGCATATCTTCTTCTCTCTGTCAGTAATTTCAAGTCCTAAAATATTGGATCTCTTCTTGCAGCAACACAAAGACCTTGTTGAGGCGTCAGCCTGAATTGTCACTTCCATTGACCTAGCCCAGTATGCTAATCCTCCGCCATCAGCCTTGAGCTGTTTCACTTTGTCAAAGGCTTTAGTCTTGAGATTCCCATTTAAAGTCTTCTTTAGAGACTCTTAGTGGTGACACAACATCAACCAGATGTGGAGTGAGTTTTGTAAGTAATTGGTCTTTCGTAGAACTGTTTCCAGCTCCGACCAACTTTTAATCCTTTCACGACCAGAGGGCTGCTTGGACTTTGGGCTTCATAGTTTCATAGTTAGTAAGGTTGAATAAAGACACCAGTCCATCCAGTTCAACCTGAGTGAGTGTCTACAATTGTCCTATCCCTGTACATTGCACACTGACATCAGTCCCTACCCTCAAGGAGCCCACAATCCAAGGTCCCCATTCATATACTAGGGACAATTTATTTTCGGACAGAAGCCAATTAACCTACCTGCATGTCTTTGGATTGTGGGAGGAAACCGGAGTACCCGGAGGAAACTCACGCAAGCACAGGGAGAACACGCAAACTCCAGGCAGGTAGTGTCGTGGTTGGGATTCGAACCAGCGACCCTTCTTACTGCTAGGTGAGAGTGCTACCCACTACACCACCGTGCCGCCTGTGATAACACACAGAGGACCAACACCAGCAGATGACGACAAGGTTCCCCAAATCATCACTGTGGACACTTCACACTGGACCTCATGCAGCTTCTGTTGGATTCTCTTCCTCCAGACTCTGAGACCTCGATTTCCAAATGAAATGCAAAATTTTCCACAGTCGGTGATGATTTGGGGAGTCGTGTCATCTACTGGTGTTGGTCCACTTTTATCAAGTCCAAAGTCTACCAGGAAATTCTAGAGAACTTCATGCTGCCCTCTGCTGACCAGCTTTATGGAGATGCTGATTTCATTTTCCAGCAGGATTTGGCACCTCCCCGCACTGCCAAAACTACCAATACCTGGTTTAATAAGAGTTTTTTATTATTTTTTTTTGGGACTTTGAGAGAGGCACAAGACACGTGGTAGGAGAAATTATAAAATTGTTTAATTGGCATATAAACTAAGCATACCTCAAACATAAGATACATGGTTGAACATGAGTATTTTTATCTATGTATAAGACTATGGCATACAGAAAAGATATTGTATGTATGTGTGTATATATGTATATACCCTGTTTCCCCGAAAATAAGACCTAGCGTGATTGTCGGTGATGGCTGCAATATAAGCCCTACCCCCCCAAATAAGCCCTACCTCGGTTCCCCGAAAATAAGCCCTAGCCTTAAAATAAGACCTACAAGGACTTAAACTAGGGCTTATTTGGGGGGTAGGGCTTATATTGCAGCCATCACCGACAATCACGCTAGGTCTTATTTTCGGGGAAACAGGGTATGTATGTATGTGTGTATATATATATATATATATATATATATATATATATATATATATATATATATATATATATATAATTTTACAATCCATCATAGTATCCCATGGAAGTAGGTCAATACTTCCATGGGATACGATAGTCTATAGTATAAAAAGCTTCTTGAGTAATGGATACAAATGGGTTATAAGATACAAATGAATTACAGTTGAGGTCACGCTATGTGTTGGGAACACGATGACATTGATTGGCTTGCCGCGTTTCGTGGCCAGTCGCCACTCATCAGGAGAAAATGCATAGCATAACTGAAAAAAGGTACCAAATAGGATCAAATGTTTTGCCCAGCTAGTAAGAAACAAGGTAGGGGCTAGGGGAAGCGAGATGTGTATTTCCCTGGAATACTTGCATGTAAATTGTTGTAGATAAGCAGTGTTGCAAGTCAGGGTCTGCAAAGAAACCTTGTTTCTTACTATCTGGGCAAAACATTAGATCCTATTTTTGGTACCTTTTTTTTTTTTTTTTTTTTTTTCCCATTTATACTAGTTCGTTTGCTCCTGATGAGTGGCGACTGGCCACGAAATGCATTGAGCCTATCGATGTAATCATGTTCCCAACACATAGCTTGACCTTAACTGTGATTCATTAGTACCTTATAGCCCATTTGTATCCATTACTCAAGAAGTATTTGGCTTTTTATACTAATTACTTTAATGGGATACTATGCAATTTTAGATGCAGGTATGTGTGTGTATGTGTATGTATGTATGTATAGTTGTTTTTATATATATATATATATAGATATATATATATATATCTCTATATATCTATCTCAATATATCAATAATTTTACGCAGTCATACATACATACAGAGATTTAGCACAACAGTTTTCTTTATTTCTGTTTTGGTGTGCATTTCACTTTTGAGTTGCACCTTTTTTCTTCTTACTTTAGGTATACTAGCACAGTTTTTTTCTTAAATATGTGTGTGTGTGTGTGTGTGTGTGTGTATTTTCTTTATATATATATATATATATATATATATATATATATAAATATATATATATATATATATATATATATAAATATATATAAATTCTTTTCTGTATTCCATCGTTTTGTATATAGATAAAAATATTCATGTTCAACCATGTATCTTATGTTTGAGGTATGCTTTTGTTTATATGCCATTTAAACAATTTTTTATAATTTCTCCTACCACGTGTCTTGTGCCTCTTTCAAAGTCCCAAAAACCCCTTTCTTCTTTCTGATTTAAGGATGGAGGTGCATGCACCTCATTTTAAAGTCCCAAAACCCCTTTTGCTTTCAATACCTGGTCACATGATCATGGTATCGCTGGGCTTGATTGGCCAGCAAACTCGCCTGACCCAAACCCCATCGAGAATCTGTGGGGTATTGTCAAGAGGAAGATGAGAGACATCGGACCCAACAATGCAGACGAGCTGAAAGCCGCTATCAAAGCTACCTGGGCTTCCATAACACCTGAGCCGTGCCATGGGCTGATCACCTCCATGCCACGCCGCATTGATGCTGTAATTCATGCAAAAGGAGCCCCGACCAATTATTGAGTGCGTACTATACCCCCTGAAAGGTGCCAAATGTGACACCAGAAGGGGGGGGGGGGGGACTGGAAAAGCAGAAGTTTCATTTTTGGGATGAACTCCGCTTTAAGCTGTCCACCTTCTGCAGTAT
>CM053033.1:13413433-13435933 GCA_028564925.1 Lithobates sylvaticus | reverse complement strand
GAGCTGGGAACTGCAGGACGGATTTCTCCGAGGTTGAACTGCATGAATTATTTAATAGAGCTAAAGGGAGATTTTGAGATGAGCGTTTTTCTGATCAGTACCTCGGCAGTATCAGTTTCGAAATTCAAGGTGACTTTTAAAAATTAATACTGCAGGCCGCTTGTGCAAGAGACGGGTTTTAGAATTTCTTTTTTTGTCATGACCTTCACTGTTGCATCATGCGACTCAGCAAGTCTTTCTGTGTTCCCGGCCTTGGAATCGTGCGCCCGGACAGTAGGACTCTTACTGGTATTGCCATAGTAAAGATGACTTCAAGGCCTGCAGTGGCTTTGAACACTCTCTGCCTCTGAATAGAAGAGTCTCCATTGTGCCACAGATTATTTCACTAAGATTGTCTGTCACAGAAAATGTTTTATTCCCATTTTTTACTGCGACTATAAAATCTTTGCTTTGCAAAAACAATAAATGCAGTATGTACCCATGATGCAGGATTTACAGACTTGCGTGTTTTCAATAGTGCAAGCACAGCTGTTTGCCTTCAGGCTCTCTCTTTTTTTTTAGCTTTAGCTATTGAGCTCCATAAACAGCCAGTAAGGTAGCCTTTGCATAGCCTATGGCTGAATATTAAATTACAAATCCTTTGGCATGTCCCCAGGCTCCAACAACTCCTATGGCATGTCCCCAGGCTCCAACAACCTGTTGGCTATATGTCTGCCTTGGTAACATTTTCAGTGTTTTTTTTGCCGTAGATATTTTGATGCATCACCGAGAAAGAGAAATACAAATCCATCCAAATGTTATCTTGTTTGTGTTGTATGTAGGCCATAGTTATTTGCATTACATTTGCTTGACATTTGAAGTAGCTGAAACCCTGACTGGTTGAGTCGTTCTCATTTTTACTTTCCGTGTTTTTTAATAGAACTCATCATGACTGCCTCTTATGCTCCCCAAGTAGCCGAACTTCAGACCCTGAGCCCCCCAAAAAAAATTGTAACTCTCCAATTAGCATGTGGGTGGGTGCAGCATGGTGTGAGTCCAGGTGCAGTAGCCGGAATATATTGCAACAGAAATCCAGCAAATACACAACATGCCCGGTGGGGCGGCAACGCGTCTGGGAGCGCTCACAAGTTGAAACAGCGATGCAACGGCAGTTTGGCAACAGCGTCTCTCTTTATATGGCCTGGCCAGTCTGTACCCAAACTGGGGAGGCTTCCAGGAAGGACAGGGTGTCTCTGCACTTTCCCTACTCCTCCGGGACCTTTCCTGATGCTGAGAACTGTCCCTGACAGACAGGAGACCTGTCCCTACTCTAGACCCTCGCAAAATGCGTGCCAAACCTGGGAGCCAGGGTCTCATAAAGGAGCTTTAGTCTGGGCAAAAAATGTTTTAAGTCAGCAGCTACAAGTACTGTAGCTGCTGACTTTTAATACTATTATTATTATACACGATTTATATAGCGCCAACAGTTTACGCAGTGCTTTACAATGTATAGGGGGGAAAACACAATTGCAGTACAGTTCAATACAAAAGGTACAGGAGGGCCCGGCTCGTAGAGCTTGCATTCTAAAGGGAGGGGGTGGTGGTACAAAAGGTAATAGCTGACGAGAATGATTTGATGGGAGGTGGGTGTGGGATAGGCTTCCCTGAATAAATGAGTTTTTCAGGGATCTCCTAAAGGTGGACAGGATAGGGGCTGATCGGACATACTGGGGCAGGGAGTTCCAGAGGATGGGAGAGGATCTGGAGAAGTCCTGAAGGGGAGCATGGGAGGAGGTAACAAGGGAGCTAGAGAGCAGGAGGTCCTGGGAGGAGCGGAGGGGACGATTTGGGCGATATCTGCAGATGAAGTTGGTGATGTAGATGGGGGTGATGTTGTGAATGGCCTTGTATGTTATGGCTAGCATTTTGATTTTTACACGGTGGGGTAGGGGAAGCCAGTGAAGGGATTGGCAGAGACGAGCAGCAGTCACGGATCAGTTAGTGAGGTGTATTAGTCTAGCAGCAGGATTCATAATAGACTGAAAGGGGGATAGCTCCCCTATATAAGGCCACTTAATATAAGGCCACTTACCTGTCCAGGGGTTGGCCCCTCAAAACAGATTTTTGTAATCGGCTTTGGGTGCAGGCTCTGGCATCTTCATTAAGGGAAACCGGCAGTGAAGTCTTCAGGCTTCGCAACCAGTTTCCTACTGCATATGCGTGAGCCGCGCTATGCTTTCTGAATGTTCCCACTGTCTTCTGGGACTTGTAGGTGTTCCAGAAGGCAGCGGGGGGAAGGAGTGCTGGAAATACTCAGACCACTGTGGCGATCTTACCTGAAAGTGGGTGTTTATCTGTCACCCCCCCCCCTAAAAAGTGCCAAATGCCTCAGGAGGCAAACAACCGAAGCTTCCCCTTTTGGGTGGAGCTTCACTTTAACCACTTCCCACCCGGCCTATAACAGAATGACGGACGGAAGTGGTTCTGTTCTCCTAACTGGGCGTTGTGACATCCAGCAGGATAACATGCTGGCCCACAGGGGCGCACTGAGCGGCGATCACGGCGTCAGTCTGACACGCGGCATCACCGATCGTGATAAGGCTTCTTACCAAGTGATCAGCAGTGACCAATCACAGCTGATCATCGCGAGAACCAGGAAGTGCTGGTAAACGGCATTCCTTGGTTCGCAATAACAGGGAGAGCCGATCTGCGGCGGGGGGTCTGTGCTGATAATCAGCACAGCCCCATCAATAAAGTCTGCCAGTGCCAATCAGACCCCACCACAGTGCCAATCAGTGTCCAGCATTAATACCTGTCAGTAACTGCCCCTCAGTGCCATCTATTAGTGTCCATCAGTGATGCATATTGGTGCCGCCTCATCAGTGCCCATCTGTGCCGTCTCATCAGTGCCCGTCAGTGAAAGAGAAAACTATTTTATAACAAATTAAGAAAAACATTTTTTTTTTTTTTCAAAAATGTCGGTCTTTTTTAGTTTAGCAAAAAATAAAAACCGCAGAGGTGATCAAATACCACCAAAAGAAAGCTCTATTTGTGGGAAGAAAATTGTAAAAATTTAGTTTAGATACAGTGTTGTATGACCGCGCAATTGTCATTCAAAATGCAACAGTATTGAAAGTTCAAAATTGTCCTGGGCAGGAAGGGGGCGAAAGTGCCCGGTACTGAAGTGGTTAAATAGACGCTGCCTGGCCCAAGATGGCCGCCAAAGTCTCCAGGGGGTGCCAGCATCCAATCGAATAGCTACTTCTCTGTGACCGAATAAACCATGGACGAACCGGTTCCTCTCGACCTGCTACCCCATCTGCATTGCCGCGGCGGACGGTGCCCACCTGCAGTGGAGAAAATACACTGCACCTGCCTGCAAGCATCCCAAAGATTACCAATGTAGGATTACAAAAAAAGCAATACAATGATTCTGCTGTAACGTTAATATGAGAAGAATCCTAAAGGGAACCAATGGCCTACTAAATGAGCCTGTGCGCACAGCGTAGCTGAATATTGCATGTTTGAGTCGAAACGAGACGGATATCAGTCATGAATCCACCAAGCGTTCAGTTAAAATAGGTTTCTACAACTGGCATACTTGGCTTTTCGATCTTGCAACACAGACCCAAGAGGGATAAATCTCCTGCATGCTATGTGCATAGATCACGGATCGGTGCACACATTGACACACAGTCCACTTAAAGGCAATTCAGTAGCAGACCTCACAACGAGGTCTCATTGTTATGAGGTCTCACTCCATATGCTGTAAATACATGATTAACTTGTATAGTTGGCAAACGTTCCCAAAAGGGTATGATAATAGGCAACATTCAGCTTATTATTATTGGAAGGGAATCGAGTCCCTGAAGGCCTTCTGGGTGCAGCCCTCCGTAATGGGTTAAGATTGGGCCTCCTTGTATAAGTAGGGTCCTACGACGGGAACGGGAAATGCCCCTGGCAGCTCTGATGGTACCTCTGGATGGCTTTGCCCCCTTTCCCCTCTATGGATGGTTGTGCTTGGGGGGAATGATCCGGGATGAGGTTGGGTTTTTGTGTTTTTTGCCTCTTTGGCCTCATAGACAGTTTATTTATATTTCACCCCATCCAAAAGCAAAGGCCATGTCCAGACTTGTCCACTCATGGTAGCAAAACGTCCAGTATGGAAAAGCGTGTGTATTGAGAAAGAGAAGATCCGAAGAGTAGATCCCAAAGAATGTGCCTAAACGGGAAATTCCAGTAGCCGCGACCATGTTTCTTCAACCGTGTGGGGACTTTCTTCACCGGGCTGGTGTAGCTGGTTTTTCTTGTGGAGCCGCTTGCCTCCTGAGATCCTGGATATATCTCCTCCTGCGACTATTGAGAAATATATTTAATTGGAAGCTTTTGTGACCAGTATCCCAAGGAGTGGAGTTGGGCGTGATTGTGCAAAGTGAGGCTAATACTCAAACACAAGAGTACAGATCATATCTTCGGACTGCGAGATGAATCGTCCCATCATAGGAAACCTGGTGGCTCCAGTCAGTGGCGGCTGGTGCTCAAAATTTTTGGGGGGGCGCAAACAAACAGCCTCACTGTGCCCATCAAACGCTGCCACTGTGCCCATCAAACGCTGCCACTGTGCCCATCAAACGCTGCCACTGTGCCCATCAAACGCTGCCACTGTGCCCATCAAATGCTGCCACTGTGCCCATCAAATGCTGCCACTGTGCCATCAAATGCTGCCACTGTGCCCCAAATGCTGCCACTGTGCCCACAAACGCTGCCACTGTGCCCCAAGTGCTGCCACTGTCCCCAAGTGCTGCCACTGTGCCCCCTGCCTACCCTCTGCACTTACCTTGTCTCGGTGTGCAGCGTGCCGTGTCCCCTCATCTTCCCCTCATCTTCCCCTCATCTTCCCCTCATCTTCCCCTCATCTTCCCCTCATCTTCAGATGTCTTCTCCCGCGCTCCTGTCTTCTGCTATGATTGGACGCCTAGCGTTCAATCACAGCACCTGTGACTTCAGCCAGGTGACAGGTAACAGACCCGGCAAACTGATTGGCTGAGAGGCGGGTCTGTTAGGGAAGCGATGTATTCGCTTCTCTAACACAATACTGTGTAAACAGCGAACGCACAGCAGTGCGCCCGCTGTTTACACTTATGGAAGCCTATTAGAGCCCACCGCTCCAATCAGGTCCCCTATTAGAGCTTACAGCTCTAATAGGGCGCTTCCAGAAACACCCCCCCCCCCCCTGCTGTAATTCAGATGCCCGGCGCCCGACAAGGGGCCGGACACCTGAATAGGGGGCGGCAGCGGCAATGCATGAATCTATCTATTGGTGATAGAGCGGTGCAGGAGAGAGGGGGCGGCGCTCCTGCGCCCTCTATGCACGCACCGCCACTGGCTCCAGTCAATAAACTCCAAAGGTTTTTAAAAAAAAAAAAAGAAGTGAGCTGTCTAAATTAAAACGATGGTATCCTCCTGACATTCAAAGTGATACACCAAAAATAAGAAGTAGAATCATGCAACTAGAAGAGGAGAAGCTAATGAGTAACCGGCCACCTCAGTTTTATCATTAATAATTAATTAAAGTAAAGGCTCATTGAACATTCCTTGAGTTGCTCACCCATGGTGACTCCAACCTCCAGTGCATCAGCTTTTCATTACCGGTTGCTTAAGCAAATGACATTCGGTTTAATGCATGCATTGAATCTTATTAATACACGATCTTACATTTTTTTTTTTTTTTTTTTTTTTATCAACTTTTAATTTTCCACTTCCTCGGTTAACATTTCATGAAGAGAACAAGGATGTACAGAGGGAAGGCAGTGGATCCTCCAGTCATGTGTACTAATAGCAATCAGTCAGCGTAGCACAGATCAGTGATAAGAGCGTTTTCAATATCCTATGCATGAAAGAACTAGGGAAATGTAAATGGCCCAATGATGTGTCGAATAGTGTCCGCCCTGTACTGCGCTTGCGCAGTACGGAGGCCAAGGAGACGCCGAAGGTTTCTGAAGATGAGCGGCGCCTGTGCAGTGAGTCCAGGTTCAAGCCCCACCATCCAAGTGGATGAGTTAGAATAAAAAAGAGCCGAGCGAGGCCATGCCCGAAGCGTGGCGAGCGAAGCGTGGCGAGCGAGTCGAGCCCGCCAGAGGCCCTGTTACTATGTGCTAGTTTATGTCCACTTGGATGGTGGGGGTTGCCCCTGGACTCAGTGCGCAGGTGCCGTTCTTCTTCAGAGACTTTCAGAGTCTCCTTGTCCTCCGTACTGCGCAAGAGCTGCGTCTGCGCAGTACGGGGCGGACACTATGCGATGGCCAGACAGTTTTTGACAGAACACCGGCTCATCTTACGACCCCAGTCACCAGCATGTCTCAGCTACTGGTGAAAGTCTATAAAGAAGAGGGTTCTGGGCAGTTGTCGTCATCTTTTTCCCATTGGACTTGGATTAGAATCAATGCTATAAAGCAGTGGTCTCCAAACTGCAGCCCAGGGGCCAGATGCAGCCCTTTGCATGCTTTTATTTGGCCCTTGAGGCATTATTGCCCCCCCCCCCCCCCCCCCACCATCGGCACTATTCCTCCTACTGACACCAATGACGGGGCACTATTCCTCCCACTGACACCAATGACGGGGCACTATTCCTCCCACTGACACCAATGATGGGGCACTATTCCTCCCACCGACACCAATGACGGGGCACTATTCCTCCCACCGACGCCAATGACGGGGCACTATTCCTCCCACCGACGCCAATGACGGGGCACTATTCCTCCCACCGACGCCAATGACGGTGCACTATTCCTCCCACCGACGCCAATGACGGGGCACTATTCCTCCCACCGACGCCAATGACGGGGCACTATTCCTCCCACCGACGCCAATGACGGGGCACTATTCCTCCCACCGACGCCAATGACGGGGCACTATTCCTCCCACCGACGCCAATGACGGGGCACTATTCCTCCCACCGACGCCAATGACGGGGCACTATTCCTCCCACCGACGCCAATGACGGGGCACTATTCCTCCCACCGACGCCAATGACGGGGCACTATTCCTCCCACCGACGCCACTGACGGGGCACTATTCCTCCCACCGACGCCAATGACGGGGCACTATTCCTCCCACCGACGCCAATGACGGGGCACTATTCCTCCCACCGACGCCAATGACGGGGCACTATTCCTCCCACCGACGCCAATGACGGGGCACTATTCCTCCCACCGACGCCAATGACGGGGCACTATTCCTCCCACCGACGCCAATGACGGGGCACTATTCCTCCCACCGACGCCAATGACGGGGCACTATTCCTCCCACCGACGCCAATGACGGGGCACTATTCCTCCCACCGACGCCAATGACGGGGCACTATTCCTCCCACCGACGCCAATGACGGGGCACTATTCCTCCCACCGACGCCAATGACGGGGCACTATTCCTCTCACCGACGCCAATGACGGGGCACTATTCCTCCCACCGACGCCAATGACGGGGCACTATTCCTCCCACTGACACCAATGACGGGGCACTATTCCTCCCACTGGAAAAAAAGAACGTCAATTTTGTCTGGGTACAACGTTGCACGACCGCGCAATTGTCAGTTAAAGCACTCTGGTCAGGTAGGGGGTAAAATCTTCCGGGGCTGAATCAGTTAAAGTGGAATGTCCAGTTAAGTCCCTTTTTTATTTATTTATTTATTTATTTTTTGTTCGCTTCCTTCCTAAAACCTGTAACTGAGTTTACAGTTTTTTTTATTTTTTTGGGGGGGGGGGGGGTGAGGGGGTACTGATTTTTTATTTTTATTTTTTTTTATTGGTACCCGCTCCCATTTTCATTGCGAGGCACTGCCCCTTCCCGCAACCTCCTGGGATATGGCACACCATATACACCGTTAACAGAGCACCGGGAAACCAGCTGTGGTTCCTCGGGAAGCTGCAGCCAGCCCCTGGGTGGTGGCACCGGCCAACCTGGTAAGAAGAACCGACTGTGGGAAGACAGTGTTGGACCCCAGGCTCAGGTAAGTACCTGATTTTTATAAGACGCCGGTTATAGTATATTTATATCTACACATATAATTGGCTCTATTCTTTGAAAGCCTTCAGCTATAAATCTTCATTCTGTACAAATAACCTGCTAAAATTGCTACCGACCTCTATTGTCAACGCATTCTATAAGTTCAGCTAATCTTCAGCCTCTAATACATTAACCACATGGAGACTTCCTGTAGCGTCATCTGCTTTATCCGTTCTCTTTACAGTAAAAAAAAACAAAAATGCAGTGAAGGAGACGAGGGGTGGAGAGGAGGGAACTTTGTTTAGAGGGTGAGGATCCACTTTAAAGTGGGTGTAAACACGACACCCCAGAGGAACCCACATGGGTAGCATTTAACCACTTAAGGACCGAGCCTCTTTCTGAGATTTGTTGTTAAATTTTTATTTTATTTTTTGCTAGAAAATTACTTGGAACCCCCAAACATTATAAAAAAAAACAATTCTAACACCCTAGAGAATTAAATGGCGGTCGTTGCAATACTTTCTGTCACACCGGATTTGCGCAGCGGTCTTACAAGCGCACTTTTTTGGAAGAAAATACAAATTTTTTAATTAAAAAAAAAAGACAACAGTAAAGTTAGCACAATTTTTTTGTTATATTGTGAAAGATAATGTTACGCCGAGTAAATTGATACCTAACATGTCACGCTTCAAAATTGCGCCCCGCTCGTGGAATGGCGACAAAATTTTACCCTTACAAATCTCCATAGGCGACGTTTAAAAAAAATTCTACATTTTGCATGTTTTGAGTTACAGAGGTGGTCTAGTGCTAGAATTATTGCTCTCGCTCTACCGATCGCGGCGATACCTCACATGTGTGGATTGAACACCGTTTTCATGTGCGTTCGCTTCTACACGCGAGTTCGTCGAGACGGGGCATGTTTAAAAATGTGTTGTTTTTTTTTCTTTATTTTACCATTTTTTTATTTTTTTTTTTTACACTGTTCTTTTAAAAAAAAAATAAAAATGTGTCACTTTTATTCCTATTACAAGGAATGTAAACATCCCTTGTAATAGGAAAAAAAGCATGACGGGTCCTCTTACATATGAGATCTGGGGGGGGGGTCAAAAAGACCTCACATCTCATATTTACACTAAAATGCAATAAAAAAAATAAAAAATGTTGTCATTTAAAAAAATAAAATTTAAAAAAAAAAAAAATTGCTTTTTAAGAGCTATGGGCGGAAGTGACGTTTTGACTTTGTTTCCGCCCTGCGTTGTTATGGAGACGGGTGGGGGCCATCTTCCCCTCACTCGTCTCCATACCCAGCAAGGGTGAAGATCCGATCGCCCCCGTGGCTGCCGACGAGTCCGGTAAGGGCACCGGAGTGTGGTGGGTGGGCTCCCTCTCCCGCTGACGATTTAAAAGTGATCTTGTGGCGAATCCGCCGCAGAGACCACTTTTATCTAAAGCCGGACCGCTCACTGAAGAAGATGATACCGGGGGTTATGGTAGCTGCTGCCATAACAATGATATTCCTCTTTAACCACTTTCAGACCGGACCATTTTGCTGGCTTAAGACCAGGCCCCTTTTTGCGATTGGGCACTGCGTCGCTTTAACTGACAATTGCGCGGTCGTGCGACGTGGCTCACAAACAAAATTGGGGTCCTTTTTTTCCCACAAATAGAGCTTTCTTTTGGTGGTATTTGATCGCCCCTGCGTTTTTTTTTTTTTTTTTTTTTGCGCTATAAAAAAAAAAAGAGCGACAATTTTGAAAAAAACACATTATTTTTACTTTTTGCTATAATAAATATCCCCCAAAAATATATATAAAAAAATTTTTTTTTCCTCAGTTTAGGCCGATACGTATTCTACATATTTTTGGTAAAAAAAATCGCAATTAGCGATTGATTGGTTTGCGCAAAAGTTATAGCGTTTACAAAATAGGGGATAGTTTTATAGCATTTTTAATAATAATTTTTTATTTTTTTTTTAGTAGTAATGGCGGCGATCATTGATTTTATTTTATTTTTTTTTATTTTTTTTATTGTGACTGCGACATTATGGCGGACACATCGGACATTTTTGACACATTTTTGGGACCATTGTCATTTATAAAGCGATCAGTACTATTTAAATGCACTGATTCCTGTGTAAATGACACTGGCAGTGAAGGGGTTAACCACTAAGTGGCAGTGTAGGGGTTACATATTCCTAGAGGCGTGTTTCTTACTGTGGGGGGGGCGTGGCTGTCAGATAGTGAATGCTGATCTGTGCTCCAATCACAGGGAGCAGAGATCGGCGTCACTAGTTGCTAGGCAGAACGGGGAGATGCTGTTTATTTCCGCATCTCCCCGTTCAGCCTTCCCGTGAGGCGATCGCGGGTGTCCCCGCTGCGATCGAGTCCGCGGGACCCGCGACCGGCCTCACGGGGGTCCCCACCGGGACATCTTAAAGGGGACGTACCTGTACGCCCTTATGCCTGTCCGTGCCATTCTGTCGACATACATTGTTGTGCGCCGGTCGGGAAGCGGTTAAAGTACCGACGTATAGCGGCTGTGGGCGGCTCGGAAGTGGTTAACCCTCTTCCAGGCTCGGAAGATGATTCTTCTGCTCTGGAAGTCATCCGATTCCCCCCTTCACACCAGTTATGGGCAACACATATGGGAAATACCCCAATATTTGAAAGGTATGTTTATTAACATAAGGCAGTGATGGCGAACCTTGTCACCCCAGATGTTTTGGAACTACGTTTCCCATGATGCTCAGCTACATTTCAGAGTACATCTGGGCTGCCAAGGTTCACCATCACTGACTTGGGGGATGTCCTGGAAAAACAGAACTGAGGCTGTCAATCACAGGCTGTGTGCTGGAGGCCTCTCCCCTGTCATCTTATGTGTCAGGAAAACTTGTCAGAAGTGACTTATGCTGATAGCAGAGGAATGAAGCAGTAGACAGAAATGGCACTTAATCCTTTTAAAACGGCCACGCCCCGGACATATTTTTTCGAGATGAGTAACCGGTGCAATGGCTTGCAGTGTCTTCCTTACACCCGAACACAGCATAATATGGGAAATCGAAACCCGTTTGTGACGGGATGGCACATGGAACCCAGAATCCCTTGGAAAGGTTGGGAAACCCATGTTTCAGCTCTCCATACACCTCTTATGTCTAAGTCACCCTGTGCCATCCTGGTACAGGGGGAGTGAGAAAATATATCTTGGATTACTTAAAATGTAAGTAATATTTATCCACAGCATCTCCCAGGATATATGTAAAGACTATTCTTAGGTTGTTAATTCTGAACAATACACAATCTTGAAAGAGCTGATCACATTGACCTGCGGAGACGGACTGTCTGGTCACCTAGGCTGCCTTAAGTGCTGTGTTAACCACTTCCCGACCGCCTCATGTAGATATAAGTCTACAGAATGGCACGGGCAGGCAAAAGCACGTACGGGTACGTCCCCTTTAATTTGCCTGCCCGTGGGTCGCGCTCCGTGACCACGGCCGCGGGAGCAGCGGACCCGATCGCCGCTGGCATCCCGCGATCGGGTTACGGAGCTGAAGAATGGGGAGAGGTCTGTGTAAACAAACCTCTCCCCGCGCTTCCTACACTGACTGTCAGTGATCGGCTGTTCCCTGTCATCGGGAACGCCGATCAATGACGTCAGACGTACAGCCACGCCCCCTACTGTAAAAAAAAACACAACACGTCACACTGACTCTCCTCCCCGCCCCCTAGTGGTTAACTCCTTCACTACAACTGTCATTTACATAGGAATCAGTGCTATTTAAATAGCACTGATTTCTGTATAAATGACAAATGTCCCAAAAATGTGTCAAAAATGTCCGATGTGTCCGCCATAATGTCGCAGTCACAATAAAAATCGCTGATCGCCGCCATTACTAGTAAAAAAAAAAATATTAATAAAAATGCTATAAAACTATCCCCTATTTTGTAAACGCTATAACTTTTGCGCAAACTAATCAATAATCGCTAATTGCGATTTTTTTTTTACCAAAAATATGTAGAAGAATACGTATCGGCCTAAACTGAGGAAAAAAAATGTTTTTTTTATATATTTTTTGGGGGATAGTTATTATAGCAAAAAGTAAAAAAAATATTGCATTTTTTTCAAAATTGTCGCTCTATTTTTGTTTATAGCGCAAAAAATAAAAACCGCAGGGGCGATCAAATACCACCAAAAGAAAGCTCTATTTGTGGGGAAAAAAAGGACGCCAATTTTGTTTGGGAGCCACGTCGCACGACCGCGCAATTGTCAGTTAAAGCGACGCAGTGCCGAATCGCAAAAAGGGGCCTGGTCCTTTGGCTGCCAATTGGTCCGGGGCTGAAGTGGTTAATTAACATGTTAATTGTGTAATTTTTTTTTTACGTTGTTGCTATAGGGGAGGGGGGGGGGGGAGTATCCATGAGCAGCACTACCTCATTATCTAACCCCTTGTGTTAAGTGTATAAAAAGCCTGTATTCTGTCCAATAAATCATTCAAGATTCTACAAGCTATTTTCGGCTAGACTTGTATTCAATGCAGCTATGAGAATATATCTCTCTGATAGTCAGATTGGAGGAAGCGGGATATTCTGACGGAAGCCCTCAATCGGAGGGTGGGATCGGATCCGTCACACCGTTCATCCAAATAAGATGATTTATTAATGCAGGTACAATAAGATAAATACAAAGGCTTACGCGTTTCGATCTTTGGCCTTTAGTCCTAGCCATAAAAAGTAAACAGTCGTATTCGCAGGAACGTGGCTGGGAACGATCGGTGCAAATCCCATGCAGTGTCTCATGGGGCTTGTAGTGCCGAGGTTGTCTAGCCCTGCCCTGATCTATCGTTTTCTGGGGACATTTCAACGGTAATCGGTGGAAAGTGATAAAAAGTGAGGCTATAGAAAAATTAGCAGATTGACTTGGGACCAGTGTTGCCAACCTACCAGACTGAAATTTACTGGCACGGCACCCAAAATTTACTGGCACCGCCACGTTTTTACTGGCGTTTCACAAAAGTTCCAAAATTTAATTTTTGTGTGCAAATTTCAGTATTTGGGCTACAAACAAGTACACTAGGCAAATAGCAATGTGATTAAAGGTAGATATTAAGGTAACAAAAACATTTTTGTTATCTTCGACATAATAAGGGCGAATTATCTAGTTCAATCACCTCCTGCCACCATCACCTGTCACCATCACCCCCTTCCTCCACCACCCCCTGCCTCCATCCTACTCTGCCACCACCCCCCCCCCTCCCTCGCCCCCCGCCCTCTCCCCCTCCCCCACCGCCCCCCCCCCCCCCCCCCCCCCCCCACCCCCCCCCGCCCCCCCCCCACCCCCCCCCCCCCCCCTCGACACCCCCCCCCCCCCCCCCCACCCCCCGCCGCCCCCCCCCCCCCCCCCCCCGCCCCCCCCCCCCCCCCCCCCCCCCCCTCCACCCCCCCCCCCCCCCCCCCCCCCCCCCCCCCCCCCCCCCCCCCCCCCCAGGCCCCCCCCCCCCCCCCCCCCCCCCGCCCCGGCGCCCCCCCCCCCCCCCCCCCCCCCCCCCCCCCCCCTCCCCAGACCCGACCCCCCGCCCCCCACCCCCCCGCCCCCCGCCCCCAGCCCCCCTACACCTCGCCCCCCCCTTCCTCCGTCGCCCCCCCCTTTCCTCCGTCGCCCCCCCCCTTCCTCCGTCGCCCCCCCCCCTCCCACCGCCCCCCGCCCCCCCCGCCAGCCCGCCCACCCCCCACCCCCGGCCCCCCCCCCCCCCCCCCCCCCCCCCCACCCCCCCCACCCCCACCCCACCCGCCCGCCCGCCCCACACCCCGCCACTCCCCCCCCCAATCGCCCCCCCCCACCCACGGCGCCCCCCCCCCCTTCCTCCATCGCCCCCCCCCCCCCCTCTCCATCCACCCCCCCCCCCCTTCCTCCATCGCCCCCCCCCTTCCTCCATCGCCCCCCCCCCCCCCCTTCCTCCATCGCCCCCCCCCCCCCTTCCTCCATCGCCCCCCCCCCCTTCCTCCATTGCCCCCCCTGCCACAATCGCCCCCGACTCCCCCCGGTTCCCGTGGACTCTGGATTGCCTGGCCCTGGATGCAGGTCTCCTTCAATCTGCCACCGCGTGCTGCTTAGCCTCCGGGCTCCGACTCAAGTCCTGCTGCTGCTCCATATTTTTTAAATGCTGGCACGCCTGTTGGGATATGCTAATACATCACAAGTCTCGCCAGCGCCGCACAGCCTCTGTTAGATTCGCCCCCCCGCCGGCCGAATACAGGATCTGCTCGGCAAGCTCCGGAACTGCGCATGCGCAGTTTCCAAGCTGGCCCGGTCGCGGCTATTTTTTACTACGGGCATTTACGGGCGCCAAAAAAATGCCCATTTTTACGGACTGCCCGTAAAACTACGGGCGGTTGGCAACACTGCTTGGGACACTTCTTTTTTCTGAATAATGTGAAAAACTATATAAATACTTTTAAATTGGCCGACTACACAGGAAACGTAAATCTCAATCGATTAACGGTCTTATTTTCTCCTTTTCTTCCAGAGATCCATCCGGTCATTTGCTAATGATGACCGCCATGTCATGGCAAAACACTCCACCATATACCCATCTCCCGAGGAGCTGGAGGCGGTCCAGAACATGGTGTCCACAGTGGAATGTGCGCTAAAGCAGGTCTCTGATTGGATGGATGAACACAGTAAAAGTGAGACCGTGGAAAACGACCAGCAAGAAAAAAAAGAAGACACTGAAGAAAATACCTCCAAGTAAGAGTTGGGATTGATGGTGGCTGATTTTTAAAACCCAAGTGCAGCCAAGATAAAAAAAAAATAAAAAATTAAAGCAGAAAAGTCAGCAAAAGGGACATGACTTGCAATCAGTAGGATGTGTCCCTTGTGCTGATTCTTCTTTAGGTTAAATTTTACCTACAGGTAAGCCTTTGTTATAGGAATAGTTCCCCATGATTGGTGTCAATGGGAGCAATAGTGTCCCATGATTGGTGTCAATGGGAGGAATAGTGTCCCATGATTGGTGTCAATGGGAGCAATAGTGTCCCATGATTGGTGTCAATGGGAGCAATAGTGTCCCATGATTGGTGTCAATGGGAGGAATAGTGTCCCATGATTGGTGTCAATGGGAGGAATAGTGTCCCATGATTGGTGTCAATGGGAGGAATAGTGTCCCATGATTGGTGTCAATGGGAGGAATAGTGTCCCATGATTGGTGTCAATGGGAGGAATAGTGTCCCATGATTGGTGTCAATGGGAGGAATAGTGTCCCATGATTGGTGTCAATGGGAGGAATAGTGTCCCATGATTGGTGTCAATGGGAGGAATAGTGTCCCACGATTGGTGTCAATGGGAGGAATAGTGTCCCACGATTGGTGTCAATGGGAAGACTAGTGTCCCACAATTGGTGTCAATGGGAGGAATAGTGCCCCATCATGGGTATCGGTGGGAGAAATGGTGCCCCATCATGGGTATCGGTGGGAGAAATGGTGCCCCATCATGGGTATCGGTGGGAGAAATGGTGCCCCATCATGGGTATCGGTGGGAGAAATGGTGCCCCATCATGGGTATCGGTGGGAGAAATGGTGCCCCATCATGGGTATCGGTGGGAGAAATGGTGCCCCATCATGGGTATCGGTGGGAGAAATGGTGCCCCATCATTGGTATCGGTGGGAGGAATAGTGCCCCATCATTGGTATCGGTGGAGGAATAGTGCCCCATCATTGGTATCGGTAGGAAGAATGGTGCCCCATTTTCAGTGTCAGTGGAAGTAATGGTGGCTCCTCCTTGGGGTTTATGGGATGTATAGTCCCATAGGCGGTGGTTTGGAGACCGCTGACATACTGAAGAGAATGTAGACGTTTGGTATCATTGCCTTGCTGAGCCCAAGAAGGAGCCGTATGTACAGTTACCGGTATATAATATTAAATTTTTTTATATTCTTATTACTAATTTAGCACATAATACAAAAATAGGAACGTTTGATAGAGAACACATACAAATATACTTGTTGCTACGATGCCTTTTATGATTTAAAGATCTACTATATATTTATTTGGAAGTTACCTGAATGTTGTGATTTTTGAACCTTTACCCTTTTCTCAAGCTGTCAAAAATGCATTTTTTGCTTTGGCTGTGAAAAGTGTTTTTGAATCCTCAGTTGCATTAAATAATAGAGTTGCGTCTTTCCTGTAGAGTACAGAAGTTCCTGTGAACAGCGTCTTTCTTTTCAAATCCTCCTCTAAATGGACTGGGAATTCTTATGCAAAAAAGACATCATAGGTAGAGCGGCCTTTGATGTCCCATAAAGAAATCTACATTTCTTGTGCAAGTTCTAAAAAAAAAAAAAGCAAAAGTAATTTATATTTGTCTGAAAAGTTTGGATTACCTTTTCATTTTTTATTTTATATCTGGTAATGCTTTAAATCCTAAAGGCTTTAATGAAGACTCAGCTAATTGTAAAGCATCCAAATGCGTGATCATGTATCGATAGTGGCGAGCACTTTGGATATATTAAAGTGGAGGGCCACCCTGAAAAAAAAAAACTTCATAAAAATGTTAATAAAAATTTAAAAGGGGAAATGGCTGTTGCTAGGCAGATCGTCCTAATCTGCCTCTTCCTGTTCCGCGGAGCTGTTCAGTCTTCTGCTCCTAGCGCCGTCTTCTAGTGAATGGGGCGCGGTGTGTTATGGGAACTGTGTGTCCCACAACACAGCGCGTTCCCCATTCACAAAGCGCTGCGCGACTCGCGCATGCGCAGTAGGAAACGGGCAGTGAAGCCAGCAAGGCTATGCTGCCATTTTCCCTTAGGTGGAATGGCGGCGCCGGGAAGCGAGACCCGGTCTTGGGCGGCCGACATCGCAGGCGCCCTGGGACAGGTAAGTCTGCTTATTAAAGTCAGCAGCTACAGTGTTTGTAGCTGCTGACTTGAACCCCTTGAACTCTGTACGTGGCGCGCCCCTTGAACTCTGTACGTGGCGCGCCCCTTGAACTCTGTACGTGGCGCGCCCCTTGAACTCTGTACGTGGCGCGCCCCTTGAACTCTGTACGTGGCGCGCCCCTTGAACTCTGTACGTGGCGCGCCCCTTGAACTCTGTACGTGGCGCGCCCCTTGAACTCTGTACGTGGCGCGCCCCTTGAACTCTGTACGTGGCGCGCCCCTTGAACTCTGCTCTCTGTACGTGGCGCGCCCCTTGAACTCTGCTCTCTGTACGTGGCGCGCCCCTTGAACTCTGCTCTCTGTACGTGGCGCGCCCCTTGAACTCTGGGCTCTGTGCGCGGCGCGCCCCTGGGCTCTGTGCGCGGCGCGCCCCTGTGCTCTGTGCGCGGCGCGCCCCTGGGCTCTGTACGCGGCGCGCCCCTGGGCTCTGCACTCTAGTACCTTTTTAAGGTGATTGGGTAGTGGCAAAGCGTTTGAGAACATTCCACCTGGGCACCCCCCTAGAGCCCTACCTAACTGGACACAGGCTGGATGTTTGTAGACCCAGGGCTATAGGCTGGTATCTTAAGGTGATTGGATATTGGTGAAGCTTTTGAGGACATAACCCCCCCCCCCCCGGGCAACCTCCTGTAACCCTACCCCACTTTGTCTTCCTTTTTTTGTTAGTGTCTCAACTCCAACTCGCTTTCTACTACCATGATTGAAGTGGTTCATCTTGATTGTTGCAACCTTGGTGAAACCTTGGGAGCCGTACTTGGTCCCCATGCCACAGGACAGTCTGGAATAGTGTTTCAGGCACTAGATCCTGCAAGGGCACTCGCCTCAGCACTTCGAGCAATGCATGTAGCTAGCCTCAGGGTGCTAATAGAGTTCCAGGGCCAAGGCCCATCCTTATGGAACCCAAACCCTGAAGACTCCTTTGTGGTAATGTCCACCAAATGCCATGATAGGCGTAGCCTGAAATGAAACCTATACTCCTACTTCTTTTCTTAATCGTACAGTACAGGATAGATATTCATAGCGTTCCAGGGCATTGCTACATCCCTAATAGAACCCAAAGCCTGGGGACTCCTTTGTGGTAATGTCCACCAAATGCCATGATAGGTGTAGCCTGAAATGAAACCTATACTACCAAAGCCTGAAGACCCCTTCGTAGGTAGGCCCACCATGATGGGTGAAGCCTGGAACCTCCTCTTATACATTATTTTTTCTTAGCCTATTTTTGTGACCGGTTTTTCGATTTTCCTAGAATATATGCGGGGAGCAGTTACTACTGTTATGAATTCTTGGTTGCCTGCATTATTAATTCATCATAACTTTCATATGTTCTTTGAAATATTTATACAGTGTAATTCAGAATACACCAGTAATGGATAATAACCAGGGCATGCCTCGAGGATGCAGAATCATCCCAGCTGCACACTGTTGAAATTAACAACCTGCTCCGTGACGGTGACGGTGACTTGGTAGCGACCACGGAAGAATGCCTTTTATTGTACTTTAAGCTTGCACATGTTTAGTGTTTTGTAGGCCCCGGTTTGAAAGCCGTATCGCTCTCCGCTGATCCTGGTGTCAGATTCTCGAGAACTACTGACATTTTGTGGATGCGTGCCATGTGTTCCAAATGCCAAATTGGAGATGATGTTCGGGAACCTAAGGACTTGATAATCAATCTCTTAAGCTCTTCTCGGGGTCAAGTGAAATAGACCTGTGAAGGTCCAGTTCCTGCAAAAAAATGCGGTTCTACAACTACCTTCTTTTTTTTTTTTTCTTTTTATCTAGTGGAAAATCAGGGCCTATATTTCATGTCCCGGTATGACTGAGGGAGCAGCAAAAATAGACCGGTTGTCATTACTGCAGGATAAAGCCGCTCCTCCGTATCTAGCTTGTATAATTGATATCTCCTGGGACTGCCACTGCACTCCTACCAGGAAATCTGTTTTTAACCCTTGAAGACGAGGTCAACTACATACCGTATATACTCGAGTATAGGTCGACCCGAATATAAGCCGAGGCCCCTAATTTACCACAAAAAAAATGGGAAAACATATTGACCTGTGTAAGTCGAGGGTGAGAAATGCAGCAGCTACTGTAAGTGGAAAAGAGGGTCAACAGTGCCCATCTGCAGCTGCATGTGTCCTGTGTACCTCCCTGTGTCCATTGCAGCCTACCTGTGTCCATTGCAGCCTACCTGTGTCCATTGCAGCCTACCTGTGTCCATTGCAGCCTACCTGTGTCCATTGCAGCCTACCTGTGTCCATTGCAGCCTACCTGTGTCCATTGCAGCCTACCTGTGTCCATTGCAGCCTACCTGTGTCCATTGCAGCCTACCTGTGTCCATTGCAGCCTACCTGTGTCCATTGCAGCCTACCTGTGTCCTTTTTGCGCAGCCTACCTGTGTCCTTTTTGCGCAGCCTACCTGTGTCCTTTTTGCGCAGCCTACCTGTGTCCTTTTTGCGCAGCCTACCTGTGTCCTTTTTTGCGCAGCCTACCTGTGTCCTTTTTTGCGCAGCCTACCTGTGTCCTTTTTTGCGCAGCCTACCTGTGTCCTTTTTGCGCAGCCTACCTGTGTCCTTTTTGCGCAGCCTACCTGTGTCCTTTTTTGCGCAGCCTACCTGTGTCCTTTTTGCGCAGCCTACCTGTGTCCTTTTTGCGCAGCCTACCTGTGTCCTTTTTGCGCAGCCTACCTGTGTCCTTTTTGCGCAGCCTACCTGTGTCCTTTTTGCGCAGCCTACCTGTGTCCTTTTTGCGCAGCCTACCTGTGTCCTTTTTGCGCAGCCTACCTGTGTCCTTTTTGCGCAGCCTACCTGTGTCCTTTTTGCGCAGCCTACCTGTGTCCTTTTTGCGCAGCCTACCTGTGTCTTGTTTTGCAGCTCTGTCTTGTTTTGCAGCCCACTAGCATTTCTAGCGGTTGCCATCTTAAGTAAGGGCAGAGGATTCATGTAGCATTTAGTTCCTGGAATCCATCTGCTTGCATGCCTGAGCTAAGAAAAGGAGGGTGCGAAAAAAAAAAACCTCCTCCCATGTAGACTCCTGGGATGAATGGCATGATTTTGGCCAAGACCAGAAACAAGTGAATATAATATACACGATATTGCCAAAAGTATTGTGACACCCCTCCAAATCATTGGGATCAGGCGTTCCAATCACCTCTGTGGCCACAGGTGTACAAATGCAAGCACCTAGGCTTGCAGACAGCTTCTACAAACCTCAAGAATGGGTTCGCTCTCAGGAGCTCAGTGAATTTAAGCGTGGTACCGTGATAGGTTGCCGTCTGCAAGTCCATCTGTGACATTTTCCTTGCTACTAAATATTCCACGGTCAGTGGTATTATAACAAAGTGGAAGCAACTGGGAACAGCAACTCAGCCACAAAGTGGGTCCAGCGCATACTTAAGGGCACAGTGCATAGAAAACTGTCTGCAGAGTCAATGGCTACAGACCTCCACCTTTTGTGTGGCCTTCAGATTAGCACAACAACGGTGCATAGAGACCTTCATGGAATGGGTTTCCATGGCCGAGCATCCAAGCCTTACATCACCAAGTGCAACGCAAAGCGTCAGATGCCGTGGTGTAAGGCACGCCGCCACTGGACTTGGAGCAGCGGAGACGTGTTCTCTGGAGTCATGAATCGCGCTTCTGTGTCTGGCAATCCGATGGACGTGTCTGGGTTTGTCGGTTGCCAGGAGAACGGTACTTGCCTGACTGCATTGTGCCAAGTGTAAAGTTTGGTGGAGGGGGGATTATGGTGTGGGGTTGTTTTTCAGGGGTTGCGCTTGACCCCCTTAGTTCCAGTGAAGGATACTTTTTTAAGGCGTCAGCATAAAGACATGGATGAGCGAGTTTGGGGTGGAGGAACTTGGCCCATTAGTTCCAGTGAAGGGAACACTTAACCACCTGATTACTTTGCACTTAAACCCCCCTCGTGACCAGACCAATTATCAGCTTTTGGCGCTGACGCACTTTGAATGACAATTGCGCGGTCATACAACACTGTACCCAAATGAAATTTTTATCATTTTTTTCCCACAAATAGAGCTTTCTTTTGGTGGTATTTAATCACAGCTGGGGTTTTTATTTTTTGCTAAACAAACAAAAAAAGATGGAAAATTAAAAATAAAAATAAAAATCATGTTTAATAGTTTGTTATAAAATTTTGCAAACAGGTAATTTTTCTGCTTCATTGATATGCGCTGATGAGGCTGCACTGGTGGGCACTGATAGGCTGCACTGGTGGGCACTGATGGGCTGCACTGGTGGGCACTGATGGGCTGCACTGGTGGGCACTGATGGGCTGCACTGGTGGGCACTGATGGGCTGCACTGGTGGGCACTGATGGGCTGCACTGGTGGGCACTGATGGGCTGCACTGGTGGGCACTGATGGGCTGCACTGGTGGGCACAGATAAGTCGGTACTGATGGGGACAGCAAGGGTGGCGTGGATGGGTGACACTGATGGGTGGCACTGATGGGCACTGGTAGGTGACACAGATGAGCACTGGTAGGTGACACTGATGTGCAGCACTGTGGGCACTGAGAGATGGCACTGTGGCCACTGAGAGATGGCACTGTGGGCACTGAGAGATGGCACTGTGGGCACTTTAATGGGGCAAAGGTGGGGGCACTTTAATGGGGCAAAGGTGGGCATTGTATTGGGCACATCGCTGGGCACATTGCAGTGAGAGGGACTGATGTCCCTCTCACTGCCGCCGGTGATCGGCTTTTTTTTTTTTTTTTTTCTCCTCACGCTGTCAGCGCGAGGAGGAAAAAAAGCCGATTACCGGCTCTGTTAGTATCACATGATCAGCTGTCATTGGCTGACAGCTGATCACGTGGTAAGGGGTCGGGATCGACCCCTTACTCGGATCTGTGATCCAGCGAGTCTCACAGACTCGCTGATCACAGAGCGCGCCGCGCGCGTCCTTCAGGGGGCGCGCAGGCAGCTCGTGCCGGGACGACGTCAATAGACGTCGTCCCGGCACAAAAGATCCGCGCTGTAGCCGTCATTTGGCTATAGCGCGGGTCTATAGTGGAGGAACTTGACTGGACTGCAGAATCCTGACCGCAACCTGATAGAACATCTTTGGGATAAATTAGAGACTGCGAGGCAGGCCTTCTCATCCAACGTCGGTGCCTGGCCTCACAGATGCTCCTCTGGAAGAATGGTCAAACATTCCCATAGACACCCTCCTAAACCTTGTGGATGGCCTTCCCAGAAGAGTTGAAGCTGTTATAGCTGCAAAGGGTGGGCCAACTCAATATGGAACCCTACGGACTAAGACTGGGATAAAATTTAAAGTTCGTGTGTGTGTAAAGGGAGGTGTCCCAATACTTTTGGCAATATAGTGTACTTTCCTATCGATGTTGGCACCATACAGATTAAAAAATGTTTTTTGTTGATGTAGAGCGTTTTTAGTTCGGCTTTTGCTGAATATAGTCATTTTTGATCACCCAAACTACTTTGCTTCATTCCTGGTTGCTGAGCGGTTATTTTCAATATAACGGGAACAGGAATAAATTATGAAGTTTTTAATTCATGCACAGTTGTTTTCCACTCGGGTTATTGCTTTTTTTTTTTTTTTTTTGTGTTTATTT